>JAFIRS010001166.1:0-421382 GCA_018342105.1 Gonioctena quinquepunctata | reverse complement strand
CATCCGAGTGTATTTGAACCCCTGAAGTCTACCCATATGGGGTTGAACCTGACTTTGATAAAAACTATTCTCTTTCAGCTTACTATGATATGAGGATTTCAACGTAGTTTTTATGAAAAAGGATATGAGTGAACCTTCTTAGGGACCTTGGATTTCAACAGAACCCCCTGTTCATCATTGATTGTTTCATCAACCAAATTTGCAAAAATCATCTACAGTGGATACGTTGGAGTTCAAACAAGAAAAAAAAATTTCCAGCCAACACCAAAGTCTATGCACTCATTATACACATACCTTCTTGACTTCTCAATGCATTGATGGCTCTGTTCGTAATTCACTTTGAAATGTTCAATATTTTATTTTGAAATTATATCTGAATATTTTTAAGTATATCAATAATGTTTATGTGTAAGGGAAAAAATAAAAAACAAGATTTTGTAAATATATGTTTTATTTCATATAAAAATATCTACATGATCATATTCATCATCATATTCATCATATAGTTGATTTTTCCCGATGATGTCATCAGGTAGGAATGGAAAAAAGGGTGGGGAGAAACCCTTTTCCAGATCCAATTTGATCATTTCTTCACAGAATTGTTGAAAAGTTTAAGGCCCCTTTGGGTTAAATTTCCCTCACAAAGTATTGTCCCCTTTGACGTATTTCCCGGGATAAATGTGCACATTTTTTGATTTCATCTTCATCGAAGAAAACATTCAAATAAATAGACTGTAGCATGGAGGACATCTTGACTCAAAGCATTCAAGTGGGAGTTCAATCTCTCGATGGCTGTATTGATGTCCACGGCTTCCGTCCAACATTGACTGGGAGTAATGCATCCACATATTAAAAACTGAAACGAAAAAAAAGAATTGTTAATATATTCCATTGATATTCAAATAATTTTATTTTTACATCAGAAAATGTGATGCTCCAAATATAGTACTTTTAATTGAATGTTTTTTTTTAATGGAGAAATATCTATATTCAAAATAAAATATTTTCCCAACTATTAAAATATAAACAATATTATCATTTAATGTAGTTGAATTCTACTGAGGACATTCTCAAACCCCGCTACTTTGTGGGACTCTGACCCAAATATGTTATTGATATTTGAAATTAAGCATTTATGCAACGGGAATCGTCCTCGCATTGGGAAATTTTAAACCGAAAAACTTTTTGGGCAACCATGATTTGAATAAAGATCATTATCATCACGTAATGTCATTAGAATAGATCTCCTATATCGGGTTATACAAATCGTCATAAACCCAAAATTTTTGTTGGAAAAACCCTTTTCCGATGGGTAATGATGATATTTCTTTTTTAAAAAACTCCCCCCCTTTTTCAAATTTTTGAAGAATTGATTTCTTCAAATCACAACTTTTGGAAGAAAAAGACATAGTAAGACTGTATGACAAATATAGATTATTTCCACCTTATAAAACATATACTCCCTGACTTGAGAAACTTCTCGTACTCTGTATTCACTCTGACTGATATTATCTCACATCTGATTTCTCATCAACGACTCCACAATTTTTATAAGAGACATCCCACTCCATTTCCAGTAGATGGACTGTGAAGGTCATTACGCACTTGAGCATCAACACACTCATCAATACTCGCAGTTCACTCTTAGCTCTCACAGGATGAATGCCCTCCTCGCTTGAGAGTGCAAGGATTCATGAAGGTCATGACTACACAGAATATGTATGCCTACACCACAACATTAGTCAAGGTCAAACAAACATCGAGATCAAATCTTTTGGTTGCCGAAACAAATCCAACATCAAAACTCAAGGTCAAATCTCAAAGTCAAAACTTAATGTTATGAATCTCAAGGTCATATTCAAGGTCAAGTCGAATCTCAAAGTCGACCAAACCCAATATCAAAACTCAATGACAAATCTCAAAGTCAAATCTCAAGGTCAAACACACACACACTGCACACCTGCAACTATTCAAGGTCACACGTGACGTCATAGTGGTGGGGGGAGACCCAGAACCGGCTTAAATCTCCTACTGGCTTATTGGTCTGTATGCCTTAACCTGGTCGTATGAGTCCCGTCCAGGTTTTGGAATGAAGACCACGTTCACAGTTTTCCAGGTTTGAGGTAGCCATCCCAATGCTAGGCTCAGCCTGTACAGTCTGCACAGTTCTGGTGCTGGATATTCAACTCCGCTTTGTAGTAGTATGGGAAATACTCCATCTGGGCCCGGAGACTTGTGAGGCTTGGAGCAGTTTATTGCCCACACTACTTTTGAATGAGTTACCGTTCCCGAGCCACTTCCCAGTCTACCCTTTTTGCCCTCAAATGAAGGTTTGCAGGGATTTCATATCTGGGGTTTTGATTTGTGGATCCTGGGAAGTGTGTATGGAGCAAGAGTTCTATAGTTTCCTTCCCAGTGTTGGTGTGATTGCCGTTGGGTTTTTTGAGAGTCCCCAACGGATTGATGGGGTCTTTGGAAAGGATGCGGTGGAGTCTTGCTCTTTCTGAGGTTTGTTCTATGTCCTCACAGAACTTCCTCCATGACTTTCTTTGTTCCCCTCTGATTTTTTTGTTGTATTCCGTGAGAGTTTTGGAATAATCCTCCCAGTCACCAGTTTTTTTCGCACGATTAAATAGTTTGCGCGTTTTATTTCTAAGATATGTGAGTTCGGTGTTTCACCAGCTTACTTTACCTTTGGTGTTGCTGCGCTTCTGAGGGCAGTTGTTATGATATGAAGTTATTATGGCCTCCTGTAACATTAGGGAGGTTTGCTCTATTTCATGAATTGTATTTGAGTTAGGTTTGACATTTTTGAAATTTGTGAGATTTGCCCTGAGCTCCTCACGGTACCCCGGCCAGTTGGTTTTTCTGGGATCCCGATACATTACTGCAGGTTCATTGGCATAGCCAATCTCCACATGTATGTGTCGATGATCTGAGTTTGACGGTTCCTCAGATACTGCCCATTTGCCGACGTGCCGAACCACCAAAGAAGAGCCCAAAGTGATGTCAATGATTTCCCGTCTGTTACGGGTTACGAAGGTTGGCTCATTGCCTCTATTAAGTACTTCCAGGTTACTGGAGACAATGAATTCAAGCAATGACTCACCTCCGATGATAAGCTGGAGTTTGTGGTCCTCACAGTGTTTAACCAAGGCCCTCACTTGTTCTGATGGTGGAGGGTTTGTTGAGTCATAAGACATGTAGACGGAGGCTAGTACTATGATCCTCTCTACTCCATTTCTGATGTAGGTCGTCTTGATTGCTGTAATGTCCCTGTGACAGAATTCTATCAGATTCAAGACTTTCAAATCATTCCTGGCAATTATGCAGGATCTGGCGTTTCCACAGTTTAGATTATGAATAAGCTTACCCTTGGATGTTCCGAGGCCTGATACTCGCCCTTTGACCAGCCATGGTTCATGTATTAGGGCCACGTCGGTGTTGCCCTGTGCAAATATTCTGCACAGGGTTGCAGTAGCAGCCTTACTATGCTGCAGGTTGGCTTGAACTGCCCGCAGCATCAGGAATGTTCCTGTTCCGGCTAACTAGCTTGAAGTTTACCTGCGTTAGCCCCAGGAATGCTTTCATTCCCCTGGCTTGCAGTTTCTTCAAGGAGGTCTTGTCGATTTGAAAGACAAGAGTTAGACCCGAGGCCTCCTCTTGTCTCTTGATGACAAGCCATTCTTCAGTATCTATCCCCATGTTCTGGGTTTTGATGAGCTGAAGAATCTTTTTGGTTTTCATTTTACCAAATGGCTTTGGAATCCATACCACTACCTTGGAGGTATTCAGGATGTCCTTGGCTAGCCCTACTTTTAGGACAGCCCCCTCCCAAGGTATCAGTCCGGGGATACTCCCGAGTATCAATGTTAAATCAAACCTCAATCAAATCGACCAAATACATCTTTTCAGCAGTACTGAAATTGGTATCTCCTTTCCTTATCTCCCTTGATTCTTTCTTCTAAATCTTCTTATGTCTCCTTGTATATTCATGTCTCCAATGATTTGATTTTTTTGAATACCGACATAAACCATAACAAACCAGCAGGTTATGTTATGCATGACAGAACACAGGTCTTCAATATAGTAGAGGTATCTTCAATGTTTGATGTCATCCTACACTGGTGCCTCACCAATTCTTCGACCTCATTGGGATTAACTAACCATACTCTGCAACGACACGGTGAAACGGTTTCCATCGGAGAACCTTCAATAAAGAACACATATGGTATATTTTTTCAATAATTCGAGAGGAATCCAAAGTTGGTTGGTACTGTTTTGAGAAATGTTCAATAGATTGGCTCTATACGCAAAAACATCCACATACCAATTTTGGATAGAATCGGACCATAATCACAGAGATCGGTCGCCATCTTGGAGCCGCCATTTTGATTTCATGAATTTTGACAGAAAATTCACTATCTTCGACCTCGAAAATCCCCACATACCAATTTTGAATAGAATCGGATCATAATTGCGGAACTCGTCCGCCATATTGGAGCCGCCATCTTGAATTTGTGAATTTCGACAAAAAGGCCTAATCTCCGACCCGGCGAACCCCCACATATCAATTTTGAATAGAATCGGACAAATTAAAGAGGTAGAAAATCAGAAACCAGATCTAGAGAATCACCTCAGCTTGGACATCGCGTTCATGTCGTTAGAGGATAGAGGGTAATGATCCTGAGAACCCTTTCCGAGTGACGAATCTTCAGTTTTTCTTTTTATTTCCATTTCTTGAAGATGGAGGATACGTCACCCTCTATAATATAATTGTTTTTTTATGGCTGCACTCGGATGTTTTTTTTTGGAATTTTTCAGTTATTGATAAATTCAATATAATAGATGAAATTAATGTTATATTGTATGGTGTATGGTTGAGAAATTTTATTTTTCATTTTCTTGGGTATGTAACATGATGTATTCAGTATAGATGTAATCAGATAATAATACGATATTCCAGAGACAAACGGAAAAAAAAACACCATCACTTGCTGTACCAATTCTGTTAAAGTCACGGAAACCCCAATGACGAATTTGATGCCCAAACGATTATTCATAAAATTTTATTGTATATCCATTATCTGTTGAATAAAGTCATCTTCGACTCGGAATGTAGGGTTCGTTCCAAATCGTACATATTATAATGTTGAATTGTGAAGAAATCCGAAGAGAGAAATAAATATGATTTCCCGTATAAAGTATATAGTAGACCAAATTGAGTGAAAACTATTCCTGCGTAAAATCCAGTTGGTAACTTCGCTGACCGCTCAGACAATGAAAAACCGTAAACATCACAGCCTATGTCTGTATGTTTGATAAAGCGGCAAATCCTATTATGTTTATCATCCCGTTATCATTCCATCCAACTGAGAATGGATACACTATAAGTGTTTGTACTTTCCTCTGGGTCCTATAGGCGACAAATAATGGAATTATATCCTATGTAGAATTCGCTGGCTGAGTATAGCATTTCCCTGCAACAGTCCTTATTTTTGCAGTTCAGGAGCTGTAATTTCCGCACCTAATGAATTTCTCAGAACTGATATTTTCTGCTCATTCCCACAGTTATCAGTTCCAATAAGGTCATATCAGACCTATAGAGATAAACTCATGATCCTATCTGATTCATCTCGATGAAAATTGAGGGATTAAATACATATTCTTCTCTAGGCTAGATGCAAATGATAATTTTAAATCTTAGCATAGTCACTATCCCCTCTTAGCATAGTCACTATCCCCTCTTCGAAAAAATATACTGATTGACGATATTATGCCACAGTATGACTCACATGTATTCCACCTAGGTAACAAATCATTACTCTTCCAAGATTGGTAAAGACGAACAAACAGAATTCGCAATAGCAATCACAGATATCTTTCAACTCAATTTATTTTTGAAATTATTCGAACGAATGATTATTCAACAATTTTCGTCTGTGATATATGCTCAATTTCTAACTTCCACCAAAATAATTTTACTCAAAGCCCAACCGCTCTTTTTTCCTCGAAATCCACCGATTCTATTCAAGATGACTTATTCAAAGGGTTCAGTATACCAACCAGCCAAGTCGGCGCCTAAATCTATGACTGCATTTGAAGTACTTGAATATTAACAATCAACTACTTCCTCGTCATTTGACTCCCTGATGAAATCCCCCAATAATGTTATGTAATCAGATGTAATCGTGAGAATTCGCTTTCTTTGAAATCTTTGAAATCATGGATTTCAATAGAGTATAAGCATATTTGAAATCAAGTTTGGATCATCATGTGACAAATCTATAATTATCCCTGTTTTAATTTGTTTATCGAAAATACGATTGATATTTCTCCTTCGTACTTTACTGCTTCTCTTCATTCCCAAACCTAGGTGCCCCTTCCTATTAATTGATCTAATGAGATATAGCATATCAAGTAGAAATGGAAATGTTTTCTTTTCCCTCATGGAAAATTTAATATTATCATTGACTAATTGGTTTCTGTAATAGAACTGATAACCATCGAAAATCCCCCCTCAAATGTTTTTTTTTCATATAGAAGAATTATTTTAGTTTGTACCCTCTTGAGGGAGGGTTAAATGATGGTTGTTGAAAGTAATGCTTCGAAGATGTGTCGATAACAATGATATAAAAATAGTAGATGAATTAACGTAATTTTCCATAGATACACAAAAATTTATGGAACTAAAATCACATTTATTTTCGATGAATTCGATTTCATGAGTCCACCACTCCTTTGAATACTACGGATTGTTTTCCTGCAATGAAAATGAGGTAGATTTCGGTGACACATCGTGGAAAAAATGTCACTTGGACCTGTAATTTCAGCAGTATCGTCCCTCCTCCAAATTAACTCTTCACAACTTTTGCCGAAAATATCGCTTTCTGAGTACTTTTATTTGATAATTGGCTGTTGTTCAGATGTATCGAGGTATATTTCTTTGATTTCTGTGAATCCATCTATAAATGAACATTTTTTTGAAATTCGATAACACACGTAGACAAACATTTATCGACGAAAAGAGTATGACCACGCATAACTCTTTACAGAGTGTCCGATTTTGATTATTTTTTTTTTATTAGAGGGTATACGTCGTAATTGGTCCCATTTGAATTCTAGAAAAAAATCTACTAGTAGGGGTTGGGAAATAGGGAATGATTGATAGTTCACCAACCGATTCATCTATAAACCGATTTTACCACGCATAACTTTGTACTGTTATCCGATTCAGATTATTATTTTTTATTATATCGTTGATCCCCGCCCGATGATATATTTTTCTAGAATTTAAAAATTCTTGTTTCCACGCCGCCAACTCTCTTTACATTATGTATCACAGACACAAATTCCCTTCTTAATTTTCAAATTCGGCTTGATTGTTCAATGGTAGGAGATCCACACCTGATCCTTGCTGAAAATCGCAGATTGTCGTCGATGCTAGGTGAAAGGTAAATTGGATCTTGGTGATCGTTTGATAGCGAATGAGTTCGCTTCCACCTCATAACTTTCCTCAAACACACTAACATTAAATGCTAGAAAGCGATATCCCGATCGCGGTTGCGTACCTACGTCATTGGTAGCTAAGTTGGAAGAGCACTTGACTGGTAATCATGAGGTCGTGGGTTCGATCACCGTCCGAGGATATTTTCTTCTGGAATTTAAAAATTATTGTCTGTACGCCGCCAACTCTCTACATTATATTTCACAGACACAAATTTCCGTTCTCAAACAGCTGTACAGTGCTTCTCAAAAGTCCCCTCCCCCCTCTTATTTTTGGAATGATTATACATAAACAAGTGAAATTTGGAAACTGAATATTGAAGGTTGTGAACTTCCCTACTAGTGATGATAGATGACGAAATCGTCAAAGATGACGTCACAAGGCCATTGTGACCAATAATTTTGAATGGAACCCTACGACAAGCAACACCTCTTTTAAAAGGTATCGAAAAAACCTATTCAATAATACTAATTCTGTTTGTGTTTATGGCAGTTTTAATGGCTCATTAGTAAACATTAAAATTTAAATTCCATTCAGTATGATATTGATTACATATTTAAGAATCAGTATCTACTCTAAGAAATTGCTCGAAGTGACCTCCATTCACTTCCTGACACTGAAATATCCTATTTTTAAACTCTTCTCGTACTTTTGCAAATGTGTCTGCGGAAACAGCCTCACATTCTGCAACAATACGGTGTTTTAAAACGTCAATATTGTCAGGTTCAGTGGCGTAAACCTTCGATTTAAGGTACCCCCACATGAAAAAATCCAAAGGTCTGAGGTCCGGTGATCGAGCTGGCCATTCCGTTGAACCTCGTCGTCCAATCCATCTACCACGATACTCCTCATCCAAATACCGTCTTACTGCACCGTAATAGTGTGGAGGAGCACCATCCTGTTGGAATATTATCTCCAAATTGCCGAATTCATCGGGATTATCTTCCAGAATTTCAAGGATTAACGGTTCTATTGCGTTTTGCAACAGCTCCAGATAAACCTCAGCAGTTAAATAAGTATTTAAGAAAAGAGGCTCAACGATGTGGTTTTCCCAGGATACCTGCCTAAACATTCACCTTCTGGGGAAATTGGGTATGTGTTTCACGAAATAGGTGAGGATTTGCGTCACTCCAATACCTCACATTCTGTGTATTTACATTTGCATTTAGATAGAAAGTACTTTCGTCGATAAAACAAATTGTTTTGACATAGTCTGGCTGTAGGTTGATTTTAGTTTCCATATTTTCACAAAATTCTAGTCTTCGGTCTGGGTCGTCGTCTGAGAGTTGATGAACCATTTTTAATTTGTATGGATGAAATTTGTATTTTTTCAACACCCTGTGTACTGTACTTCGACTGACTTCACAGGTAGATGCAACGTGAGTTGTTGAAGGAGTAGGATTAACTATTACTTCTGCCAGTATATCAATTTTTTTCTCATCAGAAATTTGTGGTCTGTCAGATCGTTTCGCATTATTGTTTCAAACTCACGAAGAAAACCTCTCATTGAAAATGCGTTCTGCTGCATGAATATTTCGTCCAGTTTCACCAAGAATTAGGATCGCTGCTACTTTATCACCTAAAGCACGTACCATTTCGCTTCTCGAAGCACTCAAACGTTCGGCTCACAACAGTTTAACAAATTATCAAAATGTATAGAAATATTAAAAGTACCAAAAGCTGCTAAAACAGTTGAACGTTCGATCAACAATACACGAATTAACAAATGTACAGAAACTTGGACAATTACAAAAACGTCGAATTAGGAGACTAACAAAAACGTCAGCTTATTTGACAACTATCCAGAGGCAGAGCTTGAATTTGGAATTTTAGTATTAACTGATTTCATCTATCACAGCTTTGCGTTTTTTGAAAGCGAGTTGCCAAAACTGCCATAAACACAAACAAAACTAGTATCATTGAATAGGTTTTTTCCATACCTTTCAAAAGAGGTGTCGCTTGCCGTAGGGTTCCATTTAAAATTATTGGTCACAATGGCCTTGTGAAGTCATCTTTGACGATATCGTCATTTATCACCAGTGTAGGGAAGTTTACAACCTTTTATGTTCAGTTTCCAAATTTCACTTGTTTATGTATGATCGTTCCAAAAATAAGAGGGGGGAGGGGACTTTTGATAAGCACTGTATATTGCACTCCTTGTGGAACATTGACATCCAACATGTTGATGTAAATCGCTGTGAGCAACAAAAAATACATTGTACTAATTGTGGTGGGTACTCGGGTATACCTCTTTTACCGAAATGATGTTGCAGGCACGTTCTGTTTGGAAGTTTGAAGAGCACGTTGAATTTCTTTTTTCCAGAGTGCCCCCATGCGGAGATATATCTAGTAATAACGAAGTACCTTTTTTGCATTTGATAAATGAGAACTTGGTGAAATAATTTACTACGATGAATTCTGCGATTTCTCATAAGGCTCAATGTTGGATGTATAAAATTCCAAAATATTTTCATTTATTCTCTGTAGCTTTCCAAAAATGTTATTGTGTCTTTTTCTCATCATAATATACGACTATGCCAAATTTCATTATATTCTGAACAGAAATTCTAAAACAGATAGTTTGAATTCTGAACAGTAACAGTATAAAACAGACAGCACCACCCAAATCACCACGATCCTGCTCTGATCATTCGATCTCAATTACACTAACCTAACGTAGAGCTAATCCAAGGTGGAACTAACCCAAAGCGACTAAGTTAGGTCAGTAGTGCGCAAAGGTGCCAGAATTTTCATAGATACATTACTGAACCACACAAGAGAAATCATCGGGGAAATAGAAGGGCTTGGTTTGATTATGATCGTTAAAAAAATCAGTCTTAGATATTCCTGGGTGAATAGTTTATTTTCGTTTATATAAATGGTTTCAGAAAATGGAGCCGAAGGAAAATCTTCTGAGAAGCAATTACTGTCTAGAAATCCCATTTTTGTATTTTATCAGAACAGCCTTCGTATTGGTTGAACGAATTATATTCTTGATACTTTTCCAATATTATAGGGACTGTTACTGGAGGCTACGAACGTCTTTCAACAAAAGGTTTCTGTTCCACTTTTTCGCTTTGGATATTGGAGAAAATACTGACTGCCATTACGATTATCTTAAGGTGAGTTTGAATATTGTGCGTAACATATGTTTTAGTAACACAACGAAATGTCATACCAGGTCTGTATACAGAAATTAAGCACCTGTGGCGTGGCAATTCTCTTGAGATGGTACAGTCCTTTAATTTTTTTATAAATTGCGCCGTATGATGACCTGAAAGTCTACAGAATATTTCATGATTTTTGATACCACAATTACTCCCAACTCGATCTGACTAAATTTTCTAAATATTGTCAAATCCAGTACTCCAGGAAAAAATTCAACAAGCTTTTCCAATTCAATCCTCTTTGAACAGCATTCAATGGGAGTGGATGAATAAATCTCATTCATGAAAAACCTCAAATGTTATTCAATTGATTGTTAGATCTAATCCAGGATATTTTTCGATCATCTCAAACTCTATAACAAATATATCGAGAGAATATCAAGTATTAGAGAAAAATCATTAATAACATAAAGTTCAGATTCAATTGGTATCAACACAATATACAATCATTTATACGGTATTCAGGAAGTTGAAACTTCTCAATACGAAACTATAGCACACGAAGTAAGTACAAATTGCACCCAAAATTATTCATTCCATCATTGTATCTACCACGTAACAGAAAACCCTGAAACAGTTTCTATACTAAAACAACTAAATATTTTCTCACCATGATTCAAAAAAATTCAAGTAATGTATACATTCTGTTACTTGTTGCAACATTGAAAAGTTATATTGATGTATGTTTTTATCTCTTAATCTTTTCATTGATCCATCAATTCTTGAATAAACTTGAGTATTTTCGTTTAAACATAGAATATACTTCGTCATCGGGTAGCTGAATATAGATTAGCAAACTGAAACTCAATGCAGATAATCTCACACCTGAAGCTATTACAATTCTAGAATACATACTATCAGACCCTAACAAATCATTCTCCGTACACAAATCTATATATCAAGCAGAGCTGTACGGAAGCACTGTGCTTAGTGCTCCTGAAAGCACTCAAAGCACTTTTGTGCTCTGAGCACGGTGCTCCCGAATACTTTTTGGAACCAGTTCTTAGTGCTTCGAGCATATTACGAAAATGCACTGCAGTGCTCGGGATTACTGAGCACTAAGCCTTCCCTCACCTATGAATCTATACATGTTTTCTAAATATGAAAACGCGGCCAGCGACACCCCCAAGAACTACTTAACGCGTCTGTGTCCTCATATTTTGCATATTCGAAAGATTACAGTTGGTATAATAGACCGGCAGATGGCGACACAAAATATTAGGTCATTCGTACCAGTATGGCGATTCTTCAGGGGTCTAATTACGGAATGACGAAATAGAAAATGATGGTCATAGCGCTGGTACCGGGGGCCCAATCGCGTGGGCGTTAATCGAACGTGTCGGATAAATAACGAGTGTCGAACGATTTGTTCCACAAAAATGCTTGTATTTTCCGATAGTCGATAAAAAAAGAAGTTGGCGGTAACGTAATGCCGGTGTGACTTACAGCCCGCCATACCGACGCGAATACATTAATTAAAAAAAAAAACAATTCAAACATTTGTACCAAGCTAATTTTTGCGCAGCTAATCATTGTCGAGTAGCCATTCACGGAAATCACCTTGCCATACTTTTTCGACGGTTCCCAATGGCCGCCATACCACCGCAAGGGACTAAATTTTTAGGTTTCATTCATTTCTAAACCTAAGAGATTCCTTGCCGTTTTAATTTCATTGGCTCTTTGTTTCCTCTCTTTTTTAAGTCTTTTTTGTTCTCTGTTTTTTTCTAATTCTTCTAAACGATTCTTTTCCGGCGTATCCGTAAATATTCTGGATTTTCCTGTTGGTTTTCCTTTTTTAGAAACTTTTCTTATAGTTCTTGGGTAAGGTCTTACACATTCCGGAGAAATAATATTACTCACACAAACTGGTGAAATCAAATCAGGAATCTGATTGCTAGTAGATGGTTCATCTTGTTCATCTGCATTTTCCAAATATATGTTAGTTCCACCACTAGTAGTTGGGTTTTCTCGGCTCAGGGTGTCCTGTGTCTGATATATTTCTATTGCTGCAAAGTCATCATCACCAAATGCAAATGTGTTGAACGGCCATATACCAGGTTTACTAAATCCACTTGTTATATTTTTTAGAGAAAAGGATTTCAAGAAAGCTGTTTTTACAAGTTTTGTTATATCATATCTAGTAACTGTTTTACCTGGATTACGAGTGTGCCAATCATTAAACGCTATTTTTGACTTTCCTTCAAATGGTCCAAATACACCGACGTCAAGGGGTTGGAGCTTGTGAGATGTATGTGGGGGAAAATTACATATACTATACCATGATCTCTCAAATAATTGATAGCAGTGATCGTGCTGTGGCTCTCGTGATTATCACATAAAAGTAATATTCGATTTTCTTTAGAACAAGACGTGTGCTTTCTGAACATGTTTCAAAACTTCTAGCCATAAATCTCCATTTATCCACCCGGAGCGTGTTGCTTAACCAAGACTTCCTTCTGGAGCTCCATCATTCATGAAGTGATCTCTATAGTGGACCCTTGGAAATAAAAATGTTGGTGGAATTATGTGTCCAGCATCTGAAATTCCTGCACATACTGTAACCAGTTCACTTCTCTCAGCAGATACCAACTGGCCAACCTGTTTTTGATTTTCATCAGCCAGAACCTTTGGTGTGTTCATAACCGTAGCTACTTCCGTCTCGTCCAGGTTATAAATACGGTCAGAAGTGAATCGGTACTTGGTGAGAACAGCTTGATAATTTTCAAAGAACTCATTAACTGCGGTCTGGTTGAATCCAAAGGATGTACCTGCGCTTGTATTCTCCGGTTTTCGTAGGCTAAAATGTTTGTTTCGTTTTCGAAACCTTGACATCCAGTCCATACCAGCCATATTATTTTTATCACAACTACTAGGGTACTTGCAATTAAATTGTTCGGCATATTCATAGGCAATACTTCTAATTTGTAGAAGCATCAACCCATAATGCATTTACTGCATTTGGTTATATAATCATTCAACATTTTTTTTTCACTAGTCGAAAAAACTTTTCGTGAAGAGTATTTGGAAAAAAACTGACGAGAACTATTTTGCTGGACTCTTTTCAACTTCTCCAGACGATGCTGTGAAATTGCTGGCTTTATATTGTATTCATCAGCAGCTTTGCGTATCGAAAAGTTGCCTTTGTTCACTTCGTTTACTGCCGACGATATCGCATCTTCATCAATGTTTGCTCTTTCAGTTTGTCTTAGGTAAACTCGACCCATATTTCCCGAAAAACAGATACAGTGGAAGAGATATGTCAAATATACTTCAGGGGCACATTGATACAGTTACGGGGTGAATTGATACACCTACTATTGTATCAATCTACCCCCAATGCCAATAAGCAAATAAACGCTTCATAATATTTTTGTTGAAAGCAGTTAGGTGCAAATATTGCTTAAAATGTATGTAATAAAACTGTCACTTACCAGTGTGGTTATTTTAATCGGAAAAAATCACATAAAGTTACTGGAAATTAAATTGAAACCCACAGGTCATAAAAAACTTTTGAGTGTGAAAAACACGTGTTCACGAGCCAACGTTTGTAGACTTACTGGAAGTGAAGTATATTTCATCAGCACTTGTAAGACTATTGGCGCCATCTCTAGGGTGTTATTTGGAAACTTCTGTTCAGCCGTTACAGATTTATACTTGCTGTATCAATGTGCCCCGTGTATCGATGGACCCCACCTTCCCCTATGTAGGAAAAGAAAAATCCAATAGTGGATATTGGGATATTGCTGTATTGTTTAGAAAAAATTATAACTATATAACTGTTATTACTATAACTGTATAACTGTAGTTGTTCTGTTAATGAAGCGTAGTCAGTTAAAATTGCAGAATTTGTAGCTTCTCGTGATTTCAATAGGGTGAGCAGCCGACGTATACCGGAAGGTCGCCGATGACGTAGTGCAGCTACATCATCGACTGCTTTTTACCATAAAGATGCTTCTCGTATGCGGTTGGTGTTTTCTATCGCAAAATTTATTATAATAGCTCTGTCTTCCAACGCAGAATATGTCCAACGTTTTGGTTGGAGCATATTTTCCGTCGGCGTCGGTGGCAAATGGAGTATATTTGAGGAAGATGGGCCGCTTCTAGTGGACGACAACCGTCTGATAGCCACAGTCAATCTGGGCAGCAGCCGTCGTCGATGTTGTTGTTATGAGGAGTCTGCTAGCGTTATTTGTTTTAATGTTGTGTCTTCGTGGGGTCTGTCTTCGTGGGTCTGTCTTCGTGGGGTCCGTCTTCGTGGGGTCCGTCTTCGTGGGGTCCGTCTTCGTGGGGTCCGTCTTCGTGGGGTCTGCCTTCGTGGGGTCTGTCCTCGTTGTCGACGTTGTGCGACGAGGTTCTTCTGGACGTTTACGAAACCAATGCTTACATGACCGTGGGACTTCGGTTATGGGGTAAGCAGGGAAGTATTGAACGTTATTGAATACGTATTTGTGTAGCCCGTTGCGTATGTAGTTTGAGTTGGAGTGTGTGGCAGAGAAGAGAAGGCCAATTGCGTTATGAAGTGGTGTTTCAATGGCAGTTAGTACTTGTTGGGGGTCTAGTGTGCCAAGTATTCTCCATCGTCTGCCGCGATCACGTCTTCGTCTGATTGACATTCTGTTGATGCGCAGGGAGCCGAAGTCGTTTGTCGTCCGTCGTGTCCATGTTATCGTATCTGGTCCGTAGCGCATATACGACAAATGTGCTATTGCTTTCATTAACACTATATGTGGTCGCCTAACCATGTCGTGTTCATCTGCCGCTGTTAGGTATATGTTAACATATTCTATGTACCATTTTAGCAGTATTATTGAGTGCGTAATTTGTATAGTTTGAAATTCGGAAGTTAGTGCCACGGGGTGGTTGTAGTCGTCATCGTCGATAATGTAATGAATTAAATCGACATTGTTATCATCGTCGTTCTGTTTCTGTGTTAATGATCGTCCACCTACCAGTTTCAGTCTGTCGTAATCTAACAGTTTTGACGATCCTTCGTTGAAATATTTTAACTTTACTTCAGCATCGTACATATGATGGGCAGCATCGCGACTAGGCACTCGTTTCCAGAAATCTCTAGTGGTGGATAGATTCAGTAGGTATTTATTTCCCAGTTTGTGATATATGTTCTCTCCAATTTCCGTGAATGAAAAGTGGCCAAAGTGGTGAAACTTCCGCCGTCGTTTCTGTCGTCGTCGTCGTCGTTGTCGTTATCTGCTTGCTCGGTAACGTATACAAATTGATGTTTAACTGAATTTAAAAATGTCGAGTCCGTCCTCAGTGCGTCTTTCCTTTCTTCGTATGAGTCAAAATTTGCTACAAATTCGACGCGCAGCCGTATATTGGTTGCCGCTATTGTATTCAGGTGTTGTTGATGTGTTTCTTCATGAACGTAGTTTGGTCCAAAACGTATTCACTGCACGACCCATAATCCCCAAATATAGTGTGGAGGGTGATGTTGGCCCTCCGTTGTGACCGAATCATGTGGACTGTCGGATCGTACGTTTGTATATATGAAATATTGGGATATCGCTCGGGAAAAGGATCGTTACAAGTTATGTATCATCCGTATGGCATATTATAGCAACGATAAATTACTGTTTTTTGGCCAAAACTTGTTTTTTGCCTTCGCTAAGTGAAGGAAAATCGGTAGTGTCGGATGGTTTATTACTGTTCCAAAATGAAGTTGGATCAGTAGTATGGATGCCTTTTCCCCTGATTTGATGTAATTTAAAGTATTGATTATTGATGTTGGTTGTGCCGAGAGTCCATGTTTGCACCGATAATATAAGTAACGTAATTTATAATATTGAAATTCTGCGTCCTCATCTGTATTCAAATCTTGTTCTCCGACGGTCGCAGCGTGAAGATATTTCTGTTTGATATGGTCATCGAGCCGCCGGAAAACTAGATTTGCGTCGTCCAAATATAATGTTTACTATTGACTGCCATCGCATAGGTCGTCGCTGGGAATGCCATGCGTTGTTGTCTTGCTGTCAGTATCAAGTTCGTCCAGACCAGCCCTCATGGCCCGGGTGAGCCACAATTTTTTAACACCTTTGGGTATGGAGGCATGTTCGCTCAATACTAGCATGAATGTATTGTGAATTCCAGACCCTCTTAGATGTATCTCCCGGTGGTACCGAAAACCATACTTTTTTTTGCGGATGTTTAAAAAAAAATTATTTTTACAAGGATACAAGGATTTGTGATATTGTTGAATTTTATATGCATCGGATCCAGCATGGCCAAGGCCGTTAAGGACCTGAAAGATAGATATATATATATATATATATATATATAAATATATATTTAAATATATATATAAATATATAAATATATATATATATATATATATATATATATATATATATATAATGTTTAAAAAAAGGAATGATATATGTTGATAACATTTGAAGTTTATACAGGGTGTTGTGTGGTATATGACGTGCTATAGATCGAAATACTCGTCTATTCAATTGTATAACACTATCTTCCAGAATAATATTTTGTTCTTCGGTTGGCCCTGAATAATCATTTCTTTTCACATATGCGTCTGACTAGTTTTCTGTCGTTTGTGAATCTTCTTTGGACTCATCATATACAAGGTAATGTAGCAACTTGTGTGTTAAAGAACTAATCAACCGCTATTTTTAAGGTTGATAATTTTTGACATGATAGAAAAACAGACATACAGACATACAGACATACAGACAGACAGGCAGACAGACAGAGATACAGGTGAAAACTAGATTAAAAGTTTTGTTAAAAGGTACCACCAACTTCTAACTTTATGAAGTGCCATTGAAAAATGTTATTGTCACATTTGAAAGTAGAGGTCTTTGTTTTTGAAGCATGGCCTGAAAATTCAAATTTATCATATATTGGAATTATTCAAAATGTTGGCCACTGTATTTTTCGATTTATTAATTTAAGAAGTTTTTGCAATCACACACCTTCGCGACTGTCAATTTGGGAGTGAACTGTAAAATTTTCAGATGTTTATATTGAAAATGTAAAGAATGGCAGATCTTCAAATGATATTACAGGAAAAGTTGACACTGACAACTAAAGGAATCCTTCATCTTTCTGAAAAATGGTTGAGCAAAATCAACCAAAAGTGTCGAATTTTCCTGAACAGTCAGGCCCGGACAAGGCATTACAGTGTCGATAGGTCTCGATCAAAATATGAATAATTTTGGAAAATCACTTAATTATAATGTATCAGTTCAGAAAACCAATTAATTTCATTTGATTATTTTTTTTTTCAAGTTCTACTCCATGTGGGAGGAGCGAAAAGAAAGCCTCACGGAGACATATTGCAATAGTTCTAAACCTGCACCTTTTTACTCTCCTGCATCACTAGTACTCATACACTTCCACTCGGATGCTGAAAATTCATACCAAGGATTCCAAATAACTTATTCCGTAGTCGAAGGTGAGTGAAATATAACTGAATGGATGCTTTGAATCTGCGAAGTCTTTGTGAATTACAAAATAATATCCCTATATAAACTATATGATATGGGCAGAAGAAATAACTTGGCAAATGGTTTCTTATAACCAAAAGAAAATACTTATTTGGAAAATGAAATCATTTGCAAATGAAAGCATTTTTTTCCAATTTGCAGAGGCTCTACTGATCCCCAGATTTCTATGTAAATAGGCTTGTAAAAAATCTCTCCTTTGATCTGTGAACTACAAAAATTACACATTGAAAAACTATATAATACTAGCTGATACCTTCGACTTCGTCCGTGAAAAATTTGTATTTTTCTATGTTTTTTCTTTGTGTTGTTCCATCTAGGTCATGCCTGTGACTCTGCCCTCTTTCCGTTTTCCGTTATCCCGTTATAATGTTGTCCCGTTTCCCGTTATCCGGTTATCAACCAAATATGTCATTCCTATTGTCAGTTATGACCGAGAGTGCATACAAAAATTATTGTTTTGCAGGTTGTCCGAATTTTCCGACTTTCCTTTGTAATTGTCCCGATTTTTTTTCTTGTAAACTTTGCATAACGAACAAAACGAAAGCAAATTACGCATATCAATCGTTCGAATCGTGAGTTATGGTCTTGAGTTCCTACAAAAATCAATTTCATCGGAATATTACGAACATTTTGAAAAAAAATTCCAAATTAGTCCAGCCGTTCTCAAGTTATGAGTATAGAAGGAAAAATATTGTCAGGAGGGAAGAACTTGATAAATGGATGAAAAATCATTTGTTCTATTCAAAGTGTTCATTATATCCAGGAAATAATCAATTAAGAAATCACTTGTGGAGTTCTACAAGGTTTTGTTTTTGGTCCAGTTGTATTCCTCATAAATAGTTTTTTTACTTTTGAGATTATAATTAACATTTTCTTCTTGAACCTTTGTGTATATTTTCGGGTTACTTTTTCTTGGGAAATATGTTTTCTAGGTTAATGACTTCGTAATAAAATGTAACAGTTGTTTTTAATTCTTGGTGTTGACGTTTTGACGGGGGTGCCCTCGTCTTCATCAGGAGGTGGAGGCGTTTACAGCTTCGGAGTATAGTTTCTTTGGAATGAGATTGAACCAGCAATTCCTTCTTTTATCGTTTTCCATATTTCTGTTCATTTTCAGTAGTAGAATGTTCTTTGCCGACTTTATATTTTGGAGATTTCTTTCAATGTTTGATTTTTCGTATTGTTATGGTTTTCTACAGAAAAACTGATAAATTTTATTACGAAATCATTACCCTAGGAATCATAATCTTGATAACTGCGGGAATTATTCCTAACCTGTGACTTTCACTTGTCACACCACATAGAGTACACATTTATATTTTTATAATTTTAAACAATGTTAATGTGTTTTTCTTAACTTTTACCTTCGTTTTAGCCCTTGATCTTGGTTTTTTTTCTTTGGTATCACTATGTCTTATGAATATTGAGAACAACCTCAACAAAGCTTTTCCCTGATAATGGAAATAAACATTTCCGAAAGCTTGAATGAATCTTAAAGAGTTTACTCTGTCATTGCTGCTTACCCCAATATCCCTAGTTTTATATATATATATATATATATATATATATATAAATATATATATATATATATATATTTATCTGTATAGGAACCATCAAATAGTGGGGTTATGCAGCAAATAAAAGAGAACTCTCGAAAGGTTGTCCAAGATTTTATTAATTATTTCCATCATCAGGGAGACTTCAAAAGTGTAAAATTCAAAGTTAGTTTAAAAAAAAATATAGTTTGAATATGACTTACATCTTTGTTGAGAATGATTATAAAGGTGTTCAAATATGATGGTTGACACATGATGATGGAAATAATTAATAAAATTTCTGAAGGCTTGGACAACCTTTAAAGAGTTCTCTTTTATTTGCTGCATAACCCCACTATTTACTGGTTCCATCCCTAACTAGTCAGCAACGACTACCCGTTCTATATATATATATATATATATATATATATATATATATATATATATATATATAATATAATATTCTTGTTTATTCACAGTAGTCAGTATCTATGAGGATGTTGAAAACAGTTAACAATTCAGTAATGAAACCCATATATATTCTTCCAGTGAGGAATTAGTTGTTCAAAACCGGTCGAAAATTGTTATGCTTGTCATTTTCCACTAGCACCATTAATATGTATCCGTTTCTTGTTCGTGCGACATAGCACAATAGCTTTTTTTATGCCAATAAAAGTCTTGGAGAATGAAGTATTCCTACATAGTCAATGATATCAAATATTATTTTCTAGGTGAACCAGGTTGTGGAGGTGTTTATAGTGGAGAGAGTGGCACAATTCAATCAATAGAGAGCGGAGATTTCAATTTGGCTGATTGTGAATATAGAATCCAACAAACTCTTGCATCTAAGATTGAAATTATCTTCGAAAGATTTGATCTAGGAGAAGACCAATGCATCTATAATTATGTCGAGGTATATTTCAGTAAACTAGTAATTGTAATTTTTGTATGATCTAATCTGTAATACAGGTGCATGAGGGTCCAGATACCGAATCTCCATCGATTGGAAAATATTGTGGTTCCAGAATTCCAGCCCCATTTATCTCTACTGGGAATCAACTCACAATTTCTTCTAGAACCATGACTAAAGTTAATGGATGGAAATTAAAATATGAGAGGGGTAAGTTGAGAATCAATCAGTTGACTCACCATGTATATATATATATATATATATACCCAGAGAAAATTTATTTTTATTTTTTTAACAGTCCCCTCATATTCTCTCTTTCATATATATATATATATATATATATATATATATATATATATATATATATATATATGTTGTTATGTTATGGAAAACCAGTTATATATTTTAAAGAGAAAATACCCACAAAAAGAATAATTACTAAATAGCTGATAGTTTCAAGAGATTGTTTTTACATAATTTTGAAGTTCTATTTCCTTTATTCAGCCTCTGTATAATATGAGTAGATAAAAATGTCCAAATACTATAACACAATCAATTTCATACACTGTCATGATGATTACAACCCATAATTGTTCAAAAGACAACAAAAAGTCTAGATTCACAAAATCATCCTGAATAAAATGTGATCCACAAAATTATAAGCTTGAAACATACAGTATATGAAATTGTATCTAACTAAAATTAGCCAATGGGAGAAAAGCAAACTTCTTGATGACAATGGCCAATCAGGGAACAGTATGGTGAAATGTAAGATTTGAAAAAAAATAAGAAAGAAAGTGTCAGAGACAATTATTTAATTAAAAAAAAGTAAAAATATTGTATTTATAAGTTTCGACAAATAACCCCAAATAGTGAAAATGTGACAATATAGTGCGCGAATTCAAAAATTCAAATCGAAAGGAATGAGGAAAAGATGGTATCCAAGTAACGAAAAACAAAGCCACAAGGAGACCGAAAATAATTTTGGAAACGAATCAAACGTTTTATTTGGGAGAGAGAAAAATTCATAAATTTCAACATTATAAACAGAAAACCAACATTACCTTATTTGTACACCATATACAAGTATTCGAAAGCTGATATTTGGATTGGTATGGTTCCTTCTATTTGGTATTGAAGTTCCTGAGAGCATTGGAGTGGAAGGGAATCCAAATCCTGGTGTGTATTGAACAGCGACAGTTCCAGACAGGTATAAACTTTCCTAGTGCACATCACGAACTGAACAACTTCACTAATAACTCATATTCCATCAGAAGAACTTTATTTCATTTGATTTCGAACTATTAAAGAAATTTTCACTTTCAAGGTAAAAGTGAGGTTGTGTCTATTTATCCATGACCTGTTTCTCATGATTATCCATGAAAATTTGTAGATTGACATTAGAATAAGTTATCTTTCGTAGGCCAGGTAAAATTAAGTTTTCCTGAATAAAGGAAATAATTGCTTTTTGATACTATCTCGTTTTTTTTCCACAATTATCAGCAATCGTATTTATGAACATTGACTAGATTGAAATTTGACATCAAACAGTGGATAGTGGCTCAATTGCCTGAACCGGCTATCTGAGACAAGGGGCGTACCAACTGAGTTTAGCTGTGGTAAGGAAAGTGATAACAATTGGCAGCAATGTGACGAGAGAACAGTGACGTTAGCTAGCAATTATTATTACATCATACAAAATATTATACAGGGCGAAAATACTTATCTATATCATAACAATTTGGCTCACAAAGAAGAGCGAAAATTATTAGCAATCTTCATTACATGAAAACAATTCATATTTACAAATTATCATTACATAACAATTAGCGCCCTACGCGGTGCAAAAATATATTAATAATAATAATAATAACAAAATTCAATTATAAAATTCATTTTATATAATTTGTTATATCATCAAAACATAACAAGAGATATATATATATATATATATATATATATATATATATATATATATATATATATATACATATAATGAGTGCGAAAGTTCTTAGGGGGTGATTCCATGTCAAAAATTAAATGGGGTCTTCCATGTAAACAAAAGCTCTTAGACTTATTCTTAAAATGAGGAAAAAACATAGTTTTTTTTTTGTGAAATTGCTGGAGAGTTGGAGAAATGGCATTTTGTGGGCATGTTCTATCAATGAAAAGGCTACTTATGAATATTTTTTAATTTTATTGTGATCTTTTGAAGAGGTGAAACATGCAACCCCTATTCCATTTTTTACCAGAACTTGTTAACGAAACAAAATTTCTCAATTAAAAAATATTTGTTGGAAAGAAAGATTCATTGCAAAACTTGTTCAACTTTTGTGTTGTGTCCGTCAAAGCAATAGTATCCTAATGAAAAAACTAAATACAACATTGTCCATGAACGGATCCTCTGTAAATGGAATCGAAAATATCTAGTAGGTCGCTGTCTCGTTTTGTTTGCACAACTTGTGATTTCAATCGTGGTATTTCAAAATCATTCTGCTTGTTTTAACTTTTAGTTTAGGCATGTACCAGTACTATGTTTTGTTTTAATAGAATATCAAATTAAAAATACAAACAAAACAAAATTATATGTATTACAACAAAGAAAAAAGCAACGAGATCAAACGGAACCGAGTTATAAAAACTGCTCAAAATGACCACCTCCAACCATTAGACAGAAATCAAGTCTTTTTCTCATAGACTGGCGCAAATGTTGAAATTTCCTGGTGTGTTTTGGGTTGTCTCGCAGGCTGCAATAATGCGATTTCTCAAATCATTCACACATTCAATGGGGGTCGTATGAACCAAGGACTTCAGGTGACCCCCCGATACAAAAGTCCAGGGGGTTTAAGTCTGGAGATCTGGGAGGCCATGGTTGAGGTCCTGCTCTGCCTATCCAACGATTTGAATACACGTTAGTTATGAGCTATCCAGTCCTTCAATGAGGAGACCACCAAAAGATGAATTCTTTGGCCATCTTGGAGTTGCCATCTTCAATTCATGAATTTTAACTGGAAATCAACAATCGTTGACTGAATTCATAACCTCCATCCCAAATACCCCGACATACAAATTTTGAATCGAATCGGGCCATAATTACAAAACATGTCCGCCATCTTGAATTTTCATAATCTCCGACCCCGAAAACCTCCACATACCAATTTTGAATAGAATCGGACCATAACCACAGAGTTCATCGGCCATCTTGGAGCCGCCAATTTGATTTCATGACTTTTGAAAAAAAAATCATGATCTTCGACCCTGAAAATCCTCACATATCAATTTTGAATCGAATCGGACCATAAACATAAGTGTCGTCCGTCATATTAGAGCATCATTTTGTTTTTTTCTATAACAAAAATTCCTTAAGCCGCCATTTCAATTTGATAAATTTTTACAAACACTTCGCAATCTCCGTTCCCGAGAACCTCCACATATCAATTTTGAATCGAATCGTACTATAATCACAAAACTTTTCCGCCATCTTTGTTTTGGTCTCTATCAAAAATTTCATAATGCATTGTCACCGGAATTATGAACACATGCCAATTTTCAGCTCAATCGGATGTCGGCAAGTGATCCAAAAATGGATTACAAATTTTGAACCGGAAAGAATGACAGAACGAATGACATACGAACAAAGCAAGTTACATAATAGCTTGTAAATAGTATCATGAAAGTGAAAGATCCAAACAAAATAAAAATGCCAAGCATCACATTTTCATTCAGTGTTCTGAAGAATATTAAATATTCACTTCTACATATTTTTTCCAAAAACTGAACTTTGCTGAAAAGGGAAAAAAATATAAATGGAAACCGGAGAAAGAGAGAGAGAAACAAAAACAAAGAAACCCAATATGTGTAGAAAATGAAATAGATGTCTACTCCGAATCAGACGAATAATGTATTTATGATTACGGGTTGAACAAATGGCAAAAGGAAATATTCACATTTTTTTTAAATCACATGTGAAATGCATTCTGCCCAAATATCTTCATATTTCTCACTCAACATTCTCCTATTGTTTTCTAATACTTGCCCGCCTAGATTTGGACATTGATTGGATTTTCTTAGATAGATAGATTTTGCATTTAAAAGAATTATAATTCTTATAACAAGTGGTTGAGCTCAAGCTTATTTGACAGAAGTGTTGGTTGGTGATTCACAGCACGAAAATAAGAGAAAAAAAAAACAATGGATCTTCATGAGAATAGATAAGAGCAGAAGCCTCAATCGTAGCCACATTGATCCAAGTGGAAATATATATAGACATAGAAAAAGAAAGCGACAATTGAATATGGACAAAAATAATCAAATTTATTAAGCACAGCAAAGCAAATATTTCACTGTTATCAAGGAATTACAAACCCTATTCATTGATTATTTATAAATGTTGTTAATTTTAGCATGTTCATTATCGCAAATACAAAATGCTTTAATGATGCGAGCGAGCCATATTTAAGGATATCATTACATCGTCCATGTTACTTATATCTTGAAAAAGGTTTGAGGCTCGTACACCTTTATATATAGGACACTCGAATATGATCGAAGGACAAATTTTTTTCCATGTAGCATATATAGTGCATAGTTCTCCTTCTTCTGATTGTAAATTTCAGACGTTTTTTGCTACATGTTCTTAGCTGTGCAATGATTCTTACTAATTGTTTTGGAAGTGTTGCAGTTGAATAGTTCTGTGTGTTTATTCGTAGGGAGAGATTTGAAAAATATAGGGACAAGTAAATGAACCCAATTTATACAAGTCATCACGCAGAAGTTCATCTTTGAAAGCGGTTGATATTGATTTAGACATTTGTTTCGAAGTACTCTCTAAAAATATTTCCACTTATCTACTTGCCCTAACAATGCAACGTACTCTCTGACTTGTAGAAGCCAGTTGTATTTGGATTCAACGTGATCTAAAGCGATGAGCCTTTGGGAAACATATTTTTGGTAGCCTGGAACTGTCTAAAGTTTTCAAATGAATAATCCATGCGAAAGCTAATTTTATGACTGATAATGACAACAAAGTCTTCAAGGCGTACTACGTAGTCGGGAGTGTTTTTTGCTAAGCACAATATTTTTTTTTGAAAAGCCAACCTGGGTTCGTTTGATTATGTGATCGTACCTTGAGCCCCAAAGACCGATGCCATAAGATAAGGAGGAAAGGATTATGGAGTCATATAATTTTATGCGTGATTCCCAGCTGTTCATCTTCTAGTGACTCATCATGTTCATAACAGAGCCGATAGCTCGGTTGGCCTTCGCTAATGCGGATTTGGACATTTCCAAGAAGAGGGCTGACGACGAGTATTCAATTCCTTGGTAGGAGATTTTTTTTACCACTTCAAGCAGATCACTGTTGTGATAAAATTCAGTTTGATAAGACTTGTGGTGACCTTCCCTGGCAAAAACCATTATCTTGGATTTTGTGTGTTTACTATCAATTTGTTTTGAGCTGAGAATAATTCGGGGATCTTCATTTTTTTTTATAGGTCGGATTGTGAGTCACTTAGGATAATTAGGTCATCAGCAGACAATAGTAGCATCACGTTATGCTGACATTCAATGTTGACCGCTGTAGCATCTTGGGAAACAAAAAACTCATTGATATCGGAGATGAAAAGTGAGAAAAGCAGAGGGCTTAGAGACTTACCCTGGAGAACTCCTTCTGTGATATCGTATTGTTTGCTGTACTCGTTATTAGCTTTAAGGCACATTGTTGCTCTGTCGTACAGGTTTTTAATAATGCGGATGAGCTTTGAACTAATTCCTAAGTGGAAGAGTTTAAACCAGGGAAAGCTGTGGCAAATCGAGTCGAAGGCACGTTGAAATCTACGAAAGCAGTGTATATTTTTTGTCTTCAGTCTTAGGTGGATTTCCAGCACAGAGTTCAAAATGAAAGCATTATCGATACAACCTCTATCGGATCTACACCCGAACTGTCATTCAGGTAGGATTACGTTAGAATCTCACCAGTAGGAAAGTCCCTCCATTGAAATGAGGGTAAACAGTTTAGCGGGGGTATTCAATAGAGCAATTCTGCGAAAATTTCCTGGGTCGTCTTCAGCCCCTTTTTGTTGAAGCATTGTCATTACCGTCCCATGCCAGCCTAGAGGAATAGATTCACTTTCTAGTATCCCATTGTATAGAGCACATAAGTGAAGCAGCCAGTTTTGGGATAGATGTTTCAAAAATTCGTAAGTGACTCCGTCGTGCCCTGGGAATTCGCCAGTTATTTATTTCTGAAATTGAAATGGCTGAGTCTGAGAAAAACTGTCGCGCATCAAAACAATTTACTCTCAGTGAAAGTTTTGGGGTAGCCATACTGTCGTAGAAAGCTTTCCACCCTTCGATCGTGACACAGCAATCGTTCTGAGCATGCCTAAATTTCTTTAATGTTTTCCAAAATTCCCCTTGATCTTTTGTGGACTGGGAGAGGTTCCGTTCACTTCTAGAGACAGGTTACTGTACTCCTGAGAGAATTGATTCTCCACTTGAGTTGGACGAGGCCGTAGCGCGTTACGAGCTCACCATCAAAAATGCTTTCAGGGATTCCTCCCGAAGGGAACCGGCTCCTAGATATCAGGATGGATTTCCTCGAAGAATTAAAAATCTTATTCGAGATCGAAATCGGGCCAGAAGGGCCTATCAAAGGAGTCTGTTCCCTGGGGACAGAATCCGTCTAAATGAGTTGAATAGGGAGGTTAGAAATAACGTAACCGAGTTCAAAAACGAAAGATTTGGCAACACATTAGAAAATTTAGAAAGTGACGGACAACTTTGGAAATTAAATCGAAATTTAAAGTCAAAAAAGACTGATTTCCCCCCTATTCATAGAGAGCTCGGTATGTGCTACGACTCCGAGTCCAAAGCTCAAGCTTTTGCTGACCCGATGAAAAGACAATTTAAACTTAATGAGCATCCAGACGATGATCTGGATCGTGATCTTTTGCTAGAAAATCGGGTTCACCGCACTCTAAGAGAACCTGATCGTGATGTCATTCGTCCAGCTTCGTTGGATGAACTTAAGGCGCATATCAAAGGATTAAATCCCAAAAAAGCGCCTGGTTGTGACGGAATTTCTAATTGTATGATTAGGAATTTTCCGGATAACCAGGTGCAGTCATTATTGAATATCATCAACAATTCACTGCGCCTCAAAAGATTTCCTCGAAGGTGGAAGCATGCCATCGTGGTCATGATCCCGGAAGAAGGTCAGAACCCGACCTTCCCGCAAAATTATCGACCAATCAGTTTGTTATGCTGTACAGCTAAGTTGGCTGGAAAAATCGTTCTCGAAAGGCTTGACGATGAAGTGGAGGACAGAAATGTCCTACCGAATGAGCAGTTCGGCTTTCGTCGCGCTCACTCCACCGAGGCTGGTGGAAAATACAATCTCTTCGCTAAACACCAACAATAGTGCTCATATTGTCCTTCTAGACATAAGTAAAGCATTTGACAGAGTATGGCACGAAGGCCTGCTCTGCAAATTGATCGATTTCCACTTGCCTTTGAGCCTGGTGAAGTGGATAAAGTCGTTCCTCGTGGGTAGGACATTTCAGACCAAGGTTGACGATTTCCTCTCGGGTCCGAGAGAAATTGAGGCCGGCGTTCCTCAGGAGGCAGTACTGTCTCCTGTATTATACGCACTCTTCACCTTCGATATACCACGAACCGAACACGTGAAAATCTCCCTGTTCGCCGATGATACGGCCTTACTTTCCTCGTCAGCCAACCACCTGATGGGTGTTGTTTATTTGCAGAATGCATTGAACGACCTGCAGCAGTGGTACCTGGAGTGGAAAATAAAGTTAAATCCCGATAAAACACAAGCGATCTCGATGGGTCGCAAGAGAAACAACCCGGAGAGGGAAGTGACTATCTCTGGAAGGGAGATAGAATGGTCGGAACAAGTCAAGTACTTAGGGGTTACTGTGGATCGTCGGCTCACCTGAAAGCCGCATGTGAATATAATAAAAAAAACGAAATTGCTAAGAAAATCGGCGCACTTTACCCTCTGATCAATAGAAGAAGTAAACTCTCTTTAAAAAATAAAGTCAAGATTTATAAAATGATGTTCAGGCCTGTCATTTTGTATACCTCGGCCGCCTGGGGCCAAACCTGCAGGACTAGCATTCGCGTCCTGGAACGGGCGCAAATGAAAGTCCTGAGGATGATAACGAATGCTCCGTGGTATGTGCGGAACGATCGGATACTTGAAGACTTGAACCTGCCTTCCATCAGGAGTATAATCAGAGACCGCAATCAGAAAGTATTCGATTGGGAAGCTACTGACTACAACATAGACGACCCCTCGCGCTTTAAACGTCCTAGGCACTCCCTGGAGTGATGGGCTATCTAACAACCTATCCCGGGTAGTGAAAGCTGCATCCTCTATAGAAGTTTAATTTTTCAAAATTTAGATTCAAAATTCTTTCTCGGCCATTTTTGAGAACCGCCATCATGGGAAGGGCTGGAGACCGGTCTCCAGTCCTTATCCAGTCAAAATTCCAAATCCGTGAATGGCTGTTGCCCACTTGCTCGAAGCTCAAAGCGTAAGAGCCTAAGGGTTACACTCGTGTTGAGTAATAGTGATAGAAGATCCTGAACTTGATCTTTTGTATTGCTGAGCTTTGTGGAAATGAATTTATCGTAGTCGATTTTCTTGCGTTTTGTTATATCTTTATATTCATTTTTCGATGTTATATAGTTTTGTGGGGCTCGTCGAAACCATTTTTCCTGCTTAATACCAAACATCCTTTGGTGCATTTCTTTGCATAATTACATTCGAGGTCGAACCACCGCTTTTTGAATTTTCTTGATCTGTTCTTTATAAATGCCAAAACTGGTTTTATAGGGTTGAAAACACTTTAGGTAACTTCAGCAATGTTTTACCGAAAGTTCGTCAATAACATGTACTTTTATTCAATTCTAGATTTTCAATAATTCGTAGTAATACCTCCTTCGTGGCCTTCTGGAGAGTATTCAAATTTTTAGAAGCCATGCAATTCAAAATGTCCGCTTTTGACGTTATTTTACCTTTTTTCGTGAGTGGTACGACTCATTATCCCATCCCGATCACATAATTTGGTGGTATATTTGCTAACAATTGTTCACTGAACCATTTTTTTCAGTGAACAATCGTTAGCAAATATACCACCAAATTCTGTGATCGTGATGGAGTCTGTTAGATTCCCAATGTTATTTTATTTGACAGGACGAGCCAGGCGATTCCATCATTGAAAGCTGTGTGCACGTGGCATAACCAATAAAAATATTTGTGTATTTTGTGCAAATAATTCGCTCTGCGAAAAATTTATAATTTGCACGGAACACACAATACACTATTTTTAATTATTCCATTATTGTCATTCGCGGATTCAGTTTTTTGTGTTTGAAACTATAGTATGAAAGGATTTCGAGAAGTGTTTGAAGTGATTTATATTCAGGACAGTCAAATAATTCCAAGGTAGGCACTACGTTTTGTTCAAAATGATCAAAAACTTGTTTTGGAATAGAATCTCTAGTGGTGTCAACATCTTCATTCAATATTTAACCTTTTCGTTTTCTTTTCAAAAATGATCTACGACTCCTCCTTGTTTAACGATCCTGTGAATAATTGAATGCCCTAAGCTTGTGAGATGACCTATCCTTCCGAAAATTTCATTGTCGGACTTGTCATTTATTTCCTTTTCCAAAATTTTTGTAGATACTATAAGTCTTTGGTTCTGAAAATGGATATCTTTGTTTTTGAATTCCCATTATTATTGTGCGTCTTGTTCCGCTTGTTCCTCACATTCTTCGAATGGTCTCCAATATGACAGGTTGCTCCATTACATACAGACATTCACAGACACACCACACCACTGTTTTGCTTCATCTGATAGCAATAAAAAAATATAAAAAAAATTAAAGACAAGCTTTCATTTATACAAATGCACTAAAAAGGAATAAAACCTGACTACTGGAAAATCACGTTTTAAAAAGTATGAAACAAGAGAATATTCTGATCTGAAATTGATATGTACAATCTATTCAATATTTATCATCTATTGAATAAACAACTTACACGTAATATATTTTTATGTATTGAATACATATTCATAGTGAAGTTCAGAGGATAGCCGTGGTCATATGCCACCTACCCTGACAACAATATATTCTAACAGTAGTAAGCGATCATAAGCTTTAGGGCAAAATGGCATAATGGCCACGGCTATCCTCTACTACACTAGGAATATGTATTAAATACATTAAAATATATTACGTGTGAGTTGTTTATTTAATAGATGATAAATATTGAATAGTTTGTACAGTGTCCGGCATAAAGTTCGCAGCATATGGAAAACTTTTTTATTATAGATTTCTCAAAAAAATCATTCGTGATAAAAACCTCTGCTTCATCCTAAACCTGAAGTTCGAATACCAAAATTGAATTTTATACGACCCTATACGAGGGAAATAGAAAAGTATGCTTCGTTTTCAAAATAATATGATCCCATCACTTTATTTCTCGCGGTAGAATTCAAATTCATGGGAAAATATTGTTCTAAATCGAATGTTGATCCAGAAATTCAAATCATAGCCACCTATGACCAATTTCATTTTTCAACTTTTTTTCCCATTTTTTCCTCATCGCCCTCTATAACATGAGGAATATCATGCTAGACGAATGGTATATTATTAGATATGATGATATCACTCTCTGAATGTTTTTTCATCTCTCCCTCCCATCGGAAAATCACATTAATTGAATTATGTGACGAAATTTCACAAAATCTTGCTGCAAATAGTAAATAAAACTGAATTGTCTCCAAGGTATGTTGCCAGAATGCCAATTAATTTATTTTCACAATACAAATAACATTCCTTGAAACAAATATGTCCTATGCTTTATTCTACGTGGAGTCCTCCATTCTCAATACACTGCATAGTACGGCGGTGCATTGCATCATGGAACATTTCTTAGTATCTGGGGAGCTATTCCCCAAATACAATCCCTGATAGTATTCTCCAAATGACGTATATTTTGAAATGATCTTCTTGAATATACCTTCTGTTTGAGATATCCCTATAAGAAAAAATCCAAAGGAGTGAGGTCCGGTGACCAGGCGGGCCAAGCGTTATTGGAATATCTACCAATCCATCGATTTGGAAATGTTCCGTTTATCCACCTTCTCACTTCTAGCGTAGAATGAACGGATGCACCATCTTGTTGAGAACACATTCCAGCTCGCATGTCCAGAGGAATATTATCTAAATAATCGGAGAGAAACGTCTGCAGCATTCTTAAGTATCTGGCAGAATTCAGTGGTTGTCTGAAAAATACTGGTCCAACAATAATGTCATTGAGAATTCCGCACCAGACGTTAACTTTGAAGTGATATTGGTCTCTACATTGTATCCTGAAATGGGGATTATTATCTGCCCACCACCTGCAATTCTGGGAGCTGACTACCCCATTTGATGTGAAGGTGGACTCGTCACTATAAAGATTTTTTTTCGAAAACTGTCTATTATCTTCCATCATAGACTGAAACCTGAAACAGAAATCCAAGCGATTATTCGGATCTCTCGGTTTCAAAGTGTGTATGAATTTTGGTTTAAACGGTTTGAATTTATTATTACCTAGAGCTGTTCTCATTGATCGATCGGATATACCAAGATTTTCTCCTCTTTGCGATAATGATATTCTTGGATTTTCAATCGTAGACAGCATAATATTCATAACAGTTTCTTCATTTTCAGTTATCGGTCGTTTATGTGTCACTTTGTATTTTTGGAAACCGATCCAGATTCCTTGAATGTTTTCAAAATTCTTGTAATTGTCGAATTATGAACGTTTTTACCTGAATGTCTTTCATTAAAAATATTGGCAGTGTCTCTACAAGTATGGTAATTGTCACCATGTGTCATTACAATCTCCACTCTCCCCTGTATACTTATTCGAGCAGCCATGATTGAATTGAAAAACTACTGAAATTACTCTACAGATTTGTGAGTTACTCTTGATGCGTCAAAAATGGTTTGTTTACAATTAGAAATGAATTTGTTTTCAAAGCCAACTGTGATCGGTAAATGTTCTGTATCTCAATCATTTACAGTAAAATTCAGAGAACAAAACTATGGAAGCTGGGTATTGCTATCGAAGTCGAATGTAACAACTAACAATATTTCGAAATTAATAAATGATACGTGAATAAATTTTTCGAGTGGATCAAAACTTTAATTTTGTACGTTGAATGCCGCAAAAAAATTCAATAAAATATTGTAGATGCTTTCCGATGTCTTGCTTGAAAAAAAAACTATAAAAAAATTGTCATATTTTACAATTCCTGATTGTCTTGAAAGATGTTATTCGTAGTGTGAAAATAAATTCATTTTCATTCTGGCATCATACCTTGGAAACAATTCAGTTTTATTTACTATTTGCAGCAAGATTTTGTGAAATTCCGTCACATACTTCAATTAATGTGATTTCTGATGATAGGGAGAAATGAGAAAACATTCAGAGAGTGATATCATCATATCTAACAATATAGCATTCGTCTAGCATAATATTCCTTGTGTTGTACAGGGCGCTGAGGAAAAAATGGGAAAAAACTTGAAATGTGAAATTGGTCATAGGTGGCTATGACTCAAATTCATGGATAGACATTCGATTTTGAACAATATTTTCCCATGAATTTGAATTCTACCGTGAGAAATAAAGTGATGGGATCATATTATTTTGAAAACAAAGCATGCTTTTCTATCTCCCTCGTATAGGGTCGTATAACATTCAAATTTGGTGTCTGCATTTCAGGTTTGGGATGATGCAGAGGTTTTTATCACGAATGTTTTTTTTTGAGAAATCAATAATAAAAAAGTTCTCCATATGCTGCGAACTTTATGCCGGACACTGTATATAACAATTTCAGATCAGAATATTTTCTTGATTCAGACTTTTTGAAGCATGATTTTTCAGTAGTCGGGTTTTAGTTTTTGGACTTATTTTTATTTCATACTTTGTAGAGCGTGATTTTTCAGTAGTCAGGTTTCAACTTACTTCTTATTTAAAATACTTTGGGGTTATAATTTTGTAATAAAGTATTTGCAGAGCTGCTCAACATTTTTCTTTGTTTAGGTTTTATTGTTTTACATTTACCTAGGTGATATACCGCGTGGAGGTACCCTCAGCTTATGTCATTATTATTACACACATTTTGTTTTTTTGTATATAATTATAACATGTGTACCATAGCCCATAATGAAAAATGTTTTTTCATACATGTATTTTGGGTAGGTTTGGAGAGAAAATATGTTTGGCTCACATCTGAGGCGTGATTTTAGAATTTATTCCCAATTATCGGGTGCATGCAAGCAAAGCCGTGAGCAACAGTTGAAAATATATATTTATGAAATGTGCTAAATAAGCCCTTTCATCTGATACCCACCACAGCATCATAATTTTTAGTTCATGACCCTATGTCCTCTAGAAGGCGCCATATTCAATTCGAAGTTACGTCATATAGCCTATAACCAGCGGACGAATAGGACGCTTCCAACGATACCTCATTTGTCAAATTATTATAAGTAGTTTGGGAGTTATGAGGAAACAGATGAACATACATACATACATACCCACATACCCACATACATACCCGTCAAAATCATAACCCTCCTTTTTGCTCCTCCGTAGTCGAGTAAAAAATAATTTATTTCATTGTTTCATCTAGGTTATTCTGTGAGTAACAGATTCAAAATTTTGCCGCGCAAGATTACCTATTTTTTATCCGCGGCAAGCTTTTGAATGAAAAATGAAAGAAATTTTTTTTTTCTTCAAGTGCAATGTATAAATGAAAGGTTGTCTTTAATTTTTTCTTTGTAATTTTAATTTTTAATTTCTCAGTTTTTATTAACAACTAATGAAAGCTTGTTTTTTAAATTTTTATTTTCGTTTATTTATTTTTTGTATTCATGATGTCAAATAACTAGTTCAGTGATTTATATCTAGTTTATTTTTGAATCATAATCTCCGACCCCAAAAACCCCTAGATACCAATTTTCAAAAGCATCGGACCATAATTACAAAAATTGTCCGCAGTATAGGAGCCGCCATTTTGTTTTTTTTTCCTAACAAAAATTCAATTTTTACCGGAATTATGTACACCTGCCAAATTTCCAATCAATATGACGATTAGAAGTGGGTAAAATTTAACTTGCAAAATTTGATTACAGACAGACAAACACACAGACAGACAGACATCGGGACAGGTGAAACAAAAAATAAAAGCTTGTAAAAAAATCTCCGACCCTTAAAACCTCCACATACCAATTTTGATTAGAATCGGACCATAATCACAGAACACGTCCGCCATATTAACTTTTTGAATTTCGACAAAAAATCATAATCTCCGACCACAAAAACCCCTACATACCAATTTTGAATGAAATCGGACGATAAACATAAAAAAATCCGCCATATTGGAGCCGCCTTTTTGTTTTTTTTCCTAGCAAAAATTTCATAATGCATTGTCAGCGGAATTATGTACACCTGCAAAATTTCAAATAGATCGGACGATTAGAAAAGGGTCAAATTTAACTTGCAAGATTTGATAACAGACAGACAGACACCGGATAGGTGAAACTAAATGAAAACTTGTATAGTATTTCTAATCCCAATTGGACTGACATAAAAAGTTTCAAGAAGGAATTCTCTTTCTTGTCGCAGCCTGGACATATGCGCCCGTATATTATTTTTCAGTGGTATTTTTTCAGTTACTTATTCTTACAATCATAGCAATTGCACCCCTTGTAAAAGTAGACACATGAGTAATTATGAAAAACATCGAAATATAAGGTAGTTGATTGCTGAGTCAAAAACTCTGAAAAACAATAGAAACACAAATAATCAATTCGAATACTTGTCAAAAATATACTTAAAAAATAATAGTTTGAAAAAACTAAAACACACGCTTTTATAGAAAACCAGACTAAAAAAATAGAAAATAAGAAAAAAAATTATTTTATTTCAAAAAAAGCGTGGGGTGCATGGTATCGCCTCGGTCTGTGATGTACTATATAATCATTGATACCATGCACCCCACGCTTTTTTTTAAATAAAATAATTTTTTTCCTTATTTTAAATTTTTCTAGTCTGGTTTTCTATAAAAGCGTGTTTTTCAGTTTTTTCAAACTACTATTTCTTTCCTACTTTCAAGTGTGGTTTATTTAGAGAAGCGTGTTTTTTAGTTTTTTTTTAAACTATTATTTGAATATTTTTTTGCAAATTAAAAAATGGAATGATCTTATCAAATTGGGTAATCATAATCTCCGACCCCAACAACCCCCATATACCAATTTTTAATGGAATCAGACCATAATCACAAAACTCGGCCGCCATTTTAAAGCCGCCATCTTTAATTTTTTTCAATTTTTACAAAAGAATCATAATATTCGACCCCAAAAACCCCCAAATACCAATTTTATGAATTAGACCATAATCACAAATCTCGGCCGCCATTTTGAAGCAGCCATCTTGAAATTTTTCAATTTTTACAGAAGAATCATAATATTCGACCCCAAAAACCCCCACATACCAATTTTGAATAGAATCAGACCATAATCACAAAACTCGGCCGCCATTTTGAAGCGCCATCGAATTTTTCAATTTTACAAAAGAATCATGATTTCGACCCCAAAAACCCCCACATACCAATTTTGAATAGAATCAGACCATAATCACAAATCTCGGCCGCCATTTTGAAGCAGCCATCTTGAATTTTTCAATTCTTACAAAAGAATCATAATTTTTGACCCCAAAAACCCTCACATACCAATTTTGAATAGAATCAGACCATAATCACAAAACTCGTTGACCATTTTGTAGCCGCCATCCCGAATTTTTCAATTTTGACAAAAGAATCATGATCTCCGACCACAAAAACCCTCAGATAACAAATTTGAAGCGAATCGGACCATTATCACAAAACTCGGCCGCCATTTTGAAGCCGCCATCCTGAATTCTCCAATTTTTACAAGTGAATCATAATATTCGACCCCAAAAACCCCCACATACCAATTTTGAATAGAATCAGACCATAATCACAAAACTCGTCCCCCATTTTGGAGCCGACATCTTGAATTTTTCAATTTTGATAAAAGAATCATAATCTCCGACCACAAAAACCTTTGGATACCAATTTTGAAGCGAATCGGACCATAATCACAAAACTCGTACGCCATATTGGAGCCGCCATTCTGTTTTTTCTTCACACAAAAATATTTTAATGCATTGTCACCGGAATTATGTACACCTGCCAAATTTCAAATCATTCGGACGTCTGGAAGTGGGTCAAAATCGCGCCCAAAGGAGTCGGTTACAAACAAACAAACAAGTGAAGCTAATATAAAGCGTATAAAAAAATAGATGTCAACAAAATTGGACTAGAAAGATCAAAATTCTTCTTCGCTACATTCGGATGAGGTGGAATCATCATCAGGTTGAATAACGATCGGATTTATGGAACTTTGCACATAATATTTGTTCTCTTCTTTCATAACGTGGGCCACACAGTTCTTCCACACCTCACTATCACCTACTTCATTCACCACTCGCCTTATATTGTCAAGCACCACAGCATTCAAGGTCGGTGACTGATTACATATCCGCAAGCTTTCTTTCATTGTGGCCCAAACCATTTCAATTGGATTGAACACACAATAGTATGGAGGCAAACGTAAGAGAATATGACCACGTGATTCACACATCTAATCAATCATATACTCTTTTTTGAAATTACGTTGTTTTATAGCCGCCAGTAAAACCTTTTTCGTTGGAATCTTTTCGGGTATTTCCATGTCATGATTTCGCATGAAATCAACAATATCTGCTTTTTTTGTGTTATTGTTTGGTATTTTATTCAATAACCGAGAATGATACGAAGCGTTATCCATAACAATAACAGAATTTGGAGGAATATTTGGGAGAAGCTGCTCACTGAACCAGGTTTCGAATAAATCTACTACTAACCAACGTAACGCAACGTATGGTCATTTATGCAACAAGTCATCAGCGGAGTTACTGATTGCTTTGTAGCCGACGAATGGTTTCCACTCAATTTGTTCATTTATATACTTCATAGAGGTAGTAACATTTATTAAACTTCTCGTTGTGCTTCATCATTGAGCATTATTCTGAACAAACCCAATATCTTGAGTTGACGATAACTGACTTAGGAAATACTATACTTTACTGAATTTAAAAATATGTCAGTCAACCTCAAGCATACTTTTGTTATTCCATCCTGGCCGGTAAATGATGACATCCATCTTCCAGGACATCTGGGTGAGAAATATATATCGAAAGCATGAGAACAGTTTGAATTTCATATCATTTTCATGATACCTACAAAATGAAAATTGAATATTAGTACCTATATCACAATTATTATTATAATTATCTTATTTTCGATGTTTGATATGTTTCAGTTTGTGAATCGACATATACTGAAGAGAGTGGATCATTCAATGTTAGTGGCAGTTCAAGTGATTGCATATATCAAATTGAAAGGCCCCTCGGAAATACCATCATACTGATGTTGAAACTTTCACTACCTAGTTTCAGGAGTTTCAGGACTATCAGGCCGAGATTTTCTCCATCGAACGGAGTAGATCGTTGTTATCTGGGACGTTTGGAGGTGGGTATGAAAAGGTTATAGCATAAGCGGCAACCTCAGGATATCGTTGGTTATCGTGTGCGATGACACACATATTAATTTTATCAATCCCAATAGTTTTTCATAGGATATAACATTTTTATTCATGACAATTGAGAAAGAATAGATGGGGGGATAATTTTCATTGAGTATTTTTTAAGGTTGGGTTTTTTAAAAAAAAATAACACAAGTAACCCCTTCACCACACGTTCTCACTTCACACCTATATGAGCATTTCGATAACCAAGTTATCATCATCAGTAGGTAAACTACACTTAATGAATTGCTACAAGTAATTACAATATACAGAGTGGCCACTTTTTTAATGGGATTGTATTGGTAACTTTTAAACCATAAGAGTTAGAAGGTCGGTCAAATGGAGAAAAAGTTGCATTCATAGAAGCATTGTCAAGCAGTTCAAACAAATCGAGATTATCAGGGCCGGTTATTGAGATATCATAAGAAAAGTAAATTCTGTCATTTTGATTTTTCTTTTTTCCCACTTTATTTCGAATATTATCAAAAAATGTCACGGGAGTTTTTTATTCGACAGTAAATTATCCTCATTTTGACTCAATCAGATTTTGTATCCAACGTTTCGTCCGCTCTGGGCCACCCTCAACCTCATTTTTTTCAATACGGATCTGCATATTTTATGACACTTTTCGAAATAACTTTTGACGCCAAATTCAACGATATATCATACAATGTCACTCAAAGTTGATTTCCAGGTGATTTTGACCCTTATCCAAATTTCTTTGGGTCTGATCTGTATTACATTTAGGTACCTTTAGTTTAATTAACAACATGCAATACATTTCGATAAGAAAATCAACTTACTCATATTAAACTGAATGGAACGTAACAGAATCAAAGCAAGAAACAAGTAATAATTATTTACAAATTTCAAGAGGTTGAAAACCTAATTCATAATAATTAAACGAAACTATCATTTAATGAAAGAAAAATCAAATGATTATTCGAAAGTAAATGATGAACATTAATGAAGTGAGTGTTCGAAATGTCCACCATTTTGTTAAATGCACTTTGCGGTTCTGGAACCCATACTTTTTATACATTTGCTTATTTCGTCTCCTTGAATACCTTCCAATACATTCTCAATCTTCTAGCGAGGAATCATTATTGTTGGATTTGTCATTTGTTCCGTTGAAAGAAATTACAGAATCGAACTTTATTTTGAGATCATTACGATTTAATTTTTGCAAGGCTTGGTATTCAAATTTAAAATCATTGTATTCACGTCTCTTGACTATTTTATTAACAGCAGGTTTTGATAAATTGCATTCACTGGCCACAGTTCTCGATTTTTTTTCTGGGTTCAATTGAATTTGGGTCAGAACATTGATATCGTTGATAGACTTGTTTTTTCTTACATACACACTACTCTAGGTTTATTGAATGTATTATTTTCAAGTAGTTGGCCGTGGATAAAAAAGAACATAACAAGAAATGTCATATTATTTGTCACTTCGTTTATTATTGTGTCACAAGAACTTGTCATTAAATACTTTTCTGAGTAATTTCAATTTAACTTATTCGATATGGTAAGATACACAAATGAAGAGAAGAGAGATATGTACGAAGTATACATAAAACTGGATAGAAATTCGTTCAAAGTACAACAAAGGTATGGTGAATTATATCCTGAAAGAACAACATCAAATATTGAAATGTTTCGACGTTCATCTACAACGTTACTTGCACATAATTCATTCATCAAACCTAGAGGTCCTTATGTACGGCGAAACGAGCCTATCAATGACATCAATGTTCTGGCCCAAATTCGAATGAATCCAGGAATAGGATCGAGAACTATGGCCAGTGAATGCAATTTATCAAAAAGTGCTGTTAATAAAATACTCAAGAGACACGGATACCATGACTATAAATACCAAGCCGTGCAAAAACTAAATCGCAATGATTCTGAGAGAAGGTTGCAATTCTGTAATTGGTTTCAACGGAAGGTGCGGAATAACAACAATTTTGAGCACAATATCATTTGGGGAGACGAAACCACATTCACAAATTCTGGCATGTTCAATCGAAGGAACAAACATTTTTATGCCACAGAAAATCCTCACTCAATTCATGAAGTTAGACATCAATATCGTTTGTCTTCGAACATATGGTGCGGTTTGTTGAATAATAAATCACTGGGACCCTATTTTATTGACGGCAACCTAACCGGAGCAAAATATGTAGAAATTATAGAAGAAATGTTGGATGATCTTCCTATACGGTATTGGCGTAAAAGTCCATGGTTCCAACAAGACGGATGTGGTCCACACAACTCAAGAATAGTCACAGACTATCTAAATCGAACTTTTCCCGATTCATGGATTGGAACAAGAGGTCCAGTAGCATGGCCTGCCAGATCTCCGGATTTGAATCCGCTGGATTTTTATTTGTGGGGATATCTCAAAAATAAAATTCATGATACTACGAACCCGACAATAGAGATTTTTTGCGAGAAGATTGAGAATGTATTGGAAGGTATTCAAGGAGACGAAATAAGCAAATGTATAAGAAGTATGGGTTCCAGAACCGCAAAGTGCATTTCACAAAATGGTGGACATTTCGAACACTAACTTCTTTAATGTTCATCATTTACTTTCGAATAATCATTTGATTTTTCTTTCATTCAATGATAGTTTCGTTTAATTATCATGAATTAGGTTTTTCACCTCTTGAAATCTGTAAATAATTATTACTTGATTCTTGCTTTGATTCTGTTACATTCCATTCAGTTGAAGATGAGTAAGTTGATTTTATTATCGAAATGTATTGCATGTTGTTAATTAAACTAAAGGTACCTAAATGTAATACAGATCCGACCCAAAGAAATTTTGATAAGGGTCAAAATCACCTGAAAATCAACTTTGAATGACATCGTATGATATATCGTTGAATTTAGCGTTAAAAGTTATTTCGAAAAGTGTCATAAAATATGCAGGTCCGTATTGATAAAAATGAGGTTGAGGGTGGCCCAGAGCGTACGAAACGTTGGATACAAAATCTGATTATGTCAAAATAAGGATAATTTACTGTCGAATAAAAAACTCCTGTGTTATTTTTTGATAATATTCGAAATAAAGTGGGAAAAAAAGAAAAATCCAAATCACACAATTTACTTTTCTTATGATATCTCAATAACCGGCCCTGATGATCTCGATTTGTTTGAACTGCTTGACAATGCTTCTATGAATGCAACTTTTTCTCCATTTGACCGACCTTCTAACTCTTATGGTTTAAAAGTTACCAATACAATCCCATTAAAAAAGTGGCCACTCTGTATACCTGGTGTTTCTAATTGAATTATTTTAAACTCATTACTGTTCCTCAAATTGATCATGGGATCTCCATGATTGAATGGGGATTAAGGAGAAGCAGGTGGAATAAATCGGTCCTTTATCATCGTCATCAATAAAAAAAAACTGCTTTTTGTGGATAACTATACTCTTCAGGCAATATACTTTTCTGATGTCGCCGACCGGTCTGATCAATTTCAAATCATGAATATTAATTTTGTGACCATATTCGATGATATGGTCCACAACACTTGAATAATTCTCCCTTCGGTAGGTAGCATGGGCCACATGTTCGTGGAACCTTTTGGAAATTGAACGTTTTGTCTGACCGTAATAGACTTTGCCACAATTTCGACCACTAATTTCATTAATCCTATCAGCTGTCAAAATTGTGACGAAGTCCATTACGGTCAGACAAATCGTTCAATTCCTTGATGGTTCCACGATGGCTAATGCTACTTACCAAAGGAAGAATATATTAACCCATTAAAGAGTTTTTTTTTTAAACAATTTTTTTTGTATTTACTTTATTTGGTATGTATTAAGTAATGGGAATTGTTAGTAAATAATTTTTTTTTTTATTTTATAAGAAACAACGTGTTGCAAAAACGCAACGACAGTCCTTAGGAGTATCAAATTAATCTTAACCAAGCAAAATGTTTAAAATCTAGTATGAAAGTCAACTTTACATTTTTTGCACATTCCAACGTTAAATTTTTATACAGTATGTTCGTGTGATAGATGGACACATGTCTCCAGCACACCGCCATCGTTTGTTATTTGCAATAGAGTTTAAAATGTAACCTGCATTGTCATAACGAATATCGTCGCTAACTCTTGATGAGGAACGACTTCACGTGGGAGAGTTTGATACTTGGTTAGGTAACTTTTCACAATTTCCCTTCTGGACTGCAATAAAGTTAATTTGTTACCTGCGCGCTTATGTAAAATCCATGCATTTTGTATTGTAGTATCTAGCAGCCAAGTGAATAGATTCCACCAACATTTTTTTCCTCTAATGCTGATCCGATGCCTTGAGGTATTTTCATTCATTAGATCTGTAACTTCCATTGATGAGTTATATTTGGCAATAGCTAACGGTACTTCTATTTGGATATTACTTTTCTCAGCTTGAGAAAACCTTTTCACATGGTTCAACGAATTTGTACCATACTCTGTTGATGCAAGTGTAACAATACTATTATCATTCCATCTGATTAGTATTGTTCCGTAAGTCCTATCCACTGCTGTTGCTGTTGCTTCTGTAGTGTTTGCTTCTGTAGAAAAGGACAGCCTCGTGGTTTACGAAAAAAAATGCTTCTCGTTGCAAACTATGTCACCATTCATCCAAGAAATGTAGCTGTAATAAATTATTTCTACGGAGTTAACAGGCTGTGGTTCTTCCTTGGGTTTCTCTAGAGCTTCGGAAATGATTTCATTATCATCTGTATTGTCTTGTTGATGAATGCTTATTTCGGCTGCAGCTCGCAACTGATTTGCAGACAAACTATCAACAAGACCACCTCCGTCTTCATCTGCAGAGTCTTCATCCGTCAGCTCGGCCGGTTCTGGGGGTTCAATATAGATATCACCAACGTCCAAATCATCTGCGTAAGCTACTTGCAGACCCTCTAAAAAATATATATGAATTTGAAAAAGCAGTAGTCATAAGGACTGGCGTTGCATTTTCGCAACGCTCTGAATTACTCAACAAAATCACATGACTATATTTATTTTGAAGTTTTTAAATAGTCACGAATAAATAACTACATCAATTTACTATTGAATTAATAATTTTTATTATAAACAATGGAAAAATACTTCTTACACTAACTTGAAGTCCATATCGAGATGACAAATTTATAAACACTAACACAAAACAATAAACTGTCTACGACAAGCGTTAGCTCTAGACTAAACATTTGTACTAACCTACAAGTGGTGCATGTACCACCTTCACTGCTCCCGTTTAAAAAAAAAAATTGATATATTAGGTCACAATATTCCTTTGAAATATTACAGTTATGCAAAGCATTTTCGCAACGCTAGTCGTTAATGGGTTAAGTGTAGCGGACCATATGATTGAATCTGCTCACGAAATTGATATTCATAATTTGAAATTGATCAAACCGGAAAATATGATTGCCCAAAGGGCATAGTTATCCACAAAAACCACGATGAAAATTTACTTAATGACCATAAAGGACCAATGTATTCCACCTTGTTTGCCTTAATCTCCACAGAACCACCAATATTCCATTGAACTAACATGTACTGATGAGGGGCAAATACCCCGAAACCAGTTAAAAGGTGGTCAGCCTGAGAAAAGTGATTAATATTTATCCATTTCGCAACAAACATTTGCAAAGTACCTTGTAGGTCTTTGCACGCTCATCCATCGAATGTGATCCAACGTCTGTCGATTAGACAGGGAGGCAGTTATTTTTTTATGGATATTCGACCGACATACACCTGTTGTATAAGTATTCGTAGTCAGCAGTTTGGAAAAATGAGATGTTTTACATTTTTGATGTAATTATGCTCTTTCTCGTCAATTTTATGACATGGTTATTTGAAAAAATTGAAATATATTCTAACTTTCACTATAAAAAATTTCGTTGTACTTGTTGACGGTTGATATTCCACAGTCTCCTCTCAACCTATAGAAAATTCCAATACCTAAGCTGATTTTCAGATAATTTGAAATATGGAGTTCTGATAATTTGTTATGTAGAACCGCTCCAAATCGAATCATGAGCAACTGTCAAACATGGTGTGTCACGTTTGGGACTTGGTCTGTCCATATTATATCCATGGATAATCATGAACAGTATAAGGTGTTTCGAATATGTTTACTGAGAAAAATTCATCGAAACTCAATGGGCCATCCGAGAATTATGAAACGAATAGCATTATCGAGTCTCTCAGACAAAATCAACAATAAAGCATGAAAGTGAAACAATGAAATCTAATGAACAAATTTTATTTCTGTAACTGTAGAGGAGTTTTCAAGCAGAATAAAACAATAATTTATAAATATATATATATATATATATATATATATATATATATATATATATATATATATATATATATATATATATATATATATAAATGTGTATGTACTGCACTGAGAAATCATGGAGAACTTATGAAACAATATAAACTCTCACATACTCAAGAATACTGTTTTAATAAAAAATTGTTAACAGAATCCCAGAGAATCTCTTGATAAAATTCAAACAATACACATATAGTGGAACTATCTTTTAAATTATGTGTTAGAACTTCATTAACCAGTCTACTTATTCTTATGAATTTGTTTCCAGTTCAACACTATATGGTTGAATGGAATAAAGTATCATTTTTATGACACACTGTTAAAAAACAAATTATACGAGTTTCAATTTAAAAAAAAACATTTGCTTTTAGGTTCGAGATGGAGATCACGAAAATGCCACCCTGATAGGAAACTACTGTGGCGAGAAAACTATCAACATCACCTCAACGCACAACTCTTTGTGGATGAAACTGATGCTGACGGGAATTCAAAGAACATTTGCAGATAAAAACATTATCACTGCAGAATATACTTCTGTAGACGTCGGTAAGCATTTATTTTTTCATTTCATCCTCAATTTCCGTTCGTTAGAAATTATCGCTGGTTCGACAGTATTTTTTTATGTTTTGACGTGAAATAGCGAAAGCACTTTGAAGCTTTTGAAATAACATCACGAGAGCATGATAAGCAGAAGAGAGGAGATGCTCCATCAAGTGATGCCGTTGAATTGAGAGAACGTTTCTCCTCTCAACTTCCGGAGGCAACCAGAACCTTGTTTTTTTTTCGCCGAGAGAAGCCAAGATATTGAGAATATAGCTTCCACAAACTGAACTGCTACCAAATGTGGGAGCGTTAGTAAATATATCAACTGAATTATTATATACAATGAATACCATTTCAATTAGTTATAATCCCAAGGAATTGTCTTTTTCTCATACAGTTGTTCGGATTCCACCTATTTATTCTTGATGTATTCTTGATGTTCCCTCTATTGGAGATTACATCACCAAAAGTACGACCATGCTGAAAAGAGAAACATTCTCAATTGAATATTGAATTGGATGACTTTCCTGAAAATTTAAAAATGTACGACAATATTGAAGTTACTTTCTGTAATATCCAACAGAAAACGAGTAATCGCTCGGATGAAGCCACGCTGGATATTGAACTACATCTAATAGATATTCTGGAATGACCCTGACTCTGAAGGAAAAATCTAAAATTGTAAATTTGCATTTTTATTAGAATATTTGGTTTTTTATTCCAGTCTCAATTAGGAACTCATATAGATGAATGAGGCAAAGGAGAATGTTTTCAGAAAAGGAGTACTCACCAGAAAGCATTTGTAACATTGATGTAAAATTGGCATCTATCAGTATATATATATATATATATATATATATATATATATATATATATATATATATATATATATACAGTGAATCTGCTCAAGTTGGCTACATATGGGAAACTTTTTTATTATTGATTTGACGAAAAAAAGTTATTCTCGATTAAAAGTTCTTCATTGTCTGAAAGCCAAGATGGAACCATCAGATATCAAGTTCTATCAATATTATATGAGGTATGTTAAAAAAATATGAATTTTACTCAAGTGTAAAGTAACTTTATATTTCACAATGTCGAAAATGGTTATTGTGAAAAGTTGTTCGGAATTAAAAATCACGTTCAAATATGCAGTTGCATTGATTGATAGTATTTTTTTTATTTCTCGAAACATATCTACAATAACAACGAAAATTTAACTGTAACCATAGCAGCCACATTGATTCTCAAACAACAACAGCTTAATACAACCAACAATGAATACCAATATAAAATTATCGATTACACCAAGCTAAAAAAAGTGTTAGAAAATGAACACTGGGTAAACACTCTTCAAAGTAGTAATATCCAACACTCGTATAACTCTTTTATAAATAAACTCCAATTTCACATTGACAATAATACTAAAATAAAGACTCACAAAGTGAAAACTACAAAACTAAAGCCATGGATTACAAATGGGCTCATAACATCCATTAAACATCGGGATAAACTGAAACAAATAATGAAAAGGCAAAATACTGTAAAATCGAAAGAAAATCATAAAAACTATAGAAACTATCTAAACAGAACATTGAGAAATACAAAAAATGCATATTACCAGCAGAAACTCGAAGAAAATAATACTAATTATAAGAAAACTTGGCAAATTATAAACGAAGCCACAAATATAACTCCAAAAAATAAAAACATCAGTAACACTTGTATAATCGACCAAAATGGAATAGAGGTAACTAGTAATCAAAATAAAGCAAATATCTTCAACGAATACTTTGTGAAAATAGGAGAAACAATGGCCGAAAAAATTGAACACAACTACTTACAAGACAATTAAATCAATAAAACCCCACAAATATCCTCTATTTACCTAAGTCCCGTATCAAAAAATGACATCACATTAGCTATATCTCAATTGAAAAACAACTGCTCCCCTGGACCAGACGGTATAACATCCAAATTAATAAAAACATTGCACACTGAACTCTTAACCCCATTATTACATCTCATAAATTTAGTATTTACAAAGGGAAAACTCCCTAAACAATGGAAGGAATCCATAATCACCCCAATCTATAAATCAGGGAAACAAAATTTACTCTCAAACTACCGACCAATATCTATAATAAATAATCTCGCAAAGTTTTTGAATACTGTTTGAGAGAAAAAATAAATAAATATTTCAATATAAACAAAGTCTTAACAGAAAACCAGTTCGGTTTCCAAAAAAACTTAAGTACGGAAAATGCTGTCTTAAACCTGTCGGAGCAGATTGTTCAAAATTTAGATAACTCAAAAAAGTGCCTTGCTGTTTTTCTTGACTTAGCCAAGGCATTTGATACAGTATCACATAAAATTCTAATTGACAAATTATATGACAATGGTATAAGAGGCCCAGCACTCGAGGTACTCCGTAACTACATTGAAAATAGGACACAAAGAGTCAAAATCCAGAATGCCCTAAGCGAGTCTGCGGTGGTCACCGTGGGTGTACCGCAAGGTACAATCCTGGGCCCACTCCTATTTTTAATTTACATAAATGACATGAGTCAGATTAAACACTTCAACGGTCGTATAATTTCTTACGCAGACGATACTGCCATTGTTTTCTCCCATAGCTGCTGGTCAGAACTATACCAAATCACTGAACATAATACGGCCAAGCTTCATAAATGGCTAAATCGGAACCTTCTAAGCTTAAATATCACTAAAACGAAATTTATAACCTTCTCTATCGACCAAAGAGATCAACCACCAGGAAAAAAAATTGAAAATACATAAAAATGACTGCCAAGGCTATGGTAAATGCACATGTCCCATAATAGAGAAAACCAGCACAATCAAATATTTAGGGGTAATGATAGATCAACATATGAAGTGGGACGAACATGTAAACTATGTTATCAATAGAGCAAGAAAACTAATACACAAACTCTATACACTTAGGACATCCTAACCAAAAAAGTAATACTCATAGTGTATAACTCATTAATTGAGTCCGTTTTCAGATACTGCATAACAGCATGGGGAGGAGTCTTCAACAATGTCATGCACAGACTTCAAACAACACAAAATATAATTCTGAAAATTATATTAAAAAAAGGTAGATTATACTCCACTGAACAGCTATACCAAGAATCACAAATCCTGAATATCAGGAAAATTTACATTTTGCAGAGCCAAATCTGGATATTTAACAAAAAAAACAGAATTCTTAGTCAATCCAGAAACACAAGACATACCACTGATCATACTGTGTACATCCCAAGATTTAATAAAACTCATATGCAAAGAAGCATATTTTACTTGGGCCCTAAAATATTCAATAGCTTACCGACCGAATTAAAAGAGTGCAATAATTTGAGAATCTTCAAGAAACTCATGAAGTTACACATCCGACAAAATCCGCTAGAAACTAGATTTTTCCTACAAAGATAATCTCGACTAAACCAGAAAACAACAAAAAATTATACTTATATATATTTGTAGCCCTTCTCCATCCAGTCTTTTTCTTTCAGTCTTTTTTTTTCCAAAACCATCCATGTATATTCTCTATTTGTAAAGAGTGTTCTTTTGATACTAATACTTAATCCTTGGGCTAGTTGGTGTAACCGCAACACAAGCCTTTCAGGCTTAGGCGGATCCGCCTAACTGGCTCAACCTAAATTGATTTTAGCTATTAACTGAAATATGTATCATTAAGATCTTTACTATGTGAATATTATGATGAATGAATGAATAAATTGAATTATTGAACATGTAATCTAGGATGCTCTGACAAGAAATGTCAGACAGTAAAATGTTTCACAGTGACATTCAAAACATCAGTTGTATTTAGCGAAATTTGGTAGAAAGTATTATATAATTTGGTAGAAATGCCAGCAACATTAAGTACTGAAGATAAAATTGAAATTGTGCTAATTGTGGGTGAGAATTATGAAACTTATCGTGAAGCTGCAGGAATTTTCAATAACGACACCCAGAGAAAAATCGTCACTATGTCACAGTTAGGAAATTATTACCAAAATTTGAGACTTCTGGAGATGTAAAAAATACATTTAGCAACAAACGCCAACAACGGATTGCCAATGATGACATGGAATTTGAAGTTATGATTTCGGCAATCAAACATCCTAAAATATCCTGGCGAGAAGGAGCATTTTCGATGCAAAATCCTATTAACAAAGATACGGTTTCACCCATACAAGCACCGATTTATTCATACGTTAAGACTAGGAAATCATGATCGACGATTTGAATTCTGTTGTAATATCCAAGGAATGTTAGAAGATAACTCATTTATGGCAAGACATATTCTTTTTTCGGACGAATCAACGTTTACATCAAATGGAACAGTATCTAGCCAAAACTGCCGTTGGTGGAGTGTTACTAATCCAACTTTTACTATCAAAACTCGGGACCAGTATGCATTCAAAACAAATGTGTGGTGTGGAATTTACCGAAATAAAATAATTGGATCTTTTTTTTTTCATTAATCTTTGAATGGGGACCTTTATTTGCTCTTTTTAGAGAATGAATTGGACGATTTTCTTGATGATGTTCCCCTCCTCCAACGTCAATAAATATGGTTCCAACAGGATGGTGCCCCATGCCACAGTAGGTTAGATATAAGGCAATACCTTGAAAATAGTTTTGATGGAAGACTTATTCATCAGTTTTCTGAAATTTTTTGGTCTCCTCGGTCTCCCGATTTGACGCCACTCGATATTTTCTTGTGGGGTTACCTAAAGGAAAAGGCGTATCTTCAAAGGCCATGTACAGATGTTGCTCATTTGGGAAGAGTCAATACAGAATGCGTTCAGAGTATTACTCCGGCTAGCGTTAGAAGGGTATTGAAAAACTTCCGTGATGGAACAATTACAAGTATTGAAAGAGAAGGCGGATATGTTGAGGCGTTAGTGGATTATGGGAGCTAATAATGTTCGTGTAATTATTACTACAAAATGAATTATTATGGTATTATTAATTTAAATGCCTCGCTGAAATGTTACAAGACAGACATTAACTAATTAAAAGGTTATCAACTGTTCAATGTTCATCAGATTGTCAATAAATTTTGTTTTGTGAAAATTACGGAACGGAAAGGTTAACATGTTTGTGAAAAATAAAAATGATAAATGTTCGGTATTGATAACTTGAGAAAAAATTGTAAAAACAGAATTTTTTCAATTAGAAGGATGTTATTTCATATTAAAACATAGTTTTTACTTCCGAACAACTTTTCACGGAAACAATTTTCGACCTTGTGAAATATAAAGTTACTTTACTCTTGAGTAAAATTCATATTTTTTGACATACCTCGTATAAGATTGATAGAATTCGATATCTGATGGTGGCCTCTTGGCTTTTAGACCATGCAGAACTTTTTATGAAGAATAACTTTTTTTCGTAAAATTAATAATAAAAAAATTTCCCATATGTAGCCAACTTAAGTAGACTCACTGTATATTGTTTTTTTACCGCTTTCTTAGTTGTTTGAACAACCCTCAGAAGTTAATGAAAACTAGTACGAGTTAAAATCATATATATATATATATAGATATATATATATATATATATATATATATATATATATATATATATAAATATATATATATATATATATATATGAATATATACTTGGAATGGAAGTTCACCTTAGATTGGTTGCACTTGGTTGTGGAAAAATCAGGTTTTATTGTTATATCGGTTCTCGTCATCGTAGCGAGATAAAATACTTGCACCAGTATCCAAGTCTAATCAAAAGCTTCCATACACAAGAATTTCCATCAAAACCGGTCCAGTACCATATATTTGTATTGGTATTTATAAATATATATATATATATATATATATATATATATATATATGGATCATAAACTTGTATATATCATATTTGAAATAAATAATTGCCATCATAGCTATAAAAAAATAAGCATATATATATATATATATATATAAACATATATATAAAATGGATCATAAACTTGTATATATCATATTTGAAATAAATGCCGTAATAGATATAAAAAAATAGGCAGCATCCAAAACAAAACATAAATATTAAATGAAGAATAAAGCTCATTAATATAATAGAGATACAAAACGCATTCACAGAACACAGAAGATAGAACCGATTATTGAAATTACCAAAATGCAATAAATTACAGAATGGCAACAACGGAAATATTATTTCATAACAAAATTGATAAACGTCAACTATGGATCACTACGAGATTGTCCAAATTTTGCTAAATTGAGCAATCTGGATCCAACCGACAGAGTGAAAGATGAGGGTTTGAAAAATACAAAACGAACGCGGTAAACTTCTGTCGCATACCAAATTCAATTATTTCAAAAACGAATTCAATAGAAATAAAAAATATTGGTGATACAATTAACAGGTTCTAAAATAAAAAAAAAGATCGCCAAAATATAAAAAAAACAATTTTGAACGAGAAATTATCACATATGAAAAAAAAACTACTTCGACATATACTTCACAAAAATTGGTGAAGAACTGCTATATAATGTTTCAAGACCAAACATTGATATGTACAGATAGTATATCTCTCGAGGGTTTCAAGCCTGGTATCAGGATTAAAAATCAAATAGTTCCTTAACTCCTCCAATAAACATTTGGTATCATAGAAGTTTCACTCGCCAAGTCCGAATTTGAATATTTTCTCTCGTATAAGCACCACAGAAAAAAAAAGACAAGTAAAAGTTATTTCAATTTGTCAGGAACCGGTACCTATAATACGAAAAGGAGCGAAAAGTGATATCCACCTCTGGGGTAAGCGATCCCCAAGTTTCACTCGTTATGGCGATTCGGGAAAAAGCAGCAATTCCTTAGTCTCGGCTTTGATCGCTACGATGTATTATTTGCCTTGAGCAAAACAAAGTCATTTGGCTGGCGTTCGAGGGCGTTCTTGGATTTTGGCGGTTCGGTGCTCTACCCTTGATTTCTCACTATTCACTCAGCAATTATCTGCGTTTATGGTGGATTCGGCAGACTCGAAATTTTCGCCTTTTGACAGATATTACAGATTTGAATGGTTTCTTTCCTGACGGTAAAGCAAGTATTCCGATCTCCATAATGACCCAGAGCCTCGTGGGCTCCCATAACGAGATTGTGCAGGAGACTTTCAGGAATGCTAAGGAGAAAAATGTTTTTATTTTCTTCTCGCCTATACATGGTGTCCATATGAAAAACAAATTTATCTCGGAGTATAACCCCCTTCTCCCAACTATCTTCAAGGATGCGCTGCTCAGGATCCCCTGCTCGAAACTTGCCAATATTCTTCAAGATCAATTGAACTCCAACATGAATACCTACCAAGAGGTTATCTTGAACGATGGAAGATAGTGACTGAAGTTAAACTTTCAGTCGCAGATGATTCCATTCCATTTTATGAACATCCTGTTCGTATTATCAAACAAATGAATTGAATTTTATTGAAGGAATTTGAAAGCATTTATTGATTGGGGTGGGTAACCTCACACAGGCATAACATGACAATGCAAATTTCATTTCACGGATACGTATACAATATGGAAAATGGAGTCCCAAAGGGCTGAAGCTCACCTAGTAATATCGGGGCTCAACTAAGGGCACGAGTTCAAATGAGTCAAGGTCCAACCAAAGTGAACTCGTTTGACAGAAGGAAACATTTTACATCGCAGCTCAAACTATATCACCTTCCTCCATCGATCAATAATGGACTGGCCTAAGCTACAATCCTTTTCCGCACTTCACCTCTAGGTACAATTGTTCGGCTATCCCAAAATCGCTCACATGTCGTTACATGATACAAAGATGTGGATTCCTGCAGCTAGTTTTCGAAGTATCGAAACGCGTACTTCTGTATGTCGTCTCACCTCCATTTAGTGGAATTTCCCAAAAGTACCGCGAAAAATTCTGTGAGGTTCACGAAATGGGGTAAAGGAGCACTATCGAAGTTATGAGACCAACATTTCAAGGCTCTTTCATATTATTGGGATGTTGTTACCTCTCGATTGTTTTGACTCTTTCTGGATCCGGATTGAAAGCTGAGGAACTGACAATACTACCTAAGCGAGAAACTGCATCTCCTTCTGAAAAAATCTGCATTTCTCTTTCTTGGTGCAACCTATCGAAAACTCTCTCCAATTACACTAGGTGCCCTTCAAAGGAAACTTACATCAAGAGCCCATCAAAATAAGTAACAAGAGAATCGTTGTAGTCGTCTCCAAAAACTACCCTACCTGAAAATTTCGAGAGATAGGGTAGGAACGGATGAAAAATTCATCATTTTTTTAAGATCAATAGTAATTTTGTGAACAACGGTACGACTCGGTCCTTTGAACATACCTTGCCATTTTTTTAAGGCGTGTTCTAACTTTTTGTTCTGTACTTGAGAGAGAAATAAAATATCTATAAAACGTTCGTCATAATTTCCGGAAAGAATACTCACAGATTAACGTGTAAGTCGCGATCGCATAATTATTCATTTATCGTTATCAATTCATGTTAGAAGATCAATGTCAAGTTGCTTTACATAATCTCAAAAATATCAGTTCCTAATGAAATCAGTGGAGACACGTCCAAAATAATAAAAAATTCGTTACAAATTTCATATTCTCAAAGAAACATGTAGGTGAGTTTGGAATGGAACTTTTTATATATCTTCTCAAGCACCCCCACAACTGCATGGAAACTGGGGAATCTTTTTATATTCTGAGAATTGTGTCCACATTTCGGCGAAACATGCCGTAGTATTTGCGTATAATTCCAATTTGTAGTACCTTTCATACGTCTTCGTGCATTTAGTTGAACATTCGTCAATTCTAAAAGGTTTTTATATGCACGCAAATTCTCTAGAATGACGTCTTCGAGTTCACCGTAGAATATCAGTCGATCAAAATCGAGTTCTTTGTTGCTGACGAACCATTACAAAGAACTACCATCATGAACAGGTCCAAATAATTCATTAATTTTATCGTCATTGCTTCAGCATTGGAATATATATTCCTGTAACATAGGAGTATATTGCTCCACATACTCGAGCATTCTCTCATCTTGATCTCGCTTTACCCCCGATGGTTCTTCGAATACGTTTTCATCATAATCTTCATCTAGTAACGTGATATGTTTGAGGTCAGATCGATTGATTCAATGATTCTACAATTTCTAAGAGAGATTTGCTTACTGGTCTGAAAAACCTATCTATCTTCCTCTGATATACCCAATTTAAAGGCCACGTTTTTCCCGATTCCGTTGATCTTATGTTTTCGCCAGACATCCACTTCTTTGCTTTAAAACCTTGTCGATATCTGATCGCAAGACTCAACGATCACGAATACCCCATTTTTATCATGCCAATACTCGGCACACATGCGTTTGGAATCTCCGAATGTCGGCGATAAACATGTTAATCAAATATGTGTTTCATGTTGATTTTATCCATCTTTGGATAACACAATATTATTGCAATAAATCGAGGAAGGAATTCGGATTCCATTTAGAAAATTCATTTGTAAAATCATAGCAAAGTACTTCCGACTGTTGAGTCATCATCAGTGCTTAAGTACGTGAGTGATAATTGTTTTTTTTAAATGGAATTGTTTTTTATTTTGAAGAGAAATTATGAAAAATGTAATGGAAGAGTCAGGTGTACAAGAAGCCAGAGACAATATATCTGTTGCATCAAACATTGTATGAACTCAAAAGACAATGTATTTTTGCCACGTTCAGCGTTGATGTACACTAAGTCATTAGGGTCGAGTCACAAATTTATTCAGCTTGTAGTTAGAGACACAAGAAGGCCATACAGCGAAATCTCCATGCTGCATTGATTTTACCACTGTTTTGCCGGAACAGGTTGCTCCAACAGCATTCTCAAAGTCTGAAAAGTCGTACACTTTGCCATGGCGACTGAGAGACAGTTCTACTTGATGGTGAAATGAGTCAGCCGACATAAATGTGTGCCCTGGTTAAAAAAAGTACAGTTCAATGGTTTGAGTGGCTGACTCCGAAGAGTTTATGATGTGCACAAGCACCAATTCTTGTGTTGTGCGGAGCAGTTGTCAAGCCATAGTGTGATGTTGGGAATATCTCTGAAATGTTCGAAAAATGCATCGAAGGAACTAATAATTTCCTCCTTCTTTCGTCCACATATGGCCTCATGTCATATCACTGCAATTGGCCTACCGTGCTTGCTGTTAGTGCCAAGGGGTACAAAACTCTCATTTAAACGCAACTATGCGTTAAGTAAAAACTGTAATTTTGAAACCTTCCATCCTAGGCAACATGATAACATTTTGCAAGTCACATGAATAATATATGTGATATTTATCTACATCAGTGTTTGCATGGGTTTTGTAGAGGTTTCTTGCATCATTACTTCTTGCAATATGATCAAACCACCCGTTGCAAGTACTACATTCAGGGTTTAAATTTTCTTTGCTGTGGTCAGTGCTATGGTTGATGGAAACTTCACAAATTTCACACTCTTCGTTTCCCAATTTGGTAAACGATATATTCATATCTTTCAAAATAGCTCTATACAAATCATAGGAGCATTTCAAGTTTGGATATGTGGCCACGAAGTTTTGATGCTGTTATTTATGGTGATATCACTAGGGAGGTAGCGCCTCATGGGGCATGTTCTCGTCGGTAGTGCGCAATGGATGGGTTGTAAGACTCTATATGTGCCTTTACAACTTCTCTGTCAATTTTTGTTGGTGGAGTACATTTTCCCCGGCCATCAGGAGCAATATTTGTTGGGTTTTTCTCAACACACAAGACATTGTGAAGAACTGTGTCGATTGCTTTTAGAGTAGCCTGAAGTAGTCAGAAAAAATGTCTTGCATACCTGGACATTTTCCTCATTTTCATTTGTTAGAAAATACTTTAATGAAAACTTCCTGGACGAGTTTTCACTGCCTCATCGCCAACTCCATGCCTGGTTGTCGGAATCAATATAGAGTTTCTTCGGTCCAGCCAATTTTTTCCGCAATATATAGAATTGATTTGTTTTCTTCTTGCTTCTGAAATATTTCCAGTGCATTTCTGTCTACAAGCTTGACAAGGTTGATACAGGGAATGTTTTTTTATATGTTTCTCTATTTTTTGTTCTTGTTTTTCTTTTTTACTTAAAACTGATTTTTTTCTAATTCTTGGTGTCCCTTTTTCAGTTACCTCTATATTTCAGGTTTCTTCCGGTTGTATGTTTTCAGTAGGTTGGTCTTCGCTTGCTGACAATAAGTTATTAGGCTGATCAATCCCTAGGTCTATGCCATCCTGAACGTCATCGCGGTCATGGGAAACTGAATTGTCGAAATTTCTAAGTTTTACTGGTGAAAGCTCAGTTAAAATATAACTGTTGTCGTGCTCCCCACTATTATTACGATCAAAGTCAACAACAGGAGCAGCCGTTGGAGTTGACGCTATTATAGCGGCTAGCGGCAACGGATCGTCAGGATCATGATCGTTTCGATTATTTACGTCTAATAAACTCAAAATATAACTCGATCTTGAACTACCATACATGTCCAATGTCACGTTATAAACCAATATAAGTCACAAGTTACAACAAATCATAAAACTTGCAAATAATAACACACAACACCATAACAAAACACGAGACTCTTCTTAGATCGAGGTTATGTTTATGTAACTAAGTAATCTGTCAATGTGAAACAGCTGATTATGAGAAACACCTGTTAGTTTTAGTTAAAAACAGCATCAAAAGCTACTTGTGAAAAAACTCAGAGAGAGAAGAAGGCCCCAACTCCCACCGTCAAGTGGATATACGGCTTTCTATTATCTTATGTGAGATAAGGCGTGGTTCCAATTTCTATTGTATTTGAAGTAAAAAAGCCTTAAGTACAAAAACAACTGTACTTGAGGCTTTCTTTCTTCAAAGGTTACACTTGAGGTTTTTTCACTAGAATGTCAGACAATTTAGGATATGAGGCATATTTCATTAGCGTTTTTCTCATTGAAGGACTGGAGTTATCGCTTTCTAACCTCGAAAATAGGTAGCAAACCACCTACAAAACCGTAATTTGACCTTAACTCAATTTTCATTTTTTTTGGACCTAAGGCCTTTTTTCCTAGTAGGGCAGTATAGATCTCACCTGTGAACAGTATATAATTTTGAGAGCGTCAATGGACAATTCCCTGGCGGAACGCAGGGAGAAGCCTAATATTTTACGAGCACGAGGAAGTTTCAGATATGTGATGTTGAAAGGTCATTTTCGAGTCGAATATTACTCCTAAATCTTTGATGGTGTTGGTCGCTGACAAGTTTGAGTCATTGACAAGAGATTTCATTCATTTTTTTGTCGAGATGAGTACCATTCAACTGGGGCGGAGATAATCAAGTTTTTTTCGTGTGTTTTCTTATGAGAGAATTGGAATTCGACATACTAAGCTTTCAGAGCTATCATTGTAATAGTTTCCTGATGGGTAGGTTCAAGTTCAATCAGAGATTTGTCGAAAAAATGATATGGCTAAATCATCAACGTACTTGATCACTCTTTCATCTATAGTTTTCATGATATCATGAACAGAATAACAATTCAGGTTAGTTGTTCCTCAAGGCGTACTCATATCGTATTATTTCTGATATTCCAGTTCTGTAATTTTTCCATAATACCATATCTCCACGTCATATGATACGCTCCTTCCGAATCAAAGAAAATTGCACCAATTCGATGTTTCCTTGTGAAGCTTTTGCTCTAATGAGATTATGTTTTACTGAAACTCATTAGACAGGGAGATATAACCAGTATATAATTTTTGGCTTCAAACCCCATGTTTCGCCAAAAAGTCTGCGGCACGTCCAGGTTGCCGGTGTAGCCTTGGAAATAATGTTTTTAATAGTCTTCATCGGCCAAAGATAGCTTAATTCCATCCAGGTTGGGGCTTTTAGTTGGGACTGACGCCTCTTTGTGAATGGAACCTGCACTTCCTCCTTTGCGCACCAGCGATTGGATACTATCCCGTCATGTTTGCCCAAACAGCAATTGGATGATAGCTTGTAGTCATATTTGCTAGAGCAGATCTGAACATTGCCGAACCCCGAGTCTGACGTAACGGCGGGGGGATTTCCGTCACGAACAGTCCGAATTTTGTATCTCTTGAAGATATATTTTTCCTGGCAATGTCCTTATATTTCAGTAAATTATATAATAACCCTTCATACCGGATCAAATGTTGAGAGCCATGTTCAATTTCTTCCATGGAAAAGGATTTGCTCTAAAGTGTGTATAGTGAGTGGTGAAATTAGAGTTCTGTTTTCGAGAATGCCTGATCATAGTTGATTAATTAACTATTTTCCTCAATTTGATTGGCAATAATTTTTGCTCGTTGATACGGATCTGATGTTATGTTCCCATTCTCACGTAGAATAAGGGTGGGGGTGTAGGGTGTTGTTTTTCCTAAAATAGCATTGATTCTCTTCCATACATCTGTCAATTGTGTTTTCCGTGTCATTGAGGACACATAGTTTCTGTAGGATTCTTTTTGACTCACGATTATCGTGCGTCAAATGACTGCTTTGAAAAATGATATTATTTTCTGTTGAATTTCGTTAGAATTATTTAGGTGAGGTCTTTTCTAGATAATATCGTCCCACCAAGCAACAGGTATTCCAAGTAAGAGTACAAGTTTTAGCCGCATCAAGTATTGCTTCCGATATCTGATCGACTTCGGCTTCTTAATACTGGGGGAGATAGATATTTTCTTTGAATAGTCTTCAGTTTGCAAATTTCCATTTTGCGGCCCTCTGTAGGGTTGGCGTACGTCGAACAGCCTTCAGTATGGTTTGGGAATTGTCATTTAGGAAGAGATGAGTTTCCCAAAAGAGATCAGCAATTTTCACGATATTGATAGTAGTAACTCGGGCACTACGTGAAGTCAAATTTAAGATATATTTTTGGACAACCAATCTTCTAGAAAATTTAAATAATTGTTATGCTGCCTATTTTTTCGCAGGTGTATAATATTGCAGATGGAAAAGGTATACTTTCAAAACAACCTTCTAAGGGACACTAAAAGGATCCATTAATAACCCGCGAGTGGAGCAAAGCGTTTGGTGAAGTTGATTGGTTGGGCATCAATTTGCATAGCAATGCTAGCCAAATTAGGTTAGGTTGTATTCTCTTCCTTCACGTGAACTGTACTGCTGGATCGAGTCCCGCCTTCGGCGATAATTTTTCTGTAGACCAAACCGAGCCACGCCGACACACAAAACATACAAATGTGGTATTAATTTCCTTGAAATAGTGACAACCTCGATGTATTCCTTCCATTACTGCAACCAGAGAAGCACCTTCAACAGGCGGAAAACTAAATGTTTTTTCTCAGAAAAAAGTTGTGTCTAATTCGGCTGCTACCAACAGAATATCTGCTATTTGTATTTCTTCCAGTTCTAATGGGTTTGGCTACAACTCAAGTAGTTTGTTTCTTATTTACTTCGTTCCATAGTGTCCGGTATGGAAAGACAGCATTTTTCAGATTGTCTCCTGAGTAATTGCGGGGGTGGCGGTTGTCATTTTTTTAATAAGGGGAAATGTTCTGATTCCTGCGAAAAAAATCCATGGAAAAGTCACCCGTGAATTATTGAGAATTTGCGTGGAAAAACATATGTTTAAAACCATTCTTCAAAAACTTTAAAGAAAAATCACACAACCGGTGTGTGTTTCACACGGATATTGCGACAACTTTCAGTGGTCGCCACCAGATTTCCATTTCTAAATTTAAAATGAATGAGAAATGGAAATTTTTTTTTATGCAAAGTAATTTAAAAATGTTTTGTTTTCTGGAAAGATGCGAGAATTTAACGCGAAAGTTATTTATATATTTCCACAATGACGAATAATTGTTTGGACTCTAATGTATCTCAAATTATTTGGTACGCATCTTCTCAGTCGAATTCAACCACGCCAAATCCACCTGACAGATTTTCGGTGTTGATTTTTCATTATTATTCTGTGGTTATTGTCGTCGACTTGTTTCGTTATTATCATCGTTATTATTATTATATGAAGCGACCGATTTGTTTGAGAATATGGATGTTCGTAAAATCAGATGTGGAATCATCCACGACTGAAAAATAAACTTTAGTAGCACTATTTTCGATCGTTCAAGATAACCTCTTGTGGGGTACTCATGTTGAAAAATGAAACATCCTGAATTGAATAGTGAATAGAAAGATTTTTCTGTGAATTAGGAAATCCACGATAAAAATATTTCTATTCAATATTCAATTGAGAATGGTTCCTTTTTCAATGAAGAGACCATTCTGAAAAATGCTTCAATCTGAAGGAACACTCAATTCTAATCAAATTATCTGAAATGAAAATGCGAACAAATGTTATTAGAATTTTGTGTACTATACTTCACATGGAAACCTCATGTAAATTGAGGAAGCTGTGAAAATGTGGATAATACATTGGTAACTGGTAGGACGATTCTTGGTGTGAAAACTACAGAGGGAATGGTTACAAAAACTTTTCGAAAACAGTTTTTCTTTCATATATTTCACAAATGAAATGTACGTTTCATTTCCAAACGATATAATCATCGCACAAACTACATGGACTCTGATAGATTAGGGCTACTACTGGAAATATTTTGGAATATTCATTCTGAAATCAATTATTTTAAAAATTAAGTGTATTTTCATAATTTCAGTTCTTTCAAATGGAACAGTCGACCCAATTGAAAAATCCTGGTGAATTCCACTCAATTTTGACCTTATTCACGTGACATTTGTTTATATAGGGCAAAACTCAAGTATATCTGAAAAAATATATGTAAAATCTATATATCATTGTTATTGGGTAGTTTTTTCTACTTATATTTTTCTCAAATCATACAGTGGTCTAAGTGCCACGAAGGAAACTCATATCCCAGTATTTTAACTCATCAAGTTGCTTGTTACCTAAATGTTTCATTTCTATTTCATTTCAACAGGCTGTGGAGGTATACTTAGGAACAAATTTGGCACTATTTCCCCACCGATTGCAGATGGCAGTTACCCTCCATCATTGAAATGCACGTGGGTTATAATAGCTCCTCCACAAAATGTAATCCAACTCACATGGATGACTTTCAATGTTGAAGAAAGTTACGAGTGCACCTACGATAACGTTCAAGTTTTCGATAATAATACGGAGTTGGGAATGGGAGGCACGATGGGTAAATTCTGTGGCTTCAAATTACCGCCTATACTTCTCAGTTCTTCCAATATAATGACAATCCTGTTCACCACGGATATAACCATCAGCATGGATGGATTTTTGGCTTCATATACTTTCATACCAGAACATAACGGTAAGGTCTTATTAGATATTATTTTGAATGGTTCTTTAAACTATGTGTTTGAATTCCATTGAATTTCGAATCAGAATATGTTTTTATTTGAATGGATCAATAATGGATTTTCTGCATTAAACATCAATGATTTTATTATGATTCTTAGTAATAAAAGAAACAATTCTTTAGTTTGTGGGGGAAGCTACTTCACGTCAGCTGGTGTTATAAAGTCTCCCAAATATCCGGAGTCATACCCAACGAACAGAGAATGTACCTGGATCATACATGTGAAGTCTGGTCAACAGATAATGCTGAATGTAACCGATTTCGACATCGAATCTTATTCAGGATGCAGATATGATTGGCTGGAAATCAGGTGAGAACTGTGAAATCGGATGAGTACACTTCATTCCATTAGTATGGACGAAGCTACGTTTCAGTATTGATAACAGTTATTCTAGTATTTTTGATATTATATATATATATATATATATATATATATATATATATATATATATATATTATCTCATGCAGAGCTCTGATCTCAACCCTGATATGAATGAAATCATGAGAATAAGTGATTATTCATTGACCCACATTGACCAAATTTTGTAATTTACATCCATTCTCATGGTTCACTAAGACACACCTTCTGTGATTGATGAGGTACCAAATTACCAAAACTGTCGAATAGCCCAACTCAATTCACAGAAACCTCCCTCATTAACAGCATGCTGCAGTCAAAATAATTCAAAAAAAAAATAGCCTAAGTTACACATAACATTATGAAAATGTAACGCATAAGACATGAATTATACTCTGGGAGCCACTAAGAGAGAAAAAAAATCTAATTCAGTTTTATAATCTTGAGAATATAAAACTTGCTTGCTACTTCTAATAAATTGTTTGATTCGCCTCTTGATATTTCTTATGATATTTAAGATATAAAATTAATATGTTGCTAATACTTCGGAAAAATATTGTTCGGTACCAATCTAGCATATTATATACCGATGGCTAATACTTTCAGACTGGCCAGTCCTCAGGAAATATCGGACATTATTTTCAACCTGAAGTGTAATACAGTAATGATTGATTTTCACGAATGATGATCTAATATTGTGACCTGAAAATATCATAATTACTAACATTATGAAAAGCTGCTTGAATCTAGACCACTACCCATCATCGAGAAAAGTGGTTCTCTCCTACACCTGAAATACTCAATCCAAGACTGTTCCAAGATCTCCGATTCATTATATATTCTTTTTATTGTCTTAAATCCCAGATTATATTATCTATCAACAGTTATGTACCTTCTGCATATAGTATACCTTACCAGTCCATTGAGAGTAGGTAACTCGTGACGTAAGCATCTTCGATATTTGTGCAATACGCCAGAAAAGATGATGAAGATGGTATTCTCAAACGGGCCGATTATTGAAAAATTCTGGAAACCAATGTCAATCAAATAAGGTGCAATATATACGAAACTCACAGGCAGATGAGAATTATATTTTTGAATGTAGCCAAATTGGCCTGATTCAAAAGTTTATTGAGATAATTTAGCCCATTCTTTACGACTCGGTGGAACCAAAGTGATAAAATATTCATTATTTAGATACATATTATCGTTTTTGGGGGTATTGTCACCTCTTTGTCTAGCTATAGAACCGATGAGAGTACTACCACCAGACGATATTTTACATGAAAGGGGTAGCATATATGTTTACAATTTTTTTATTCCACAATAAGATATTACCAATCCTCTAGTGCACTCTAATGTTTTTCAGGTCTTCTCTCACTGATTAGCTCCAATATATAAAAGTCGATAAATGAATTCCATCAATTGCCAAAATTCACAAAGGAGTGCCTTAGTCTACATGGAACGTGTACGTGTAATGTGGGTTTCTCAGACACCAATCCTAATGCGTATGTTTTTTTGGGTTGGTGAATGCGCCCACAAAAATAAAATAACACCACGAAAAATCATGATGATAACTATCCCTTTCCCAAAAAAACGTTTGGGAATTATGGATATTTTCATATTGTGGCATGCCGGTCTGATCTTGAAATCCAAGAGAAGTGTGGGTGTCGGTCTTCGAAAACTCCTCTGATAAATTTATCAATATTTAACTTAACGGAATGATATGGACAGAATCTGTAGAGAAAGACTCAGGATAAAGTCCATATCTCATGAACATTATGGAGAATATTCTTGTGGGCGAAAAATCTTGGTGTAGTTAACTAAACTGAACGGTTGGTGGATTGTGCGTTAATTAATAATGGGGGATGAACTTTGTGAATATTTTTCCGAATCACTATTTCCAAAATTCCATTTCGTGGAGTGCGCTGGAAATAATTCATTCTTTTTCACGGCCACCAACCCTATAAAATTATTAGATATAATAAATAATTTGAAAAAAAACTGATATTGTTGGCATAGACTGTATTTCTACAAAAATGATAAAAAGTGTACGATATTTAATTGCACATACAGTGCGGTCCATAGGTAGAAAATAAATTAATTTTTAGCGTTATTATGTATTTGTTTGGAAAAATCTGAAACAAGTCGATTTCTATTGACAATTTACAGCATGAAAATATTACCCACTTCTTGAACCCCCTCTAAATTATGAGAACCACCTCAAAAATTTTAAATGAACAGGAGGGTCATGTGGCACCTTGTTCGAAACGGATTTTCATTCTCTGTTCAGCAATATCAAGTTTTCCGAATTTGGTGCAATCATAACTGAGAAAATTTATTTTGATAATGTAATATTTTCGTAGAATGAAGGAAATAATGTCACATAATATATGTGACCTTCTAGAAAGATATGGGGATTCGTGTCACTCTAGCACCGCACATTTTGTGTTTTCACATTTCAGTTGAAAAAAAATTATCTGAAAAACAAATACTCCTAATGTTTGGGTTCCCAGCCATCTTTTCCATGATAATTTCATGGAATTCCATCCTTCGGTCTGGGTCGTCTTCTGTGAGTTGGTGTAACATTACCAACTTATATAGATGGAATTTGTGTTCCTTCAAATATTATTTTACTGTCGATGTTGAGACGTCAATAGTATTTGTTACATGTGGAGTACTTTGTTGATGATTGACCACCATTTCGGCAATTACCGAAACTTCCGTCTACTCCGGAATTGATTTTTGGCCAGCTTTACTGGCCCTATGAACACTGCTAGTTCTGTTGAATCTTTCAACGAGTTTCTCGAATACTTCTGAGTTCTTGTATGATCAGGAAAGTTTCCATTAAAAATTATCTCCACTGCATGGTAGTTCCCACGGGCCTCACCAAAAATGTAGATTGCTTCAGTTTACTCTCCGGGAGGACGTGCACGCATCATCATAATGTTAAAAATTCAAAATAGATACTAGGAGGAGTAGATTGAATTCAGTATTGAGACAGCATGTTTGGCCTTCTCCCTCTCAAAAAGCCGTTTTCCTCGAAGGTGCCCGAAGCGGAACTAATACGGGAAATGCCATAGTCGTATCAAATTATTCCGTAAAGGCGATACATAAGACGTAGGGCACTCATACTCCCATAACTTCTGAAAGAAAATATAATTTTCCGGCAAATCTGCCATAGAGATCTATATAAAATCTGAATGAAAAGTGTCAATATCCACTAATGAACTACACTACCCACTTATTGACCTATAACAAACGTAACCTTTCAACCGCTGCATATCATGACACTGGCGGGTATCTACCGTCGCCCCAGCAAATCCTGTCCACTCGTGTTTCCCTCCTCCCTACAATTGTGTTGTCTCAATACTGAATTCCCTCTAGGTGAAACTCTTCACCAAATACAAATGCGCTAATTTGTTTTTAATATGAAGAGCAGGTAAGTGGTGTTATAATCATTCTTACATTAGAAAGTCTTAAACATCGACAAAATAATCCAACTTCATAGTTGGCATTTCTAGGTGACTGCTTCATTATCAGTTCACCAACTCCAATAAACGGTAACCGTTGTGATTATGGTCATTGAAAATGAATAAACTGGGTATGCTTTGGGACGTAAATTGAATTATTGTATGGATTCGAAATATCTACCTAATTAAGCTTTGAAACGACTTCGAAAATGAAATGAATGAATCTTTCTCATTTGACCATATTTCGTGTTACTCATCGCAATTGTCACAACCCTTTCTCTATGCCCCTCGAAATTTTCATGTTGATGTTCCTTCAGCACCCTCTGTCGAGTAATTGTAATGTATCTTCTCTCAAAAAGTAGGATCGGTGAAACCTTCCAAAATATTTTCCGTCCCATTGTTTCACATCAAACCGTCCAAAACTTATCGAGTTAAGGGTACGATTCATATCAGCACTTCTACTTTACATTTCAAATGATTTTTTAAAAATACGTTTTGACGGAATTCGGAAAAAACTAGATCAAAAGAAAATTGAATTATGTTCTTATCGATGTTTAGTTCAGTTCAAATATGTTTATTTTCTTATTTTCATTACATGTTCCATAATTCTGTTCTGAAAGTTATCCCTATGTTCGTACTATAGGATTTATATACCCTTTTCGGGGCTTGTGGCTCAGTGGTTCTAGCGTCAGTCTTGTGTCCACTGTTTCCACCCGGCTCGGGTTCCACTCCCGCAGCTGGCGAAAATTTTTCAAAGCCCCAAGAGTGGTTTCGGATCCCACTATAAAAGGTAAGGCCCCCGTGATCTTAGTTCGTTTTTATTAACTTCTGAGGGTTAGTCAAACAACTAAAAAAGCGGTTAAGAATGATTTAACAAAAAAAATTTTTCAGGGACGGCTGTTCTATTTTTTTTCTGTTACATCTCATAGGTTTGAGGGAAGCTGCGGCTTTTTTATTCCTCCTGGAATCCCAGCTTTTCAGCACTCCGAAGGAGTGAGAAACGGTAAACCGCAGAAAACCGAAGCTCTAGGAGTTTGCATTTCCAATTTATTTTATTTTCCCGATATATTGTATTTTTGACATTGTTTCCTTATTTCCACTTGTTGTAATACTGAAATGAATTGATTCATCAGTGGGTTTTTTTTTTTAAATTTTTTTTTTAGAATGGTTTTTTTCTTTTCCATTTTTTTTTTTGTTTTGTCCATATTTTTATTTTCTGGTTGGATTTTATTTCTGTGTTCGGGTTTTGGGATGGGTGAAATAATATATATGTTCATTCTTATTATATACAATGAATAAAATAAATTCGAAAATGTGGCTTTTTCTCCGTTCTTGAAATTTCTGGCGAAGTACCATTTCTCGTACTACTGCTTTTGGATGTTTGGGTGGTGTTCTCCCTATGGGGTTGTCGTTTTTGCATTTTTTTGTGGATTTTGGTCTCTTGTCATTGTTTGTTTGGGATTCCCATGTTTCATGAGTTTCCCTGTGTTGTTGTGGCACTCAGGAGTTTTGTCCTGGATGTTTCTTCCATCCTCAGGTTTGAATTTCGAGGATCTGTTTTTCAGTGTGGTGTTTGAGTGGGCATTGGTTTTATTTTTCTAGTGTTTTTATCTTGTCCTGAGTTTTATATTGATTGGCATTTTTGATTTGAACTTTGTGATGGACTGGGTGTTTGGGTCCTTTTCCTGATTTGTTTTCTTTCATATTCCATTTGGTGTGAAATTGAAAGTTTTTCCTTGTGTGTCTTTCCCATGTTTGAATTATCCTTAGTTGCGGTGGATTTGTGATTTGTGATGGACTGTGTGTTTATGGTTCTTTTGTTTGCGGTTTCACTTTTGTCTCGTTTTGTTTGAGACTTTGAGTTTTTGGTCTTTGATTTTGTATGTGTTTTCTGGATTTTGGTGGGGTTTTTTCAGTTTGGTATTTTGTGGTGTTTCCTGAGTTTCGTGGCCTTTTTCGGGTGTTTTCGTCCTTGCAGGCTTGGTTGGGATGTGGAGTGGGTCCTGTCTGATGCTCAGTGGCGTCCTGTCTAAGTAGTTCTGGAATGCGTCTGGCAGATTTTCTGATGTTTGCAGGAGCTTGGGCGATGGAAAGGGGTGCTTTTTGATCGTCTTTCGGCGTAGTCCTCGCGGTCGGGGGCCGAGGGATGCATCAGAGTCAATTTGGCCTCCTGGTTGGTGCTGCTGGTCACCCGGTCGACGAATCTCTGCCTCAGCATCTTGAATCGAATATTTATGAGAGGGTCTTGGAAGGTATTGTACTCTTTCCAATAATTTCCTTTCAGTTGCTAAAATTGCTTGAATTAGTCTATCGTTGATTGTACAATAAATTATGGTTTTATAATCTGGAACGGGTCTGATAAAGATCTTATATGTGTGGAGAAGTGTCCGCGTATTGTGATATTCTGTAAGTTTTGGGCATATCTCTCACCTATATTGAGAAGAGTAATGGAGAGAGAACAGATCCTTGTAGGACACCGGCGTGTAGTTGGAATGGGGGGGGGGAACAATGCACTTCCGACTTCTGTTTGGACTTTTCTGTCTACTGAATATGAGATTAATAGCCTGACAAAGTGTTCAGGGAGGTTTCTGTGTATTAGGTTTTTGATGAGGCCTGAGTGTCAGACCTTATCAAATGCTTTTTCAATGTCAAGAAATATTGCAATAGTGCATTTATGTATTCATTTATTATGTATTTATTCATTTATTCATTTATATAGTGCATTGTCCGTTGTTGATGTGGGATGTGATATGAGTGGACAACTGAAATAGTGCATTCTGTGTGCAATGTTCAGATCTGAGAGAGTGTTGGTAGGGGGTTGTGATTTCATTAATTTCTACAAATTCGTGAAGTCGTAATTTCAAAATTAATTCGAATAATTTTGCAGACACGTTGGTGAGACTAATCGGCCTGTACGAATCTAATTGTGTTTGCAATCTCCCACGAGTGCGTAAAATATGCAAGCATCAGACATGCATTCATGATTTGGACCAGTATTGGAAATATGGTTTCTGGTAATGGTCTCATTGTGCGTCTATTCATTGAGCCCGGCCCTGAAGCGGTGTTTTTGCCATGTTGAACAGCCATTTAGATTTCGTCAATCGTAATTGGCTTCCCAAAACGGCAATCAGGATTTAAAAGTATGTTTCCAGGATGATTCTGGCAAATTCTGAAATATTTTCTTTTATGTTATGTTGAATTCTTGGTCGAAATTTTTGTTTTGAGGAATTTTTTAAATTTGCTCCAAATATTTTTTGAAGGCTTGAGATTTTGAATTATTGTCGTTTATAATGTCCCCATTTTTTTCTCTATGGGAGTATGTTTTCTTGTATTTGTCAGATATTTTTTTAATATTATTCCAAAATTTTCTCCCGTCACGATAGTCTAAACGATGAGTGGTTTCCATCCATTTTGTTTCGCGGTGTTGTTTCATTAATAGTTTAATTTGAGCGTTTTAGCGACTCCACTGAGCTTTCAGAACTTGGTTTCTTGTTCGTACGTATTGTCTGTATAATTTTCTTCTTTCTTTGATTTTTCTATCTATTTTCGCAGGCAACGTTTGTCAGTTGGAATTTTATGTTTTTACCGGGTCAGCGGCTTCAGTGGCCTTTCCGTTTCCTATTCACAATAAACAGATTGGACGAGTCACAAAAAAAAATATTTTTGTTGAAGATGAAGTAATAAATCGATAAAAAATTTAAAAATGACAATGCAGAACATCCATGTTCAAGAAGAACGAAAAAGTAAAAAGAGATAAAATATATGATTTAATTACCATAAATGTAGTTTTCGAACTGTTCTACAGTGTAAAAGCATCCCTTTATTGGGAGTTTTTCTAGACGGCATTTGAAAACCTCTACGCATTTCGAGCTCTTCAAGGGAGAAGGTAGTTTATTGAAGAAGCGACTACCAGTAATTGGCGAGGTCTTTTGGAAAGAGTGATTTGCCATATTTACTAATATATTGTTTCTATTTCTCGTATTATATCCGTGTGTATCGCTGTGTTTATCAAAATTATTTTTGTTGTTATGAATGAAGGTCAATAGTTTCATCATATATATGGATATACTGTGAGAATAAATACTATAGTTTTTAAAAGTATCTCTGCAAGAGGTTTCGTTTGACAGTCTGAAAATACGCCGAATGATCCGTTTTTGTTAAATAAATACTCGTTTCGTTTCTGAGGCTTGGTCCCATACAACGATACTGTATGATATGGCTGAATAAGCAGGACACATTCAATAGAGATTCGAAATCTAACATATTTTTCAGAGTCAATATTACATAATAGCATTTGTTCAGCTTACTACATATGCTATATAATTGTTTTCCCAAGAAAGATTGCAATCTGTCTGTGTGCCTAGAAATTTAGTGTTTTTGGATAGTTCAAATGAACGCCCCTCAAATGAGATATGTGGGATTGTTGGTGCTCTGTATTTATTGTGGAACTCAAGGCACAATGTTCTGTTGTGGTTCATAATGAGCATATTTTTGGAGCACCAGTCTTTGAATTCTGATGGTATAGTGTCGATCTTTTGTTTTAGTGCTGTTTGCGATGTATCCGAGACAATGCAGGTTTCATCAGCATATTCAGCCATTGCTTTACTTTCATTTTCTTTTCCATACCTCATCGCAACTATTGATATTGATTTGTTGAAAATATGGACAGGATGTTCTTCAAATCAGAAGTGGAATCATCTGCGACTGAAAGGTAAACTTAAGTCACTATCTTCCATCGTCAAGATAACCTCTTTGTATTTTTTCTTGCCTAATCACTTTTCAACTGGGTGGCAACTATTTTTGAATTTGAAGATGTGATCAATTTTTCATTTAATCGTGTCTGAGCCAAGATACAAGATACATTTTATGTGTACGACGGATACATTTTATGTGTACGAAGGCGTCGCAAGTCAGGATTGGTTTGGTTAAATGGCTTATATCTCCTTCCAGTGTCTGGCACACTGCACCGCCGCATCATTCGCCTTCCACAGGTCACGGATGATGCAAGGGGTCTGTTGGGATGGACAATTCAATTCAATTCAATTCAATTCAAAAGATTTTTATTCAAATTTTTGTCGTACATAACCTATTCTACTATTTACAACTTAAACTATATATACACTTCTTCCTTGCGGTGGGGTGTAAGGGCATCCTGCTTGCCATGCCTGTGTGGTAGGCGAAGGGGGGTGTCCTGCCTAGTGTTGGGCTAGGGTCAGGTAAATCGTAGGGTAGGTTTTTTGGAATGTGGGGGGGGATTTGCTCTCGCCTCCTACCATAGTTTATGCGAGAATTATTTAAGGAGTCGGTATTACGATCGTTGCATATATTTTTGTTTCGCCTGGTAGTTTGATTAATGGATGTATTTACCGGAAAAAGTTTAAGACAAAAAACCGGTTTTAGATATTGTGGATGCTCTCGTTTTATTATTCCGGGGAATAGTATGTTAGTTCTGGGTCGTTATGGAGTTTTGTACTTGTTACTGGTTTTGACCTAGTACCCCAAGTATTTGGTGCGTTGGCAATTTGTGAAACTATAATTTTCCACCTCAGAATTAGATTGATAACTTAAGAAACTCCTATTAGACTTTATTAGGGCTGGTTTCTTTCCTGGTGGAATATATCAGTACAGCGGTGGATGACACCGTGTTTACGGTGTTCATCGTGTATTCTAATGTCTGTGATGTGCTTTGTTGATTCACTGTGCTGTATATGCCAGTTAAAGAATTTATTAGAGATTTTTCGGATGTATTCCGTAAGCGTTTCGATGTCTGCAAGTTCATGCAGATCATTCAGCCGGATGTATCTATTGCTGTTCGTGATGACACGAAGTACTTTGTTCTGCAACCTCTCCAACCTCGTAAATTGATATTTGGGGAGACTGCAGAACACCGGACAAGCGTAAGTCACTGCTGGCCTGATTAGCTGTTTGTATATTAGCATTTTGTTTTCCAAGGAAAGTTTAGAGTTCCTTGCTATGAGGGGGTAAGTGCGTTTGATTGCAGCCGACCCCCTCTGGAGTGCCAAGGTTATATGCTTGTGCAGTGTCAAACGCTTGTCCAGTTCGACTCCCAGATATCTCGCAGAGTCCTTCTCGTCGACCTTGTCGTGTTTCACCCTTAATTTCTCGGAGATCTTCACATTGGTGAATTTCTTCGAGAAATTAATTACCATGGTTTTATTCGGATTGATCTTGATTTTATTTTTCTCCATATATGGCACGACCATCCGATCCAAATGAATTTGGAGCTGTTTGGCAGCCACTGCGCTCGCAAACGAGTGTGCATATAATGCGGTATCATCCGCATACATGGCAACATTCGTGCGAGCGAAGGTCGGGAAATCGTATGTATATAGAGAATATAGAATCGGCGACAGGGAGGACCCTTGCGGGATACCTGCTCCAATTGAATACTCTGCCGAACTTGCATTATTTACTTTAGTTATGAATGTTCTATTTGTTAGGTAGGAATTCAGAATTTTCACCAAGTACAAGGGCATGCCTGCTTCGTACATTTTAACGATCAGCCCTTCTACCCAGACGGTATCAAAGGCTTTTTGCGTGTCCAACAGGACCATAACTGTGTTTTGTTTTCTGTGGAAGGCTTCTCTCACCCCGTGGACAACTCGGGCCACTTGTGAGGTGGTTGAGTGACCACCCCTAAACCCTAATTGCTCCGGCGGGATGAGTTTCAGCCTTTCCTCCATACTAGCAATTCGCTTCAAGAGAATCTTATCTATCACCTTGGCGACAGCGCTCAGAAGTGATATTGGCCTATAGCTTTCTAATAATGTTTTATTTTTTCCCATTTTGTGTATAGGGATGACAACTGCCTTTTTAAGGCAGTCTGGATAACTTTGGTACTTAACGACTGCATTAATTATGTGTACTAATTGCACCAGTGACTTTCTTGGCAGATTCTTAAGTAGAATGACGTCCAATTTATCAAAACCTGGGGCTTTATTCTTTGGAAGTCTATTTATGACTTCCTTTACTTCATCATAATTAGTGATAATTTTCGCGTATGTATTCCTATTTATTATTTCTGATGGCGCGCTAGCGATTTCTCGCGCTATAGCTGTGATATTTTCCTGTACAATAGTGTTATCAGGCTCGGTTTTGTGCACACTATTGAAATAGTCCCCGAAAAATTTTGTTTTATCCCTTGGGTCGGCCACCGAGCGTCCGGGGCCAATCTCCACTGCTGGAATAGGTTCGTATTTTCTACTGATTCTTTTCGTGAATTTCCAAAGAGATTGGTCCCGCACGTCGAGGTTAGCAAGTTTATGGTCCCATTTTTGTGTGTTATAGTCGTTGATTAGACTCACGATCTCTCGTCCGAGTCTTAAGAAATTCTCTTTGTGAGTCTCAAGCCTTGTTGCTTGCCATTTCTTTCGCTCCCGGTTCTTCAGCTTAATGAGATCTTTTATATTTTCTGGGATCATATCCCTGTCTCCCCTCACAGTAATTTTCCTGGTGGTTTTAACCCTAGTTTTTTGGATATTATGGATCATTTTTAAGACTTCCGGTTCTATATCATCCTTGTTGAGTTGCGCCTTGATAGTTGTGCATTCATTTAGCTGTTTTCTAAATTCTGCCCAATTTGTGGAGCCATAATCAAATTTCGTTTGCTCGATTTTTTGTTTGTGTTTGTTTCTCAGCGTGAATATCACCGGTAGGTGATCTGAGGTTAGTTCGTCAACCGTGACAAGGTCTGATAGATCCGTAATGTTTTTTTGCACCACCAGGTCAATTACCGTCGGTGACTGACCATTTAAAGGGTAGTGTGTCGGGGTGGGACTTCTTTCAACCATAACATTGTTGGTCGCGGAATATTTCAATAGTGTGGTGCCATTTACACTGGTTTGAGTAGGACCGCCATTCCACTCGCGATGTCTGGCATTAAAATCACCTGCGAGCAGTACGTTATTACCAACGTTAAGCAGACTGTCCAGGTCCCTAGGCGAAAACTTATTGTCAGGCCTATTATATATACTAAATACATGAGTCCCATCGGTGAGCTTTATCCCGATGTGCTCAATTGAGCTGTTGCATTGAGGAATTAAAGTAAACGGGATTGTGTCCCTAATGACTATGGCAACCCCACCTGCGGCTCTTACCCCCCCTGGTCTGTCCGCCCTGATGGTAGTAAAACCCTGAATTTTAGTTTATGCCCCTGTCGGAGTTTGGTCTCTGATAGAAGCATCAGATCGATAGAGTGTATGAATGAAGTTGATGAGAAGTGGATACTTCCTCAACTCCATTGATATTTAGCATGCATGCCCTTATCGAGTTAAAAATCCGAATTCCTATTGGCGCTCAAAATAAAGAGCATCGCAGTCAATTGACGGTCACTATCCGGTGTGTTTCTTAATTTACAGATCAATTCGTCAAACAGATGAATAATTCTGGGAATGTCAATTAATTGCCCGATCGTATCGACTCGTTCGAATAGATCTCCTATGATATTATTATTTTGAGTTGGGTTGTTCGCGCGGAACTGAGACTCAGCTTGATTGTGTTTAGAGTTCTGAGGAGGGGGAGTGATAGGGAGAGGAGGAGTACCCACCATTTGCCTAATTCTGTGTTGACCCGGAGGCGGTTCCTGCCTTCTCTGCTCGCTGTGCTCCCGAGGTGGTTCTTGCCCCTGTCCCCTCGGGAGCTCACGTTCAGGGCCTCTCTTCTTAGTCCAAGCGGATTCCGTTGGTGGTGGCGCATCAATGTATCTGATCGGCTGCTGCTGTTGTTTGGGCGCCATTCTGGCAATTTTTTGCTCGAGGAGCTCGACTTTTCGAATGTAGACGGGGCACTGCACTGAGTTCGCCGGGTGTGCTTTCCGCAGTTACAGCATGTTGCGTCAGTATCTGGCGATTTTTTGCACGTGTATGTCATGTGATTCCCCGCGCATTTCAAACATCGCGGAGGGAGATTACAGTTTGAAGCTGCGTGTCCCCATTGCTGACACTGGTGGCATTGGGTATCTTCTACTGTTCTTTTTCACTTCCCAGTGAACCAGCACGCATTGTATTACTCGAACTGTTTCTCAGGAAGTTAAGTGTTATTCTGCTACTAGTTACCACCATATACTTTGGTCGCACAGTTTTGTCGAGTTGTATGATTTTTTTGGGGGCTACGCCCTGAGCCTCTAGGTCTGCTTTTATGTCTTCCAGATCCGGCTTGTTATCAAGTCCGTGTAAGATGAACGCGTGTGTCTTCTCATCGGGTATGTATGAAATTCCACCTTCTTGTCTTTCATGATTTCCTTCATTTTTGCGTGGTCGTTTTTAGTATAGGTGTACATAATCGTGGAGTTGGAGGTATATTTCCATTGTACCTCCTGTTCCAGTTGATGTTCTTCTTTCAATTTCTGGATATTTGGTTTGTCCATACCGAATATGTTTCGTATAACAATGGCCGGCATCGATTTTGGTTTTATTTGGTTCTTCTTCTGCCTTCCTTTCAACTGGGGGTTATTATCATTTTCCGTTTCTTTGTTGCTTTCTTCGCCTGGTTCGTTTGTCTCTTATTTCCGAGCACTTGATATTGATTGCTGGTTTCTATTGGATCCGATATAGAGCCTCTTTTAAGCAGCCTTTTCTGCTTGTACTTCTTGGAGCTGAAGATTCCCCCTTTTCCTTCAAGGGGGGGGAGCCCCTGTTATTTTATCAATTTCTGGGCGTTTTTCCTTATTTGGGTTGCTCTTGAGGCCCTTTTTAGGAAATTTTTGATTGTTTTCTTGCAGGCATCCAGTTCTGCTTGCCTTTCTTTGGTAAGCTCAGTCCAACGCTTTTTGGCATCTTCATGGAGTACTTGTAGATACCGACTGATTGGTGCATTATCCTTTATTGTGTAGAGTGCTTTGTTAATCATCATCGTTTCTTCTTCGATACTGTTATTGGCTTGTTTTTTTATCTCCTCCAATATATTGTCGTATCTTTCTTTGTTTCTTAGGTAGGAGCTATCCCCCACATTTTTGCTAACTATCTGTTTTTTGGGGTTCATTGCCTTTTGCATGTCTTCCCTTGACTTATCTGTTTCGTTTTCTGATTCAGTTTCTTTGTGAGTTTTCTTATATGTTTTGGTTTCTTTTCTGAATCTCAGAGGAGTCACTAATGCTTTGGAAGAGCCTGCTTCTCTGAGATCTTTATCAGTGATGCTATCAGAGAGTAACCCTATGTTTGTTGGATTGTTTTGGAGTTTAGCTTCAGCTTTTTCAGCTTTTTTAACTCTCTCCTTTGCTGTTAGTTTTTTCTCGTCTCTTTCTTTCCGCAATTGTATAGATCCCTTCATTATTGAGTCCTTTTCTTCCCCAAAGTGGCTTGTGGGGGCTTGGGCTTTTGGTGCTGCGTTGTCAGTTTCCATCTGATCTGAGGACTGAGATAGCTTCTCTTTTCTCAAATCCCTTGCGTACTCGCTCTCATACTTTTTTGCATCTCTGATAAGTTGCTGGAGCTCATCATTTGTGTAAAGACCCTTGCCTATTTGTTTTTCTGTCTCCTCTTTTGCGCCAATACACCTGTGTCTACTAATAGAACCGTTCTCTTCCATTAGGTAGAGAAGCTCATGTGTGTTTTTATTGCCCCCGCAATTGCAGGGCTTTGCCTCACGTTCTTTGTTTCTCTTTTCTCTACGTGCTTCTTTTCTCTTTCCCCTTCCTCTGGAGACATTTTTTTCCTCTTTTTCCTGTTTGTTTCGTCTGGTGAGTACTTTTCGCTATCGGTTATCATTTTCTTCTTGCACTCTTCGTTGTCAGAGCTTGAGCATCTGACTACTCTGGAACTTCTTCTGTAGCGACTCGACTTGGATGAAGCCTCTGACACTGGCTCCGGTGTTTGGAATTTGTTTTCTATGGGTCCTGCAATTTTTGCTAGCTCATTTGGTGTGAGCTGTTTCTGCTTGGTGGTCTCTATCACTGTCGTGTTGTTGTCTTCCGCAAAATCTGGGGAATATTCAGTGGATTTTCCTACCTTGGCAACATTAGGTTCCTCAACCGTCACTCCCTTGTCCACGGTCTGTTCGACCTCAGATGGACTCGGGAGTTTAGGATTGTTGCCTACTTGAAATATTACATCTCAGTTTCCACGTTAGATATAAGAGAATGGACGCTTCCTACCGCGTCCGCAACAACACCTGTCAGGAGTTGATTGATATTTTGTTTAATTCTTGATTGGATTCCGAATTTTCAGGATTTTCTATCCTTTTTTTATTTTCCTCCTCTGTTAGTGGGGAATTTTCGGTAGTACTAGTTCTAGCATCGGCGTATAGAGGGGTAGCCGGACTATCTGGCGAATTTTTGTCCATTTCTTGGCTTTTTTCACTCGTGATTGGTATATCAAGCTTGTCTAGGTTCATTTTTCCAATCTGGAAATTTGCAACGGGTTTGGCCGACTCGCACTTGGCTTCTTGGCTTTTAGCCTCTTCTACGTGTAGAGTGGTGCTTATGTAAGCTATACCACTTTGTTTGGGTCAATCCCTCCTCCCCTTCGGTCAGGGGGTTCTTTTTCTTCAAGGTCTGCCATGTTCGACCTATTCTACTTTCATTCGAAACTTTTCCGATTCGTATTCCCACGAGATTTGCACGAAATCAACAATTCTCGTGATAGTTCCGATCTCCAAGCTTCGATTGATTTCAGTTGCGGTTTTGTTCTCCTGCCGGAATGTGATTGGCTCCTGGCTGCGAAATGGGCGTCGCCAGAAATTTGACAAAACCAGGGACTTGGATCGAGAGTTTCAGTGTGTGATACCTGCGTTCACTAGCACGGTTCACCACTCACCCTTTGTATCCGCCCTGATCTTCCACTTGGTTTTAGTTTTTGCTAGGCACTTAGTGTCTCTAGTTTACACTTCACTACAACTATTAATATTAGATAATATTTTTAGGAAATGTCTATTATAACTACCCCCAAGGGGTTGTGGCACAGTTGGACGTTTGTCCAATGTAACTGAAATTTTTCGATTTCGTTTACGACAGGAGCAAAGTGAGGTTAAGTCTAACTGCGACTATACACCACGACTTGCTCTTGCGCACAGTTGGGATGGACAGGTCATAAGATGTTCCATCGTTTGGGTCTTCCCGCAGGCGCATGAGTCGAAGTGATAAAAAAACTTCGCCATTTCAACCAATCTTCTGAGCCTTGAGGAAAGGTTTTTGGAATATCAAATATAATTTTTGGTTTATTATTGACGAAATTCTTCATATTGGTCAGAAACATGGCAGTTTGTGATTAAATCAAATTCATTTCTTCCAAGGCATAACTGAGATCTTCATATTAGAATAGAATAGGATAGTGTTCATTTGCGATTGTTCACATATGAATTACAGGCTACAGTAATTGACTACAAGTAGCAAATAAGCACATGAATGTCCCACTGAAGTTGACACTCGTTAGTGGGATGGTTCACATATGTGTACCAAAGGAAATGAGATCAATATGATGATAGTAATTACTTAATTCTAAGAAAGTGTTTTTATCATTATAATATATATTGATTGAGATGATGATTTCACACCAACTTTCTGTAAATCAACCACAAATTCGTTAATTTCTTCATTTCAGGATTTTGACTCCACAAGGTTTCCGCTTTAGAGATCCTCTTTCCCATTCTCGTCGTTTACTGGTACCCGCTATTTTGATGTGACCATATTCTTCTACATACTCCCACATAAACAGTAGGAAGGCTGTAACATGCTACATTTTCCCAATGAGGATTGTTTGCCCTGACATACACCTTTTATTACAGCACCAGATGTTTTATTTATAAACACACAAACTTCGTACTCAACTGTCTTCTGCAATGATGATAAACATAAGCATTTGCAAGCATAAATATTATTTTGTTGCCCATCATAAATGTCACTTAGCCTCTTCTAAATGGCTTCACTGATGGAAATGTATGATCTTCTCGCACTTCAGCAGTTTCAGGATCCACATTCTTTACATTTTCACCTATAACATAGGTATAAATATGACCTCTGTTGAAAAAGGATATTGACTCAGCTGATAGGAATGACAAGCAGACTGATCGATAGTTCTTTTCAGGTCGTACCATTTGCCTCCATCGACACCTAGAAAAATATTGCCATCATTGCCTATTGCTATGCAATTTTGGATTCTAATACAAAAAAAATACTATTTAAACGCCAAAATATAATTTGACAATAAAAAAGGACTTTCTATATATTATGTACCTTATTATAAACTCGCACTTTGTTCCTGATCGTTTCGATCCCCTACACTCAAGCCATCTCTTCAACTGAAAGACAGAGCGTTTTTCCAAGAACACTCCATCCTGAAGAACTGCCCCAGGAATATATATGGGGAGTAAAGTGAAAACACTAATTGAATAAGAAAATGCACTACACAATAACAATCGATCACAACAGAAGTCAAGCGACAAGAGAAAGAAGTGAGGTCAAATGCAAATGCCAATCGTGAGTACCAACACTCGACCCAAAATTCCCTATCAATATAACTTTTTTATATACCAAAATATAAACACTTCAGAACTCAGAATAAATGATTCAGCATATCCAATTTGTGATTCTCTGCACCCTGATGAAATTATTACAATTGGAGAGGCAGACGTTTTTGAAGATTTTTTTTTAAATGGCAACACCTCACAGGAATTAAATACAGAAATGTAGCGGAACAAATGGAACGCTACAACTTCCTTTTGTTTCTGTTTGTTTTTTGAAATTAGTTTTCTGCACCATACTGCACTGTCTTACGTGTTTCTGCGTTGGCTCCTGATGATCAGGCTTGGATCAGCAGGCTAATCCCCACTAAACAAATCAGCAATCACTGTTATTCTTATAATTGGCTATCATCACTTTATCTTTTGATTTTTGCCAACTAATCAGTCAGTTTTCGGCAGGATCGCCATGTAATGTAGTTAACCATAATTCACTGAATAACTATGTTACTGTTAGCTCATCAACTGATTATGTATATTGTTACAAAGAACGACTTATATCTATAGGTTGGTACCGTGTTAAGGCCCGGTTGTTCAATGGGAGTTTAAACCGTTGCTTAACTAAACTCGGATTATTAATCAACTATGGATTAGAACGTTATGCATTTTTCAATGAAAAACTAATCCTGGATTCCTTAACTCATTGTTTTCATATGTTGTCAACACATTTTTCCGTTTGTACCTTTATTCGGACCGTTCAGAAACATCAACAATGAATCAAACTTAACCTAAGAATTCGTAGTTTTGTCAAAAGTATACAGAAAAATTGATCGCGAAAATAGCCAAGTGTATTGTATAAATTGTTAGGCGTCTCTTGAGAAAAAAATTACTCATAATTTCATTCGTAAAAAAATTCCAAGATATTGTAGAATGAAAAAAACGGACGCAGTTACTAATCCGCAAAAATTGAAGTTTGGGCTATAATAAGTAATGAATACAATACTATCTGCGGAGGTCCCAAAAAAAAAGGAATAGCATCTTAATAATAAAAGACAAAATTTTTACTTGGGCTCTGTCCAAAGCAGATTTTGTAGATTTACAAAAACGATCATTCGAAGAAGTTGAAATTAATACACATGAAAGTAAAACACCAACTTTCCTTGGAACTACAAAGGGAGGAGTAGAATCTAGAGAAAACCCATATGATTGAGATATATAAACAAACATTATCTTTGAAACATAACTCATCAAACATCAATAAATCAACATTTGCTTGAGATTCCTGAGAACAGATCATGTAGTTTTTCATTTTGCATTTGTGATGATTTAATTTAAGGTTTTTATGTCAAACGTTTTGGTATGAAAATCAAGATTTGATTTTTATTTGGAAGTTTATTTTTGTTACGATTTTGCCTTTGTAGTAAGGGGTGATTTTTTGTATTTCTGTTAGTTGCGGACGATTTCTTTAGGCAAGCGAAATCTATTCAAAAATTATTCTTCTGTCCATTCTTCCAAATGCTAGGTACCGTAATTTCAGGTGACTTTGGCTTACTTGAATTCAAAGAATGTCTACGATTAATTTGTAAAAATAAATTGGTATTATATACCAAAATATTGATCTTTGACCACTCTTTCAAATTGAGACTGGAATAGAAAATCAATAAAAATAATAACTATCTGAATGAAAATGCAAATTTTCAATTTCAGATTTTTTCTTTTAAGTTAGGGTCTTTCCAGAATATCTATCAGATGTAGTCAATGTCCAGCGTGGATTTAGCCGGGGAAGTAGTTGTTTTCTGTTAGACATTCACAAAAAATAACTTAATTTTTATCGTGGATTTTTCAATTCACAGAAAAATCTTTCTATTCAATATTTAATTGAGAATGTTTCCATTTTTACCTATTAATGTGAGCAAGACTTTGTATGTGGATATATAAAAAACATGGTGTTCAATGTCACCCGCATATTGAGGGCTGGCTCTGACCCATGGCTTAAATTTTGGGTGATTTAAAAGTAATCCGACGGATAAAATAAGCAAAATCAATTTGCCCATAAAAACGTTATTTCATTTTCAATCATCATAAATGAGTAAAAAAACATTGCTAGTTGCAGACAAATTTCATGCAAGTTGAATTTGGTTGCAAATGACTCCTAAATCGAATACAGTGTTGCAGGTATATATACAATAGAATCACGAAAAATCAATCCGATAAAACAAACAGGCTTACATTTTTTATAATTAATAATGTCTATTTCTGAAAATGAGCCAAAGTCACCCGAAATTACGGTACATTGTCTAAATCTCTCTTCTTGGGGCATAAATATCAAAAATTTCAAAAAAATCGTCTGTTATATCTACGAACAAATTTGCAGTCGGGTATAGAGCAAAAATATTCAATACAATAATAATTTTCAGAATAGTCAATGTCTATTGAAATGTCAAATAGGTTAGAATCGGCAAATTATCTCCTTAAACCCCCGAATTCATGAGATTAACTTAAACCATGGTTAAACTAGGTTTATCTCATAAACCCGTATTGAACAACTGAAACAAAATTGGTAATCCTGGTTTAAGCCAAATCACTTGGTTATCCTCGATTGAACAACCGGGCCTAAGTAAACAATAATCAATATTAGAATTGCACTACACAATGATCAAATCATTCCCTGATAATATTTTTCAATATAATACGATACTCACACCACTACCCATATCTACGAATCTCAAATGATCAATTATTACTTATCAATTGGATATACTGAAAACAGCGGGGCACGGCAGCGAGGAACAGCTGACAGACTATATCATTCTCGCTCGGTTAAACTCGGCTCCTCCAAGTTCACCCAAATGAACCCGGAGCATGACGGATCAGCCTAAAGCACTGTCCACAAAAATGTGTGCACGGTGCGCCTAAAGAAGATTTCACTTGAAAAATATTATATTGGTTACTTGACCACATCGTGTTTTATATGAAAAATCATACACACATTGTAAATCAGATTCTGCAGCAGGCGGTATCTTTCTTCATTTTAATTTTGTTGTTATTTTTATTGGTATACTGAAAACTGGGTAGGTACCAAACATAGTTCAACCATGAATAAAGTTGTATTTCAGTGCGATACCTGCAAGTAAGTAATGATCAATGAAGTTGTAATTAAAATCTGGAGAATTGAGGTAAAATGACACAGGATAGATTACCCAATCGTCAAGTATATGCATGAAGATCCAGTGGAAATTATCGCCAAACCAATGTACAGAAAATTAACTGAACAGATACTGTCATTGAATGTCGTCATTAGGTTTGAAAACTATTCAGTTTCTTGTTACATTTAATTGAAATTGTTAACAATCTTATGAGCACCAGGAGCGGACAGAAGTGACATTTCATAGACATAGACATACATAGACATGGGACACTGTAAATTGGGAGTTCAAGCTTGCCAACTCATCTTCATAGAGAGTGAAGAACCTATTATATTTTATTGTTTAGATGGAATGGGGGTTCAAGGACTGTATCAAAGAACTATGATTTAATCTTCTGTGTAGAGAAACATACGTCACATTTAATTGTACCTGTGTAGTCAGACAAAGACTATTATTCTGTAATTCCTTTTCGATTTGTAGATCTTCGAGAAAATCTAGCTTATTGAAGTTTTTGGAGTTGATTTCTTTTAAAATTTGTGAATTGCGATTGCGACTGAAGTGGTGTTTATTGAATTGAATCTAATGACCGAAAGCTGATTTTTTGGGTTCATTGAGGTGTTCGTTTATCCAGGCTTTCAAAGGCCTACAAGTCCTTCCCATATGTATATATAATATATATATATATATATATATATATATATATATATATAAATATATATATATATATATACACAATAATAATTCAATATATATATATATATATATTTATATATAAATCATGAGTATCATTTCAGGAATGGAGCTACGTCTGCTTCTCCCCTCATTGGTAAATATTGTGGAACCGATATACCCAAACAGATTGCTTCCCATGCAGATAAATTATTCCTGTTCTTCAAATCAGACTTGAGTCGCAATGAAAAAGGTTTCAGAATAACGTGGTCTTCAGCAGCAACAGGTAATTCAACACTCTATCAATCGACTGCCAAATGTGGAATATGTTTCTCCCTGTCGACAATAAATATCCACGGATATACTTATCTAGAAGTTTAAAGAACACTGATAATGGTCATATGTATATATATATATATATATATATATATTTATATATATATATATATAAATACATCTAAAATGTATGTATTTCAGTTTGGTCCAATCACTCCTGAACTATGGCATAACCGGATGGGGTGGTGCATACTCTAATAATATAAAACCTCTAGAAATAGCACAGAAGAAAATAATCAAAATAATGTATAAACTCAATAGCCAGTATTAATCGATTCTGCTTTTCCAGAATTCTAAATTATTGAATATCAGAAATCTATTCTACAAAACCTCAATACTCAATGTAGTCAAACATAATTTAATAGATATGAATAAAACTCACATTTATTCAACAAGATTTCGAGAAAATGCCAATATAGTGCTCCCTAAGTCTCAGAAGTCCATTGGACAGCGAAGTTTCCTACACGTGGGACAGAAATTATACAATTATCTACCAATAAGTTTGAAAAAGGAAATTAACAAAAAAAATTTCAAAAACATAGTAACAAATTGGCTACTTATATAGACAGTCAAAATATTATAAACACACCAATAACAGAACAGATACATGTATATACAATCCAATCTGAAATCTGCTAATCAATCACCATTGCTATTAATATAAGTCCAAATTCTATACTTATATATTCTACCTACAATATTCATTTATCAACATAGTAGTATTTTTATTAGTCTATAGTATTTCTGAAAGTCTTAATTTCTCATTATGATAGACACACTTAATCTAGTTATAAATACTATAAATATTATTGTTATTATTATTGTGTGTGTACATGTTTTACTCTACATTCGTGAGTGAAGTGTATATGTATTTATAAATGTGTAGTTAACTAATTTCAGTATGTGACCACTGTTATTGGTACATTTATGTAAATTATCTCTCACTTACTTTAAATTACCCTAAGTAACTTTATATTATTTTACTAGTACTTAATTTTTATTACATTAGTTTAATATATTTCAGAAAGATCAAATACCGCTTTGTGTCTTGGAACACAGTCTAGCTTAGGCTAAAGTGAACCTGGACATAAAAATTTGATCAATTTGAAATATTTGATTTTATTTTATTCAAAATCTGTTATTTTTTCAAAACTGTTTATGTTTATGTTTACATTGATAATTTTTATGCAAATGAACTGAACTGAATAAATATATATACAGTGCTAGTCAAAAGTCCCCTTCCCCCCTCGTATCTATTGAACGGGTATACTTATAATAATGAAATTTGGAAGGTGGAAATAAACGGATGTAGGCTTCTCAACTGGTCATAACAGGTGACGCAATAGTCATAAATGACGTCACAAGGCCACTGTGACCAATAATTTTAAATGGGACAGCTCGTTTGAAAGGTATTGAAAATACCTATTCAGTCATACCAATTTTGTTTGGGTTTCGGCTGATTTTGATTGATAAATTGAAGAAATACGAAAATTATAGTTTCGCATTTAATTAATAAAGATTTAAGAACCAGTTCTTATAATAAGTGTTCAAAATGTGCTCCATCTACTTCCTGGCAGTAATGCATCCTATTGCTAAACTCTTGTCGTACTCGTCCCAGTGTGTCAGCGGAAATTGCCCTACATTCTTCAACAATTCGTTGTTTCAGAATGGCAATACTGTCAGGTGCTGTAGCGTAAACCTTAGATTTCAGTACCCCATAGAAAAAATCTAATGGTGTAAGGTCCGGTGACCGAGCTGGCTATCTCGATCGAACCTCGTCGTCCAATCCATCTACCACGATATTCTTCATCTAGGTAACGTCTTACTGCACCGTAATAGTGTGCAGGAGCACCATCTTGTTGAAACGTTATTTCCAAGTTGTCGAATTCATCTGGATTATCTTCTAGAATTTCAAGAATTAACGCCTCAATATCATTTTGTAACATCTCCAGATACAATTCACCGGTTAAGTTAGCATTGAGAAAAAGAGGCCCAACTATGTGGTTTCCCAAAATACCTGCCCAAACATTTACTTTTTCTGGAAATTGAGTATGTTTTTCACGAAAGATGTGAGGATTTGTGTCACTCCAATACCTCACATTTTGAGTGTTAACATTTCCATCGAGAAAGAAAGTACTTTCGTCACTAAAACAAATTGTCTGTATGTAGCCTGGTTGTTGGTTCATTTTATTGGACATAGTTTCACAGAATTCTAGTCTTCGGTCGGGGTCATCATCTGAAAGTTGGTGCACCATTTTTAATTTGTATGGATGAAATTTGTTTTTAGCCAACACCCTATGTACTGTCCTTTGACTGATTTCACAGATAGACGCAACTTGGGCTGTGGAAGAAGTAGGGTTTACTACCATTTCTCCAATTATGTCAATTTTTTTGTCATCACTAATTGTTGGTCGACCAGATCGTTTGGCATCTTGAACACTACCTGATGCTTCAAACTTCCGAAGAAGCTCCCTCAAATAAACCCTCGATATAGGGCGATCGGGGTACCTCTCATTAACCAGTCGTTCCGCTGCATGGAAATTGTTTCTACATTCACCAATTATTGAGATAGCTGCTACTTTGTCGGCTACAGTACGTACCATTTTGCCTATGTAAACACTTAAACGTCTCGTTAAACAATAGCTTAGGTAAATTTTCAAGGTATAAACACTTTTGACAAGTAGAGAATTCAAAAACGTCAACCTTTTTGACAATTAACCAGAGGCGTACTTTAAAATCTTTATTAATTAAATGCGAAACTATAATTTTCGTATTTCTTCAATTTATCAATCAAAATCAGCCGAAACCCAAACAAAATTGGTATGACTGAATAGGTATTTTCAGTACCTTTCAAACGAGCTGTCACTTGCCATAGGGTCCCATTTAAAATTATTGGTCACAGTGGCCTTGTGACGTCATTTATGACTATTGCGTCACCTGTTATGACCAGTTGAGAAGCCTACATCCATTTATTTCCACCCTCCAAATTTCATTATTATAAGTATACCCGTTCAAAAGATACGAGGGGGGGAGGGGACTTTTGACTAGCACTGTATATATATATATACAATGATAATTCAATAGAAATCTATTGTAGGTCCATTGGATGTCCACAATGGACACCCGCTCACTGAATAGAAGTCTGGGAATATTCCCTACATTTTTTTGCGTTCATAAGTTCATAGAAACGTTAAATACATGATATTTTCCCAAATATATATATATATATATATATATATATATATTATATATATATATATTATATATATATATATTATATATAATATATAATTTATTTATTAGGGTGTTTTTTAACAACTAGTTTTTTTGTTTTTGGCTCCCAAACAAAAATTTCGTTGGAAATGTAAAAAAGTAACCCTGAAATTTTGAGCTCTAAATATTTACATTAAGTACTTTCCTAGAGCGTGGAAAGATTTCCCATTCAAAATACACGTGAACTTTGATGTTTTTTATAAATATCTATAACTCAGCGGCATTTCATGCTATCATATCGTACCAAAGCGCGATTTACTCAGGATTACATGCTCTTCAAAAGTGCTCATTGCGACGTTGCTGTCATCTGCCCCTGTGAGATTGTACGGGTCATTGAATCTGAATTTTGTAGAATATTCTTATTTTTTTTATGTCACTTCATAAATGACTGGATTCATGGAAAAAATGTAAATTACAAACTTGTAGGAAAATTAATTTGAAAAAAAGTCCTATAAACCGAACTGCTAAGATTGATATTTCTCGAGATATAAAGCGTTAACTTTGTCGTGAAATGAGAAGCTCGATATTACGACAAAGGATCCCGCTTCAAGGATCCCCACACCGGCACGATATGGTGGTAGCGGTATCTTTGGCGTTCAAATCGCATTTATTGCGGGAACGTTTTTTTTTTCATGTTCACACCAACGCGGTACCAATAGTTTGCTAGCGATGCGATAAACAGTGTCACGTACTAGTTTTGCTTTGAAATGTCCTCTGATAAAGACGAAATGTTGGCTTTTGCTGAGGATGGAAGACAGATGAGATAAGTATTATTTATCAAGTAATGCAACTTGTGTCCTTATTTAGTTTTTCTCCGAAGAAAAAAATGGACTCATGATATCAATAAAGAAAAAAAAACAAATATGGAGAATATCATACTTTGATGTCGGAACTACGCCGAGATCCCAAACGGTTTTACATATATTTTCGAATGACACCTAACTGTTTGGACGAAATTTCAAGCGTGATTAAATTTGATATAGAAAAAGAAGATAGGAATTATCGAGAGGCTATTTCCTGCGGAAAAAAATTGGCGGTGGCATTACGGTAAACATTGAGAAGGGCTAACTGAAAGAAAATCAAGTACTCCTGTATATTTATTTATGCATTTATTCAATTTTGATCCAGTAACGAATCAAATAGGTTCCTAAGTACCTATTCATTAGTGATTTTCACATATGACATATAGACATTTTTATAATGCTCATGACCTAAATCATACAAAATTGGATATTGATTTACATGTTCAATTAGCTCCACTGTCAGTTCTAAATCCCATCAATGTAATGCCAATGCAAACGCAAACACAACAGCACAAAACAATGTGGCGGTTTGCGGTAGGAACATAGAAATATAGTGTTTATTATATTTCTATGGGTAGGAACCGCTGACGCAGCGTTGTCAAACAAAACGCTGTCAGAGCGATATTCCGCGAGGAGGCTGTCGCGCAGATGTGAGCATCCTCATATACCGCAGTGAAACTTAGTATAGTCCATCCAATATCAATTGCAGAAGCTGTTTCTATAGGGAGCAAATAAAAACTCACTTCGCTAACACGAGCGTATATGCGAAGAAACGGAACGAAAAATAATCTGTACTACTCGTAAACATTCTCCGTCGGCAAACGGTAGATCAAAAGAGCCGATAGTCAACGTGGACCTGAGTGACTGCTGACTGTTCTACAACCGATTCGTCTGGGCCAATCATGTCGGACATCAATGCTTGTAGGTGTGTCTATACGATGGGAGGTCATAAATCACGCGTTATATTTGTGTTTTAATAGCTCTGGAAGATTAAAAACCAGTAGCGTCTGTGGTCTTGGTGTGTGCCGATCGAAATACGTTTTAGGATATTCTAGTTTTGTAGGATATTCTAGTTTTTTTTCTCAATGTATTTGTATGAATGAAAGCTTGTATTTAATTTTTTTCATTTTTCATTATTTATGAAGTATTTTCAAAATCTTGAAATACCTAAATAAAATTAGTTATCTCCGCCACTGCTGCTCACAGGATTTCGCCGCAAGACTTTTTTATGCTTCTGCAATTGATATTGGGAAAACTATAACGCTGCGGTATCGCTACCGCCATATCGCGCCGGTGTGGGGGCTCCTTTGAAGTAACATCAAAAAAATAAGAATTTCCCACAGAAATCAGATCTAGTGACCCGTGCAATCTTACAGGTTCAGATAACAGCTACGTCGCACTTCTGTAGAGCAAGTAATCACTCTTGGGTACGATAGAATAGCATGAAATGCCGCCGAGTTATAGAGATAAAAAAAACAATGTTTACGTGTATTTTGAATGAGAAATCTTTCCACGCTCTGAGAAAGAACTTAATGTTAATATTAAGGGCTCAAATTTTCTGGGAAGTTTTTTGGACATTTCCAACAAAATTTTCGGTTGTGATCAAAAAACAAAAAAATTGTCTTGGAAAAACACCCTAATATACATATATGTTTACCTTAAACTCCATTGAATGTATATATATATATATATATATATATATATATATATATATATATATATATATATGAATTTGAAAAAAAATTGTGGGCATCCATCGGCAGAACAGCGCGTTTCTGATCATTTTTCAAATTTGAAATTCTATCAAGCATATTGACACTACTCGAACCACGAAAAAATGTATATCAATCGATTGGACATTTCATTTTCTATGAATCGGAAAACAAATCACAATCTTTTTTTTTTTTCGCAAAAAAATCGTGTGGAAACATCGACACTGTAATTTTCGGAGTTCTCATCCCCAAAGAACAACTCCCAATTATTGGTGCTTACAATATAGCGTTGATCAAATGATCTTATTTAAAAAAAAATCTCTTTATCTGTTTTCAGGCTGTGGTGGCATTCTCACTTCACCAAGTGGTTCTATCATTTCCCCACACTATCCAGAACCCTACAGCAGAAACACAGAGTGTATATGGAAGATAATTATCAGCACAGCATCGAGGATACAAATAATATTTTCAGATATTAATTTAGAAAAGCATGTACAATGCCAAGCAGATTATGTTCAGGTAAATTATGTTACCTACAGCTCAATGCACCCTTATTATTTTCGTGTGAGGAGAAATCAGACTCAATAAATTATTCAAAGCGTCTGGTGTTGCATGGAATCTGGTTAAAGATATTATTCAGCTGGATTCACCAGTAATTATAAGAATAAACATTGTACCTGTTTATTCTCACTCATATGGGACGATCTTGTTGTGCAAGATGAATCAGACAAAATTCCATAGTTTTTTTCAGGAGAAGGCCTGCACAAATTTTCATTTGTCAATACAGAACTATACTCCATTCAATAGATGTGACCGATACATGATGAAAATCCATAATTGAAGTGAACTAAAAACAGATCACTACGCTTTTCACAAAAAAAAAAATTGTGACTGTATGTGTAGAAAACTCAGGCGCTGTTGCATCATTAGTTTTTGCATAATTGCAATTTTAATTTTCAAATGCACTTTATTGGAGCAAGTCTGGATGCGTCATAGGTATTCCGATTTCAATTTTTCAAAAACATATTGGAAGGAAAAGTATAGTACTACAAAACTTCTATACCCATTTTGCGTTAGAATGCTACGTAATAGGTGAGAAATAGCGGGGTCAAATCAAATCAAAATAAACTTTATTGTCGGAAGAGATTTATTCTTATTGACAAAGTGTATTACAAGTCAAAGAATAATAATAAGTAGTAAGTAATAGTGAGGTTGATTTGTGGAAAATGTTTCCCTTTTTAATAGTGAGGTCTTTTGATATGTACATATTTACAAAATCACATATGTACATATACACATATATACTCAAATGTGCACATAAATGTGGTTACACGAAAAAAAAACTACTTAAAATACTTCAAAATACTAGCAAACTCTGAAAACTGAAAGATGAATGTATATATACGTTTACTTGAACAAATAAAGGTTCAGTTAAAGCACTCATAGTAACAATAAAGGTTGATTGCAATGACTCAGATATAAAATACTTATGTGAATGAATGTACATAAATATACATATACATATGTACACATATTCATACATACACATATATGCACCCACATACACATTATATAAATATATATATATATATATAAATATATATATTTCCTTGGATAGACGACGTCGAAAGAAATCAAAATTACTAAAATACTTTGGCTAATAATGACAAACCTTTTCATATCAGTTGGTACTACCCTCAGTTGGTACCAGTGACTGTCAAAGCATATGACAAGTGAATAAATAATTTTCCCACAATTTATAACCTATTGTACTTTTTCAAGACACACATGTTTCAGACTTTATATTTTTTATATTTTAATTAGTGAAGATTCAATGAATTTTGATGTGCATAATTAGTGGACGATTTAAAACATGTGTTGCCAACTTCAAATTCAGAACTTATATTTCACCGTACTTTACATGAAGAACATTCATAAACAACATAGAAACTAATCTCAACAAAGATGTAAGTTATAAGTACTTTAAGGTCCGAATGACACACTAATTTGTTCAATTCTTCATTGTAGTATCCCCGAAGATGGAAATAAAACATTCCGAAAGCTTGGACAAACTTCAAAGAGTACACTTTATCTTTTGCTGCATACCCCACTGATAAATTATATATATATATATATATATATATATATATATATATATATATATAGATAATAATTGAAACAAAGTAAAACCTTGAACTAAAATTATATAGCGGCACTGCACACACTTTCTCGGGAATATAAAACTCCAAAATAATTTAAATAAACGCACAAAAACTAAAACCCGGAAACAATTGGTCTCTGAAAAGTACGAAACAAGAAAATATTCTTGTCCGAAATTCTTATCTACAACTTCAATTATTCATCGTCTAATAAGTAGAAAACTTATATGTATATTTCAATTTAACGCATAGAAATAGTGATGTTCAGAAAATAGCCGTGGTCTTATGCAACCTTGCCATAGGACACGAACGACAACGAGGCTCTACATAACCTACATTGTATATATATATATATATATATATATATATCAAATTATTGCAGTCACCTAAAAATTTTTAACAAAATAAAATAAACCGACGAAAAATCAACTGAAAAGCCAAAAAAAAATGAAGATCATTAGTCTATGAAAGAGCTCCTAAACTATGTAGACTGATTTTGAGTCGGCCAACAAACAATTATCGAAGTCATTATCTATGGGAAAAAGTCATCAGAACGTAGCGCATCTCGCTCATCATTTAGCTTCACCCAATTCAAGTTGCTAGTTTTTTGCGCTGACTCAATCAGTTGATTAATTTTTGTCTTAATTTTTGTAAAAAGTTTATTTTTTTTCTTTCAGTTCGTATTTCGTCGGTTAAATTTTGTTAAAAGTTTTATCTTTCAGTTCCGTATTTCGTCGATTAAATTTTGTTAACAAGTTTTATCTTTCAATTTTTGTGACTAAAATCTACCAATTACTACCTACTTGATTACTTCCAAAATCCACACCTTCTTCAACTATTACCAGTTAAATAATATGATTATCTACTTCTACTATTTGTTGTAATATAAATTATTTTCGTTGTTCTGGTTAGTTTATTTCATTACTTTGTATATCATTCTATCCTCTCATAAAATATACTGATTTTGACGGATGCGGAACAAGAATAATGTCAGTAGCGATCTGTCATTGTCAACTACGTATGTGTGTGCCAATGATCACTTGTGAAAAATAAATCCCCTATTATTTTTCTACCCGTAAGGGTGGCCAATTCCTTCCGAAATCCAAATATAAGGTATACCCTATCTATTAAAGAAAGAATCATCCAAATCGAAGAACCCAGTACAAAGATATGCCTGATAGAATCGGTTAACGGACCAGAATTCAGACGGTGAGTGATCAATATCCTTATTTCGCTACCCTTAGGGGTAGATTTCATCTTTTAAATTCAGATGGGACCAGATTCGAAGTACACCCTATCCATTGAAAAAAGAATTATCGGAATCGGACGCCTCAGTAAAAAGTTATGCGTGATCATACATAAAAAAATATTATGGAAAAAAATAAAATATACGGGTCGAATAGAGAACCTCCTCCTTTTTGGTTTCGTCGGTTAAAAATACCCCCAAATGTATTGTTAAGTAAACAAACCTTAGGAAAAGGTGGCTTGCGACCACGGCTACCTCCTGAACATCCCTATATCTATGTGTTAAAATGAAATATACATATAAGTTCTCTACTTATTAGACGATAAATAATTGAAGTTGTAGATACAAATTTCGGACAAGAATATTTTATTGTTTCGTGCTTTTCAAAGTTGGGTTTTAGTTTTTGAACTATTTTCCTGCTGTAAACTAAACCCGCTACAGAATTATGTCCGATTGTTTTCCAAAATGTTGTCGCGTAACAAACCTAAAGGGTGATGAACTTCCAGCATAAAGTCAGAAGAATATTTCTATTATTCCGAAAATATTATTTTATCCATATAGCTTCGATTGAAGCTGATACCAAATACCAATTACTTTCAAAATATGTTTTTTTATATCTGAATATTATTTTCAGTTATTTGATGGGTTGACCACCGCTTCTGAATCACTCGGTAAATTTTGTAATGGGGTAAGTGAACCAATCAAATCTACGAACAATAAAATGCTGGTCAAGTTTAGATCAGACGTAGCATTGCAAGGACGTGGATTCCAGTTACAATACACGACAGGTATGTTGCATACAACAAATGTCGATGAAATTCATGACGTTTTTTGCAGTTTGTCGTAATACAGTCAAGGGTTATCGAGGAGTTATCGAAAGTCCAAACTTCCCCAACGAATATCCCCAAGACGAGGATTGTTTATGGGAAATTGTAGTATCTGATGGTAATAAAATAAATATTACATTTTCCCATTTCGAATTGGAGAGATCACTAACGTATACCAATGACAGTTGTTCTTTCGACTATATAGAGGTAAGTTTGAGATATTCAGCCACAGCATTATAACTTTTGGTGGTAACTACCAAAAAAAAATATATTATTTACTGTATTTGCTGAATCATCGTTAATGAAATCGAAGGAGTTGGTGTCATTCTTTATAACATTATTTTATAAAATTTTGCATATTATGGTCATTTTTGTAATAAGCATCATAAACATGGTATATGATCTGAATCAAATACGAAATATCATATTCTGATGTACATTAATCTGCTTATGAAGCGTTCATGTTCCTGGAAAATTGTTAGTGAGTTTATTCATAGGATTATGCCAAAAGAACATTTTTAGCAAACAAGAGTGATTCAGAGTTTACCTCCTGGAATGGAGGAATTGAAGGAGAATGTCGTTGCAGACATCCTGCCAGAGAGATCTAAAAACGTGAGACCAGTGCGAAAGTTGATGTAAACAAAGACAACGTAAAGAACAATATTGAAGGGTGATGATAAACAAAGACAACGTAAAAAGAATAGGCATAAAGGGTGATGATAGTGTTTATTAAAAAGCTTCTACTCCATTGAGCTATCACTCGATGATAAGTAGCAAAATTTCGATTCATACCGGAAAATTCTCACTAGATAAAATGTTTGCTGGAAGCTGAGAACGCGAAAAATCTTTGAGTGGGAGAAGTCTTGATAATTGATTCATGTTGGGCCTGCAGAAGGAAATAATTGAGAACTTTTCGACAGAAAATGTGTATTATGAAGTTTTTAATGAATCCTCGGGATGTTGATGGACTCAACTTGTTCGAATTTATGCAGCAATTACATGTTCCAAGTAACCGTATCCAGAAGAACATATTGGCTACAGCTCTTTAAGATCTTGGCACTGATCTGTTTACTGTCAAATGCCATAGTGGCTGAGAAAGTATTACAGTTGCTAATGGATATATTATTGTGGATTCTCATAGACATAAAAATATTACAAATGCTATTTATTATCATATATATATAAATTATTATTGGAATATTTACTAGTTGTTTATTGATTGTAATTTTTTTCAAATGTGGTAAACTATCAACTCAATGCAACCATTTTGACATCAATGAGCAGAATTACTTTATCCAATTGTCGAAATCGATTGGATTTATTCAAATTATATGAATGGTACAACGAATATGTATAATCAGATATCGAAAACCATCATTGGAACAGAATACATCAAAGCATATGAATGATTACGTCGTTTTATTCTATTCTTCAGAATTGTCTTGGAATAATTCTCAATTTTTCAGAATCAATGTTGGAAATGAAGTTATTGTTGTTGTATCTAACAGAAAACAATACTTTTCCAGCTATATGCCTATACTGGATATTGAACCATATCTTATAGGTAAAGCTGGAATGCAGTTCGGTTGTATTTATGTCATGCTACAACATTATATTCCATTTTGCCCTATTCTTGTTGAAATAAAAAACGTTATCAACTGAACGTAGGAAAATATTAATATGATATGATATAAAAAAACTATGTTTGAAGAGGAATGAGTTATTTTTGTTATATAAAACAGAACACAATAGTTTTCCGGCTATACGCCTACACTATATATTGAAGATAATGTAGAATACAAATTTCGATAAAAATGTGAGAATTCGTGTTTTTAATCAGATGACTAATTGAGTTTTATTAATCTAGTCTTCATTACACCAACTTTCATCATATATTTTTTCCTGAGAAATTAATTATGAGATATTTTCCAAATATAGAAAAAAAAACGAATATCTCAATATACTGCTAAAATATTGTTAAGTATGAGAAATATTATTTTTCAATAATTTATTATGGAATTATTTCTGTTTATCTGATGAAATTATGAAGAATTTCCACCCTTTTTCAAACTAGTTTGAAAAATATGCCCTTTAGAATATTTAGTTTATTTTTCAAATAGGGGAGACTGAGTTATAATGATCCCCCTAAGGTTGAACCTTCCATAGTTGAAAAAATATCAGACTATGGAATATTAGACCTCAATTGAAGATTCTACATTCAATTGACTATACTTAAGCCACAAAATCAATACAAAAGTCCGCATCATTTCAAACATATAACAGTTTATATTTATCTCTGCAATCCTATCTTTTTACCCGAACGTTAGAGGTGAAATGATTCCTCACATGGGGTAAAATGATCTCTTTCAAAATAACTCTCAATTGGGTAAGTGGAATCACACTCCTAAGGTAGGTACATTAAACAAATATAAATGTAAATTAGTAATATACTTGTAGAATACAAAACCTAAAAAAGAATTCTACATCTTTAGCACTGTAATTGAAACGAAGACTGAAAATAAATCCTACATTTTTGCTACCTACACCAAATGGCATTAACATTTTTGAATTAGCCTACCTACATATTAAATGGAATTTTAAGTTTTTCTCAACATGGTCAGTGTTTGCCTGAGTCGCACAGAAATCACATATAAAATCGCAATAATGTTCGTCGACCTATACTGGTCATGAGCCCATTTTCGACATTCGATCCAACCTTCATCCGCTGAATTTGCATATTTCTCGAAACAAAAGATTCATTCCTCCGATTCTACTTTCCACTACTACTGTCTTATTTATTACTTCCTCTGATTTAATATTTTTCTTGCTATTCGATTTCCACTATCTCTTTTCTTCTCTTTTCTGTGCATGCTTTCTCTTCTGATCCATCGCTCTCATCGCTCGTGTCATCCATGTACCTATAATAATATTAATGATAATACTATGTTTATTATTCGAAAATGAACAAAGTGTAATGCAAGAGGACAAATAAACATGATAATTCACTAAAGCTTGAAGCTTGTGTGTGATAATACCTATCATATAATTACAATAATAAACTAATACATATAATTATCAAACATAGATGCATATTTGTTTGAAGGTTGTAGAGGATATGGTAACTTGATTACTCTCGTTTCGGACGTCCATCGCCTTGATGGATTTGAAAGGTTTTCTCCACGGACTCCCGATGGGATCTTCCCTTTCTCCAATCATCGCCAACATATACATGGAGTGGTTCGAAGAATTGGCTATAAGGAAGGCAGAATACAAACCAAAGCTGTAGTTGAGGTACGTGGATGACACCTTCATTATATGGAATCACGGAGATAAACATCTCCAGGATTTCTTCTCGAAAATTAACAGAATCAGGGATTCGATCAAATTCACGATGGAAATGGAAACAGTGCCTTACCCTTCCTCGATGTGAACGTTGAGAGAATAGGCAATGAAATCCGCACCTCTGTTTACAGAAAGAAGACACATACAGGGCAGTACCTCAGTTACAGCTCCAACCATCCGAGTTCGACAAAGAGAGGGATCGTGAGAACAATGGTAGAGAGAGTGACGCACATTGCAACGACGTGGAGTCACTAGATGTCAAATTAGACCACATCAGAGAGGACCCCCCACCGGAAGGGATATCCCAAGACACTCCTAGGAGAAGTATTGAAACAACTCCAGAGAACGAAGACATCTGAAGAGCAACAACAAAGCACAGTGATCTGCCTTCCGTACCTCAGAGGTGTCTTCGAGAAGATCAGAAGGATCAGAAACAAGTTCAACATCAAGAGCTGCTTTCAATCCGACAGTACTTTACGGAGTTTCCTGACCAAGACCAAACCTGACAATAAAAATGAAATCAGTAAGAATTGCATTTATGAAGTTACATGTGAATGCGGAGATTCCTACATTGGAGAGACAAAGAGGCAGTTATCGGTAAGATTGTATGAGTACTAGAAATGGACTCAACGTGGAGAAACGTCAAAATCGGGAAACGCTGACCACGCCTGGACTGAGCACCATCGAGTTCTATGGGATGACGCAAGTGTTCTACATAGAGAGGAGCATTGGTTCAAACGAAAGTTCAAAGAGGCCGCCTACATCGAAGCCAATAACGCATTTGGTCAACCAAGCGTCGAGATCAAGGACGTATGGAAACCATTGATTGCTTTTTCTGGCGGGCTGAAGAGGCGCGAAACTTCTCGCACCACCACACCGCGCGAAATTACACGCACCACTGCACATGGCGGAATTACACGCATCATTGCACCGGCAGTCATATAAATTGGTAAGTAGCACCTGAACTTGTCAGTATTCACCTGAAGACGATTGCAGATACAAGCATTCGAAACGTCGTGAAAACCTTTTAAATCCATGAGGACGATGGACGTCCGAAACGAGAGTAATCATAGATGCATGTGCTTACATAATATATTCACTTACATGACTACATATAAAACCGTTTTGGTTATATTGGGTCTACTCCGGTTTAATTTGGCATATTCGAGTAGTGTTCATAGTAGGGTTACGTCTATGTGGTCAAGTTTGGGTAATGTGGGACGAATGAATCAGTAGGGACTAGAAATTCAACGAATAGTTGTCCCATAGTTTTTGTCGGTTTGGCACGATTGTGGATTGCTTTTTTGTTCGGGTGTCATATTGATATTCAATGGGATGTAATTTTATTTTGTTTTTGTGAATATTTGTCAATATTCGTTGACAGAACAATTGTCTTCTATAAAAAATTGCATTCTCCGAGTATAGCAAGTCACTAGAATATCTTATGTTTTTTTATAAATGATTCTCAGATTCCATTTTTGTAAAATATTCAAATTATTTAGATTGCTTCCTACCACACCTCCCCAAGATTCCATAATTCAGCTGTGATTGTATGGGAGCAAAATATAATGTCTTCAGATTTTTCACATTTAGAAATCCAGCAGGGTATCTGAACTTACTCAGTAAACCCCTTAGTTGATTTTTCACATTCTCGATGTTAAGGTCCATCTCAAATATATGTCTATTATTATGCCCAGATACTTTGACAGATCTTTTTCTCTTATGCTCGTATGGATGTCCATTATGAGAGGTCGTAGATTGGGTACGTGATTGGAATAAGAAGTGAAGGAGAGATAGTACGTTTTTTGATTGTTCATAGTTAGCATGTTCAATTTGAACCAGTCACATATTCGTTTAAAATTTTGTTCTGCTATTGTCTTCAGATCTGTCCAGGTTTCCCCTGCTTACAAAATCACCATATCATCTGCGAAGCTGATGAGTTCACCTTTAGATCAAAATGTCATTAGGCTGTTTACATATATTCTGAATAGAAGTGACCCGAGTGCAGTCCCCTGTGGAACACCGTAAGAAACGGTTCTTGAGTCACTTTCAACTCCTTCAATTTCAACCATTTGTTGAAGATTAGACAGGTATTCTTCCAGTAAACTGTGGGCAGGTCCTCTAAGGTCATATGCATTGATTTTTTGTAATAGATGTTCATGACACACGGTATCAAATGCCTTTGACAAATTCACGAAAATGCATATGAGCGGGTATTTTTATCTAGCGTCTTAAATATATAAAAAATAATAGCTTTTCTTACTATTTTCGGCGTTATCCAGGCTTCCTTTACTTTCTTTGTGTTAATTTTTATATTATTTGTATGTTTTTGTATATATCGTTTCAAAGTATGTATGAGTGTATACATCATTTCATTTATGTCTTGTGAATTGTAGATATCTTTCCAGTCTTCCTTCCTGATGCCATTTTTCGAAGTATTGTAATTCATGTACTTTGTATATTTATTTTGTTGGTGGTCATTTGTTGTGATTTTCCTACGGTTGTACTGGAAAAATGGTCAGTTATGTCGAAGTCGACTACATAGGACTGAAAGTTATTTTGGTTATAGGAATTTTTCACAAAAATATGATCCAAGACGTTTTACTGCTTGGTCTTGTTATTCTATTTATATAAGATATAAAACTAAATGAATTAATACATTTTTATAATCCTCTTCTCATAATATTGTTTTTGAGCAAATCGATATTTTATCTCAATAATTATGTGGAATTTGTTATTTCACTTCGAATCCAAATAATTGTAGAGTTCTGTATTGAAAATATTCTCATCAGTACTAGGTGATCTATAAATTGGTGTTAAGAGTGGCTTGACTTGATTTATGGTGATAAGTAACTCTATAGCAGCAGTGCTCGAAGCGATTTGCACAGTCCTATATTGAAAATAATCAGAGAATTGATGGAAATCATAATTCCGTCCTTTCTGTTAAATGATCTTTGGCCATAGAGAATGTCATAGCCTGGTATATTATGAGTATCGTTGGTGACAATGAATGTTTCTGTTAGAATGATTATTCAAAATTGTTTCGTGAACTGATTTGAAGAAATTGGTAAATTATCCTAATTTCTGCTTTTTTCATGGATACATTACACCAACATCTGAGGGCTGCAATTTATGTGTAGTATGTGAGGAAAGACATATTAAAACGTTGTTTTCTTTCGCCTTTATCACAATGTTCAGGTTTTTGGTGGGAGTCAAATGCTCGCCTTAAATTAACAAAAAACTTAAAAAAAAACATGGGTGGAACAAAAACCCTTCCTGCTGATGTGCATATTACTGCAGCGGCTGATACTTCTATTTCAGCCAATGTTAAGCGGGCAACTTGCTTGCGTCCAATGTTTCATCAACCTTAATGCATCTGTAGGAGGTAATTGTGTGTTTCTGCCAAATGCTTTTTAGAAGATCATAGAGCTTAGTGACAACTTGTTGATTAAATACCCTCGCTCGTGCCTCAGAAATGATTTCTAGAGTTCGTAAGGATATTCCTGGTAGCCGTTTTTCTAATCCTCCGTGCCAATCATATCCAACGCTCTGTTATTACTCTCTTCAAATTGAAATACAAGACGCCGTAGATCGCTTAAAGTAATACAAAACATGGTGGATCAGCTCGATTTCTTGATTCGCCGTGAACGTAGTCGTCATACTACCTAAATGTTCGATGCTGTCTGTGGTGACTATATTTTTTATCTTGATTCTGCGTCCGATTGATTGTGGTCGTCATATTATCAGTATCTCAGTTATGACGAGTTTTGCGAGGGTAAGTACGAGGCATCCTGAAAATCAAAAATAAATATTGATAGGTAACAATTTGATGTGTGGGGGTAAAATAAGCCCAGGATCATTTTACCCCGATCTCAAGTAATCATTTCACCTCTAATGCACTATTTTCAATTGACCTAACCTACAAATTCACAAGAATCAAATTCCATAGAAACTAATACATTCGGTAGCTCGAATATACCTGATAAATTACCACATACAGTTTTCCGAAGATGAATAGTCTTTAAGGTTTATTATGCAATGTGAAGAAGTCTTAAAGTTAGATTGGAGATGCGGAAAAACAAAACACTAGTATACCACGATCATCAACAAAACTGTTTGAATGTGCTTCTACACAACTGCACATTAGCGTATTTCAACGTTTACTCAACAGATTGTTCCACTGGCTCTGAATGATTGTGGGAATTAATTTCTACCCCGATGGATCATTATACCTTAGCCTCCCCTAATATATGACCATATATTGTAATTATAACATTCCCTCATAACTTTGAATTATAAATTCAGATCACCTATGCAGATCCACTGCCACAATTTGAAGAAGAACGTACTTACACAAAATATGGTAGGTACTGCGGCGAGCAAAATCCTGGGCATCTGAGTTTCGATTCAGATCATGTAAAAATCCATTTTGTAAGTGACAGATTGTTACGCGGATCTGGATTCAGATTGGAATGGGAAATGGTCGGTAAGTTTTCTCAACTCATTTTGATAGGAAATTTTCGATGGTTTTTGCTAAAAAAAAGTTACATGAAACTATACATACATTCAACAATGATAATTATACCCTAGTGAATTGGGGTTGGATATTCCAGGAAGATTTTGTTCTCATTTATTTAAAATACTAGAATATAAATAATAGTTCGAAAAAACTGAAAAACACGCTTTTATAGAAAACCAGGCTAAAAAAATGAAAAATGAGAAAAAAAAAAATATTTAAAAAAAAGCGTGGGATGCATGGTATCGCCTCAGCCAACAATTACCTTTGATCCGAGACATTTCTTACTTTACTGTCCTAGGTGTGTAATGTACTATATAATCATTGATACCATGCACCCCACGCTTTTTTTAAATAATATAATTTTTTTTCTTATTTTGAATTTCTTCAGTCTGGTTTTCTATAAAAGCGTGTTTCTCAGTTTTTTTAAACTATTATTTATTTCCTACCCTTAAGTGTGGTTTATTCATAAAAGCGTGTTTTTTTAGTTTTTTTTTAACTATGATTTTTATTATTTTTTTACAAATTAAGAAATGTGATAATCTTATCAAATGAGGTATTCATAATCTTCGACCCCAAAAACCCCCACATTCCAATTTTGACACAAAAGAATCATAATTTTCGACCCCAAAACCCCCACATACCAATTTTGAATAGAATCAGGCCATAATCACAAAACTCGGCCGCCATTTTGAAGCCACCATCTTGAATTTTTGAATTTTCACAGGAGAATCATAATAGTCGACCCCAAAACCCCCACATCCCAATTTTGAATAGAATCAGACCATAATCACAAAACTCGTCCACCATTTTGGAGCCGCCATCTTGAATTCTCCAATTTTGACGGAAGAATCATAATCTCCGACCACGCAAACCTTCAGATATCAATTTTGAAGCGAATCGGGCCATAATCACAGAACTCGTACGCCATATTGGAGTCGCCATTTTTTTTTCACACAATTAATTTCTCAATGCATTGTTACCGGAATTATGTACACCTGCCAAATTTTAAATCATTCGGACGTCTGGAAGTGGGTCAAAATCGCGCCCAAAGGAGTCGGTTACAAACAAACAAACAAACATACAAGTGAAGCTAATATAAAGCGTGTAATAAAATATACAAATAACGATCAGCTCAAAAATTATAATAATGAAGCTACTATACGATATTTTCTTTACAATACTATTCGAAGTGTTTACTTCTAAACATATTCGCGTGCAAAGCTGAAGGTAACATCCAGTATCAATTTTCAGGATGTGGGGGACATCTTAAAGGAAATTCTGGAACAATCACTTCTCCCAACTATCCAAATTCTTATCCAGCATCTGTTGTTTGCGAATGGCTGATAGAAGTGAATTACGGAAAGAGTATTGAAATTGAATTCCACGAAGTAGACATAGAAAAAGACTCTTCATGTCAATTCGACTCGATAAAAGTAAGTACAATGCCGAAGTTTTTGGTTTCCCTTTGCCTAAAAGTGTATCCAACATAGAATTTTGTCGTAATCAAAAGAAAATGAAAGAAGACCAAATGCTTTCGATGGGATAATTTTATAAAAGCCTATATTTCATAATTTTACCCCTACCGAACCATGAAATATTTAATTTCAGATATTTAATGGACCAGATGAGACTCACAATCTTCTGACAACAATATGTAAACAGAAGAAGATAAGTGTGGTATCAAGCACTGGTAATTTTATGTTTATCAAATTCCAATCCGACTATAGTTATCATGGAAAAGGATTCCTTGCAAATTACACAACTGTTCCTACAAGTAAGTGGGTAGTTAACTGAGATGAGAATTTGACTATGAAAAAACTATAAACAAGTTAAGGATTAAAATTTTTATGTTTTGAACAATATCTCCAAAGTCGATGCAGGTGAAACAGGGGTAAATACTATTGTAGCTTATGCAATTTGCTACAAGGGTACCCCAATGATATGGTTGAAATATTATTTGATGGGCTAGGTAGAATTATTTGTATTCATTGTTTCAATTTCCCTACGAGTAAAAAACACACACACACACATATATTGAATTATTTGTTCGAAAATTTCATAGATGACTGCATTTTGATATTCTGGATTGGCGAATGTCCAATCAGTAACGTAGAGAATATAATTCACGTGTCACATGGTACATTTTCGACTAATGTGATTGGTTGAGATGAGAAAACAACAGAGTAGTAAGCGGCTATCAAATCGATGATATTTCCATATTATCACCGCATATTAGCAGTCAATTAATTCGAATGAGAATTGTGAGTTTGACGTTGAGATGTTCATTTTATCTGATTATGTTCATTATATTCTCTCATCAAATTCGTGCAATGATTATTCATCGGTGATAGCACTCGTTGAAACCGGTGGAAATAGAACTCCAGAAGTCCTATTTTCATCGGTTTCAACTCGCTACTATAACCGATGATAATCATAGCACTAGTTATATTACCCACGATAATTATTCTTATCGAAATCTGTGATTTTGATTTGAGAAAGGTGACAGAAATGATTTCCCAAAGGTCATCAAAGCCAGTATATTTTGCATTAACAATTTTAATAATATTTTTGTTATTAGATATTTCAGTCAAATAACTTTTTACTGAAAACTGAGATCTTAAATATCCTCAACCAAAACGTGATAATAATTTATTGGTAGTGAATTTACAGATGAAAGGCGAAGAAGAAAATGGAAAGGAATATGGTTTTATGACCATATACATACAGTGCTTCTCAAAAGTCCGCTCCCCCCCTCTTACTTTTGGAACGATTATACATAAACAAGTGAAATTTGGAAACTGAATATTAAAGGTTGTAAACTTCCCTACTAGTGATGATAGATGACTAAATCGTCAAAGATGACGTTACAAGGCCATTGTGACCAATAATTTCAAATGGAACCCTACGGCAAGCGACACCTCTTTCAAAAGGTATCGAAAAAACCTATTCAATTATACTAATTTTGTTTGTGTTTATGGCAGTTTTGTCAACTCGCTTTCGAAGAACGCAAAGCTGTGATGAATTAAATCAGTGAATACTAGAATTCCAAATTCAAGCTCCGCCTATGGATAGTTGTCAAAAAAGCTGACGTTTTTGTTAGTCTCCCAAATTCGACGTTTTTGTAATTGTCCAAGTTTTTGTACATTTAATAATTTGTGTATTGTTGATCGAACGTTTAACTGTTTTAGCAGATTTTGGCACTTTAAATATTTTTGTACATTTTAATAATTTGTTAAACTGTTGTGAGCCGAACGTTCAAGTGCTTCAAGAAGCGAAATAGTACGTGCTTTAGGTGATAAAGTAGCAGCGATCCTAATTCTTGGTGAAACTGGACAAAATATTCATGCAGAAGAACGCATTTTTAATGAGAGATTTCCCGATCGCCCCGTTTCGAGGACTTAGTTAAGGGAGCTCTTTCGTAAGTTTAAAACAACGGGTAGTATTAATGATGCGAAACGATCTGGCAGACCACAAATTTCTGATGACAAAAAAATTGCTATACTGGCAGAAGTAATAGTTAATCCTACTTCTTCAACAACTCACGTTGCATCTACCTGTGGAGTCAGTCGAAGTACAGTACACAGGGTGTTGAAAAAAAAACAAATTTCATCCATAAAAATTAAAAATGGTTCATCAACTCTCAGACGACGACCCAGACCGAAGACTAGAATTTTGTGAAAATATGGAAACTAAAATCAACCAACAGCCAGACTCTGTCAGAACAATTCGTTTTAGTGACGGAAGTACTCTCTATCTGGGTGGAAATGTGAATACACAGAATGTGAGGTATTGGAGTGACGCAAATCCTCACCTGTTTCGTGAAACACATACCCATTTTCCCCAGAAGGTGAATGTTTGGGCAGATATCCTGGAAAACCACATCGTTGGGCTTCTTTTTTCAAATACTAATTTAACTGGTGAGGTTTATCTGGAGCTGTTGCAAAACGCAATAGAACCGTTAATCCTTGAAATTTTGGAAGATAATCCAGATGAATTCGGCAATTTGGAAATAACATTCCAACAGTATGGTGCTCCTCCACACTATTATGGTGCAGTAAGACGGTATTTGGATGAGGAGTATCGTGGTAGATGGATTGGACGACGAGGTTCAACGGAATGGCCAGCTCGATCACCGAACCTCACACCTTTGTTTTTTTTTTCTGTGGGGGTACCTTGAATCGAAGGTTTACGCCACTGAACCTGACAATATTGACGTTTTAAAACAACGTATTGTTGCAGAATGAGAGGCTGTTTCCGCAGACACATTTGCAAAAGTACGAGAAGAGTTTAAAAATAGAATATTTCACTGTCAGGAAGTGAATGGAGGTCACTTCGAGCAACTCCTTTAAGTAGATACTGATTCTTAAATATGTAATTAATATCATACTGAATGGAATTTGAATTTTAATGTTTACTAATGAGCCATTAAAGCTGCCATAAACACAAACAAAATTAGTATCATTGAACAGATTTTTTCGATACCTTTTGAAAGAGGTGTCGCTTACCGTAGGGTTCCATTTAAAATTATTGGTCACAATGGCCTTGTGTGTTACAACCTTTACTATTCAGTTTCCAAATTTCACTTGTTTATGTATAATCGTTCCAAAAATAAGAGGGGGAAGAGGACTCTTGAGAAGCACTGTATATGTAGAAATTAGTTGAAATTCAGAATTCATTTTTCTCCTTCAGTAATGGTCAATTATCATCCTGAAATATCTAAAAGACTGTCCTGGTGTGTCATCATGCAACATCAAATTATTACTCACAATAATAATAATAATAATAATAATAATAACAAGATACCATATCAAATGTGTAGAATCAGAGACTTTTTTTGATAATGCACACTTTTTTCAAGTATATTAGGCAAAGTTGTTAGCCAACACTGGATGAATCTCTCGACTGTGAACCGGCATGGGAAGTGGAAGTTCTCGATCATAGATTGAGATGTTTCTGAAAACGCTGAAACGCTGAAAACGCTGCTGGTTCCACAAATATCATCATTCAAGAAACAAATATAATTCAGGAAGTACTAGAGAAATTGCCTCCAGTTATACCAAGTGTTATTTGATTTTTGAAATAGATAAGATTTGGTTTTATGTATTTCCATGAATTTCTGATATGAGGACGTTCATAACGTATCAAAAAAGCTGATTATTGCCTTTTTCAGATCATTACAGGGTGTCGGACCAGTTGCGGTCGGACCACTTGCGGCCCGATCGAAAATCCGACCACTTGCGGCCTCTCATCAACCAAGATTACAGATCATTATTCACTTACTGGCAGAATATGTGTATAAAGAAACGAAGGATATGTAGAGTTAAAGAAATATATTCAATGAACACGATAAAAATGGGATGAAACAAAATCACATCGGTACAAACAACAAATTCCCAACTTATTCTAATTCATGAATATAACTGAGAGATTCAAAGTATTCGAACAAGTTGATTTCACTATCCATATATTTTATAATAATTTTATCACTATTGTTTCCTGCGCTTTCCTTCAAGGTTTAGGTCATGTCGTTTGGATATGAAATCCCAATGGAGCGCTTCATTTTTCAGGATTCCAATTAACTCGAATATGTTAGGTTTAGGTTTATTGACTAGCCCATTCAAACGGTTACACCATTCTTCGAAACTGTTTGTTGCTCTGTGACTTTGGCTATGAACATTCCAAATATCAGTTGGAAAACTGGGGTTGTCCATCCAATTATTGACAAAATAGTCATTGGATAAATCAATTTGCATACCATTCCAAGCATTTTCTATAATGACTAACCAACCATCTATCACATTACTGCAACCTTATTGATTCATCGTTACCATACCCTTCCACTAGTCCAATGCTCTGGACTTTCCGCCACAAACACTGATCAAAGTAGAAATTACATCCTGAAATTTTCACTTTCGGAAGTATTCTTTTTATAGCCAATAAGGCCGCCTGGAATTGGAATCCATTTCATATGCATATTTAGTAGTTTCATAAACCTGTCATATGTCTGCATTTTCTTGTCTGGTAAAAGGGAATAAACCGCTGGAGTGATGTTTGTCTCCTCTTTACTACTTCCAATATCCACATGTACACTATACAACTGATAAAATTGTTTACTGCAACTTTTGAATGTCCCATCCATGAAAAAATTCTCGCCGTTTCTCATGGCTTCAATTCCAGATTTGGTGGCGATCTTGTTCTTACCCTCTCCATCTTCAACTAACAAGAAGGAAGAATTATCTTCTAAATCAAAGATATTCACGGCCAATCTATATTTTTGTGATCTACTGGCTCTTTAATTGTATCAATTGTATTGTATCTGTATCTATCTAAAGTATATATACACCTTTAGTGAAAAAGAAGGTTATAGTAATACAAATATAATAGTAATCTTGCAAATTTTATCTTTATTATCAGAAGACAAAATTAAAACAACAGTTAAAACTTCTGTTTATTGTAAAAAATTATAAATACAATTTATTTTTTATTTTTTAAAATTATTCAAGTTCCGAGTCATCGGACATATAACTATGATCTCCAACTTACGAACCTTTACGCATAATCCGTTGCATTAGGCCACATGGAATTCACGAAAATAGTTCGTAAAATTTTCGGAATTAATGATATCCAGCATGTTGGTATGGAGTTGGAGTCGAAGCCTTTTATTTTTTTTTAAACTGCTCGCTGTCTTCTTTAGCAGAGTAATTTTTCATAAAAATGCGATATCTCGCATCATTCACGTTGGTGCAGTTCTTGATAGCATACATACTAGCCGTAAATTTTCGAACGGTCTTCATTTTTTCATCAATGAAAATATCAGCAGCATCTGTTAATGATGAAAAAACTGTTTAATATTTTTCATTTTCCGAAAATAGCTGAAAAGGTTCAACTTTTCCTTTATTATAAAATGCTGTCGTGTGATCGCAACCTGTAAACGCATGGAAGGCGGGAAGACTTTGGCATAATTTGATTCCTAACGTCAACGCTAAATTGGTGCAATTAATGCAATGAACAGTTTGATTATTAGTATTTCTAGTTGCTGAACTGACAAGCCAAAATTCTGATTCGATAAGTTTGTGCATATTTCCTAAGAAAATAATCAAAACGTCAGTATCAGAGGCTTTAATTTAAATTCTTGAGCGTGATTCCGCTTTAGACGCATGAAAAATAATCCTTGTATCTGCCTCTTCGTGATGACATTCATAATTAGTTTCTTCAGTTTTTTTTACGGAATTTTCCTGAACTTGATAAGAGTAGCACTGATGGTCGACGGTTAAAAATATTTTTTTGTTTTGGATTATTGTTACCAAATGGTCGTTTTCCCAATTATCAGCCAGAAACAGCACCAGAGCCTCTTTAAAACGATAATTGTTAAGGCTTTGCAAATAATTTTTTGGTCTAGTTTGTTGAGGTCCCGAAATTTTGTGAATATCGAATTCTTTTCTGCTTTCACGTTCGGAATCTTTGATTGACGGTTTAAATAGCGATCAAAAATTGAACATATTGTTGAACATATTTTTATAAGTATTGACTCGGCAATTTTATCAAAGGTTTGAGCTATAGAAGATCCGATTAGGTGCAAGTAGTGAAAACCATCTATTATTTCAACGTTGATATGTGTTGGCTCAACCATTTCAGTTTGGGATTTCAAAATCTTTGCTAACGTTGATTTTGAAGTTTTTAACATCTCTCCAGTACATGAAAAAAGAGCAGGGGCCATTTTTTTCAACAATAAATAGTAGCACGTTTTTTCAATTTTAACTATAGCGACAATCTACTCCAAAATGATGCACAGCATATACGAGTCTATCGCTACCCTTTTCATTTTCAAGAACAAATAGCATGCGCACTCTCTTTCTGTAAATGGACGGACTTCAAACAGCTGCTATGCTGTGTCCTCTTCTATCGCATGGGATGGTTGGTTGGGACCTCTCAGTCACACATATTTACTCGCAGCAATATTTCACTTTTCAAAACTCGACAACCGGAATTCGGGACTGATTTTTCGCAGGCAACCCTATACCACCGTGTTCATAATGGAATAATATTTATTTTAATTTCATTTTAATTCGATAATCAGACCGGTGCAAAATGCTAGTATCGATTTACCTGTTTATACCTGGCTACCCAAGAGTTGTGACCGGAAAAGAATAGGCAACCTAACGTTTGCATATTCTATGGGCTTCATATTTTCGATTGACATAGAATTTATCTAAAAATCAAACCGGTGGAATGTTTGAAAAAATATTTTTTCAATTATCAATTAATCATATCTTGGACTGAAATTTTTTAGGCAACCCATATGCAATATATTTATTGACATATTAAATTAAATATAAAATATAAAATATCTTTCATCAAATAAACATATCGGTGAAGGTTGTTTTATATCGGGATCTTGGACTATTATAGTCTATTCATGCGTAATGGATATTAAAAAGTATTTCATATCGTTAGTCATTATAGTCTACTTATAGGTACATTAGTTAGGTTTCCCTAATCTTGCCTAATGAGCGGCCGCAACTGGCACGATTTTCGATCGGGCCGCAAGTGGTCCGGCCGCAACTGGTCCGGCCGCAACTGGTTCGTATTCCATTGCAGAACATTGGACTTCAACTTCTTATGTTTTTGATGAGGTGCAGTCCAAAAGTACTATCGAAAGCACAAACATATAGGTCCACGCACTAATACAGCTTATAAATACATTTTACTGAGATAAGGAAATTATTAGGTGCAAAAATGACAGCTCATTGACAATTTTTTCAGCGTGCGGAGGAAGATTTACAGCAACAAGTGGAAAAATATTTTCACCCAATTACCCTAAGAACTACAACGGAAATGAAACATGTGAATATTTTATCAGTGTAGATGAAGGACATTCGATAGAATTGAAATTTGAGGATGTGGACCTTTTCTCATCGATTAATTGTTCGACGAACTACGTCAAAGTGCGTTTCAATTAGAAAAAAACGATGAAAAGTACAATTCGAATTTACTTTCAGGTTCACGATGGTCCCTCACTCACATCCCCAGTTTTAGCGACTGTGTGTGGAAGAGAGATGCCAAATAATACAATTACATCAACCCTTAACAATATGTATATAGAATTCATGTCACACACCTACTTCTCTACGAAAGGGTTCCTAGCCAAATATACCAAGGTAAGTTCAACCTCAGTTCTCCATCATACTATTAATTTTATCACCTTTTCTGTTGTGTATTGTGCAAAAATTTCGGACTTTTTTCAATTGAATCATTGTATAAATTATAATTCCTCTCTACAAGCTGAAAATTGATAATATATCAGACACTCCAATTGTCCTCTTACTGATTTATTATAAGGTCAAATTGATTCGGACAGGTGAATTCATATTCCCTATAATTCTCCGATATCAATTCAAATGATGGTGTTATGACCATTAGATATCAGAAATACAATCTTGGTATATCTCCATCTCGTATTTAATGAATCTTTTTCTGAGTTTCAATTCGCCTCTCAACATTTTCTCATATTCAAATTGTAGCCCATTTTCACGTTCACCGTTAAATTTTCCCGAAGATAATAAGGTATATTCAGAGGATAAAAATGAGTTGGAAATCATTTAAAGCAAAGGCAAGAATTATTTTGGCTGCATTTATTTGAGATAATATTTTTCTCTGATTCTGTTTCTTTTCCGATATAAATTTCACACAACATAATATCCTATTGAATAATTTAATTTTTCCTACGGATTACCTACTACTGAAATTATAAAATCACTAACATCTACAGGGTGTTACAATTCATTATATAGCATTCCTAAATACTCTACTACCACCTTCAAACGTAGTTCTTCCTACACAGCTTGTATTCCTTACAATGCTCGCCTTCAGAGTTTACCAACTATGCTATTAGTAATTTTAAGGAGAAACTGAAAACTGAACTTCTCTCTACCATGTAGGTTGATATAAATACTGTGATGAAGCCGTGATTCTGGGTTTCGAGATAGGTATTTGATGAAATCGTTTATCTATTTGAATTATGTTAAAAAATATGTTTTTGTTCTATGCGAAGGTTGAGTTGAAAAATACTGTTTGACAGGGACACTCCGCCCATTCAATATAATAAGTATATACATATATTGACGTGTACTGTATGGATACAGCTGATTGAATAAAGTCCTATTATTATTATATTTTTTTTATAATACTCCCGGTACTGATCGAGAAGGTAGTAGCTGTTGCTCCCTCAATCACTTTTACCACTCCTTCTTTCCATTTGAGAATAATTGATCTGACAAATAGACTGACGCGATAGTTCAATCTTCAGTATTTATGTGATTTTTGTGAATTTCCATATATCTATTGGTAAAAATGGCATCTTTCTTTTGGATGATTTGTCACCTGAAGCTGCATAAAAATAACTCGAAAGAACCCAAGTTTCAACTTGAAATTCATTTTCAGGCATGTGGCTCCAGGATAACCACCAAAGATCGGGGTTTTATAAGAGTTGAACAAGACGAATTCTCAGAAGATTTGAGTACCTGCACATGGACAATAATTTCATCGGATCCATGTAAATATTCTCACGAGAATCGAAGTTCCATATATAATTCGAATTCTATTTTCACAGCTAAACATATCTCTTTGTCCATTACTTTCATGCATGGAGTAAACTATTGCGAATGGCAGATAGATACTCTGAAAATATATAATGGGGATTCAGTTGATTCTCCATTATTGAAGAGCTTATGTGGTTCCAAAGTGCCACCGACTCTGGTTAGTGATGGATCGGCTCTCACAATCTACCTGGATACCCCGATGTCGTTTTTCGCAACATACTCCGTTTATGATTCACGTAAGTTCAATTGACGTCATAGAGTCTACACCAACCCAACAAATACAGGTATATCCCAAAAATGTCCATACGATGTCGCGATGAGATTTGAAATATCTCATATTGCGTTGCAAAGGGGTGGCCGTGATATTATTTCAGCACACCAATTTATCATTCGCGTGATCAAAAGCCATTGGTTTACTATGATAGAGCTTCAGTCTTCCGAGCTGAACAACCTCCATCTTAGTCCTGGGGCTGCTCTGGATTCTGTTAACCAATTTTTCCTCACCTCGTACGGTCCTTCCGAAAATAGCGCTTATTTATGGGATACACCTTTTTCCAGCGAGGGTTATACAGCCAAACCTGGTCACCTCTTTTGAATCCAATTGAACTAGCTTTTAAGTCATTACGAGCTTTTATCCTGACTCTTGTCAGTATTAACCTCTTCCGAGCTGTTTCGCGTGGATTTTCAACAAACTGTCCCTCAGTTTGTCTGCATAGTCCTGCACCTCAATCTGTTGCTTGCTTGGTGATCCGAACCCAAAGTCACAGAACGATCAAAATTCCCTTCCAAACATAATGATAGCCGTGGTAAGCTTTGGGCTGAGAGCGGGCGGCAGAAAACCTGGCCAATCGAATAACAGAATGGAATGTTTTCAAAATGTTAGTACTCACAGCAAACATAAGAAAAATAATTGAATTCCTGGGCAAAAGTTGTGCATAAGTTTTGTATGGCCTTTTTAAAAAAAAAGCAACCATACCAAGGTAGCAACAGATTGGTCATACTTTTAACTTCCGAGTGGTCCAGCGGGCAGCTTTTTTTCTTTTTTCTTTCGAAATTGAAAAATTAATTTTTATGTCTGAGAGCTGGCTATAGAAAACCTGGCCTATCGAGTAACAGAATGAAATGTTTTTACAAGCACTTATTTGATTTCACATAATATGTGTGTGTTTAGTTCAAATCTTGTAGGTGAATTTCAACCCACTTCCAGTTGTCCGAGAAACGTGAAATTTGACAGGTATCCATAATTCCAATGCATTATAGAGTTTTTGTCAAAAAAAATGGCGGCTCCAATATGGCGGACGAGTTTTATGATTATAGTTCGATTCTATTCAAAATTAGTATGTGTGGATTTTTGGGATCGGGTATCATGATTCATGAGTTCAAGATGTCGGCTCCAAGATGGCGACGACTTTTGTGATTATAGTCCGATTCCATTCAAAATTTGTGTGTGGGAGCTTTTGGAGTCAGACATGAGATTCTTTAGTCGGAACTCATGAATCCAAGAAGGCACCTTCAGGAAGGCGATGTGTTTTGTTATTATGGCCCGATTCCATTCAAAATTGGTATGTGGGTTTTTGGGGGAGTCGTTTTTTATCAATTATTGTCAGAATTCATTGAGATGATGGATTTCGGGAATGTCCAAGAAGAATTAGATGAAACTATTAAGACAAGCTTTTATACAAAAAAAATATTTCTTCAATTGTTTAACCTAGGTTATTCTACGAGTAACAGATTCAAAAGCTTGCCGCAAATATAAAATAGGTATTCTTGCGTGGCAAGATTTTGAATCTAATACCCTCAGAATGATCTGTGTCAAACAAAAAAATTATTTTTTCCTTTTCAGTGCATTTGGGTAAATTTTTCCTAATGATTTAAATTCGAATGTCTGCACTCACAGAGACCACGAGAAAAATAATTCAGTGTCTGGGCAGAATTTGTATGCTGTCTCTCCGGAACATTTTTCGTACTGCACCCATACCAATGGAGGAACAGCTTGGAATTACTCTTGAAATTCAGTATATACAGAGTAAAAAAATAATATATTTTGATTCCTCGTTGAATCTTGTTCAAATGCCTTGGCACCAGTAACAGCTCCAAACTACAACCAAGGCGAACTATTTTTTTATTATTGAAAAACATCAGTGCCCATCCTATTAGAGAAGTAATCAGGGATAAACAAATAATCATCCGATGAACAATTTTTTTTTTCATTCATTTAAATATTTCACAAGGTATATATATATATATATATATATATATATATATTTATATATAAATATAGGTATATATATATATATATATATATACATTATACATTGAAATTTTTATCATACATACAATACAATAATGAAATTAATAAAAACTTAATCTAGAAAGATATATTACCACACATCATCGTCATTACTGTTATGATCATCTTTCACATTATCAATTCTACCTCATCAAGCTCTACCATAACAATGTCATCAACCAAAAGAGGTGTTGGATCACCTTCAAATCAAAGCGGTTCATTTTTTTTTATTAACTGTCTATCCACATTTTTCTGGTAAGAAATTGACGCAGTTTGCTTTTGTAGCATTTTGCCACATTGAAGTTACATAGATTGTTCTCAAAATCTATTGTTTTAGTGATTTCCAACATGGTGGAAGTTGAGTGGCATTAGAACAAGATTTAACAAAGCACTAAAATATATTTTTTTTACTCTGCAAATACAAAATTTTAACGGTGATTCCAAGCCGTTACTCCATTGGTATGATCGCAGTACAAAAAATTTCCGGAGAGAGGGCATACAAAACTTGTGAACAAATTCCGCCCAAGCACTAAATTATTTTTCTTATGGTCTCTGTGAGTGCTCATGTATCAATGAAAAAGATTAAAAGAAATTTGAAGGCAAGCTTTCATACAAATGCACTGAAAATATAAAAATAATCTCTTTAATTGTTTGACTTAGGTTATTCTGTAAATAACAGATTCAAAATCTTGTCGCGCAAGAATACCTATTTTATATTCAGGTCAAACAAGTTAAGAGATTATTTTTCCTTTTCGGTTTATTTGTATGAAAGTTCGTCTTATTTTTTTTCTCAATCATTTTCATTCAATTATTTTGAGGCATTCATAAAATCCTTCATTTTATTGAATTCTGACAGAAATTGATAATCTATGGCCCCAAGAAATCCACATACCAATTTTGAATAGAATCCGACCATGATAACAAAACACGTCGTCTTCTTGGAGCCGCCATCTTGAATTTCGACTAATAAATCATGATATCCGACTACAAAAACCCCCACACACCTATTTTTAATAGAATCGACTATAATAACAAAATTCGTCGCCATCTTGAATTCGTAGATTCTGACAAAAAAATCATAATCTTTGACTCGAAAAACCCCAAAATACCCAATTCTATTGGAATAGGGCTATAACTACAAAACTCATCGCCATATTGGCGCCGCCATTTTGAATTCATGAGTTCTGGCAAAGAAATCATGATATCCAGCTCCAAAAGCCCCCATATACCAATTTTGTATAGAATCGAACTATAACCACAAAACCGCCATATTGGAGCCGCTAGTTTGGTTTTTCTTTGGCAAAAATCATATAATGCACTGTCACCGGAATAATGAACATCTGCCAAATTTCACGTTATTCGGACTACTAGAAGTAGGTTGAAATTAACTTACAAAATCTTAACTAAACATACATATATGAAATTAAATGAAAGCTTGTGAAAACATTTCATTTTGTTATTCGATCGGCCAGGTTTTCTGCAGTTAGCTCTAAGACATGACGTGTGTTAGTATGAATATTCACTTCAAACGAATCATTTCTCAATTTCGAAGGAAAAAATTAAAGAAACAAGCTGCCCGAGATGTGGTTTGAACCCACGCGCACCCACGCTCCCTTTCGTGAACCAGCACCTTAGACGCATATATAGATATATATATATATATATATATATATAGATATATATATAGATATATATATATATATATATATATATATATATAATAAATGTATTAATATTTATTAAAAATCTTATGCACCACTTTGGCCAGGCAGTCAATAATTCTTCTTATGTTTGCTGTGTGTACTAACATTTCAAAAACATTTCATTTTGTTTTGGACTACTTGGTTGAATCGTGGAAGGCTGCTCTGCATGCTATCTAAAATAGTGAAGAAATAAAGTGCTTAAATACGCCATACCATTGTCAATGTAACCATTGAAAACGTGATGGAGGTAACATTGGTTAAATCTATTCCCAGCATGCAGAGATGGAACATTATTAGATTTGGGAATGGCGATAAGCCTGATGATTCAGATTTCTGACGCCTAACTACTTTGTTGAAATGTTGACGCTGGCAAAAACGTTATTCGCTTTTAGTCGATTTCATTTTTATTTTTGAGTAATCTTTAACGAGCACATGAACTTGAAATCATCGCTGTTAATTCGAAAATGCCATGAAAAAACATGTGTTTTGGATATTTGTTCTGATTTGATTTACTATTCATAAAAAATTATAGAAAAATATCACAGAGTGAAAATATGATTCCCTTCAGAATCTCTGTTTTTTTAACTGGCGGCAATGGAGAGCGCACGTATACGCACACACACACATTATATATATATATATATATATATATATATATATATATATATATTTCGGAAATGAAAAAATATATCATCAAATGCCCAAACCAGTTTCGAGGCAAAGCCGGGGAACTAAAATACCATATGAGCGTACCCCCACGCCCCATCAACCTCCACTTCAATAGTTCACCTGCCATGTGTGAAACTCTTCAGGAATGCTTTCAAGTGGTACCCAATTTTGGGGATTTGCGGGTGTTATTGTCAAATATACTCAAAAAATTAACAAACTTAGACGAATCAATTATTGAACAATTATCCTGTTCGCATACAATTAATCCTCTCCTCCACTGAGGAACGAAACCATTGTTGTGAACCCAAAAAACTGCAGAAACTGAAGAAATGGCAATCAATGGAAAAACTCACAAAACTGGAATAAGGTAGGTATACCGTTCATTGCTATTTTATAATTTATTTCTGTTTATTCGAAACCGTGCTGTGAAGAGTTAATTTTGGGTTTCGAACATTTAACTTTTGTGAATTTTCCCATTGAATATAATTGCTTGAGATTTGTTGGGTTTTTTTGGGCGCATGACAAAGGGTCATTTTGTGGATAAAATAATTGAAATGATTAACCTGTATGCAAAACAGGATAATTGTTTCAGTGATTAATGATGGAAATCCACTGAAGAGCACACTCAGCATCCTCAGAAAGTAAATGTTTGTGCTGGAATTTATGGAGATTGAGTCATGAGGCCTTATTCATCGAAGGCAGTCTAAATGGATAACTGTATCTCAATTTGTTGGAAATTACGAAAGAGCCTTCGATTGTAGACCAGTTGGAAAATCAAATTGATCCATTTGGCAACCGAGTCTTTAATGAAGATCTGCCTCGTTACCAACAAGACGGCGCTTCACCGTACTATTATGGCCCTGTTCAACCATTATAACAACCATTGGATTGGAAGGAGAGATTGAGTTATAAGACCATTACTCATCGATGGCAGTCTAGATGGATAAATGTGTCTCAATTTGAAGGAAACTGCGATAGAGCTTTTCATTGTAGACCAGCTGGAAAATCAAATTGATCCATTCGGCAACCGAGTCTTGAGTGAAGATTTCTGCTCCGTTACCAAAAAGACGGCGCTTCAACGCACTATTATGGCCCTGTCTTACCATTATAACCACAGTTGGATTGGAAGGGGAAGATATATCGAGTGGCCCTCAAAATCTCCAGATTTGACTCCAGTAAGATTTTTTTCCATAGTGTCATATGAAACCCGCAGTTCATAAAACTCAACCAGCCTCAATTGAAGAATTCAAGGATCGCATTATTCAAGAATGCCGAAATATCTCCAGCGAAAGTTTCGCAAATGTGAGAAAATAATTTGAAAACAGGCCCTTAAATTGTCTGAAGGATAACGGAAAGCACTGCATTCACTGTAAATCGAAAAAAATAATGTTTGGAATAGTTTAGGAGATACTCAATGTAAGATTTTCTTAGTACTGCAATAAACATGATTCGATAGCTTTTTGTTGTTTAAAAGCTTTTTTGCATGGCCACTGTACAAGAAACATACTGCATTGATCTTGACACTCTACTTACCAAGTGAGTTACTCTGAACTTACTCAATAGGAAGTAGTATAAGATAGAACAGCTAAACTTATTAACTGGTATTTTTCCGAGTATTTTTGACAGTAACACCCCCACAACCCCAAATTGGGTACCACTGAAAACCATTTTCAAAAAAAGCTTCCCATTGATGAATCACACACATGTGGAGTTACCATTAGAACTCTTGAAGGGGGTAGAGGGGGCGGAGGGGGCGTAGGGGCGGAGGGGGGTGACCTTGCCTCAAATCGGGTTTGGGGCATTTCTTGATAGCCTCTTTCATTTCCGAGATATTTCCACTGGTAACGTTTGAATTTGACGCACTGTATGTTTTTCATGGAAAAACCAGTATGCATCATGATAGTTTCATCTACTTATCACTAACATATGCTGCCTGCAATAGCAGACCTATTACCCGCTTCATCGTGTTCAAGTGAAGCCCCTCTCAGTATCACGGGCTGAAAAATAGTTATTTCATCAGACACTGTAGGCTTTCATATGCAATTATAGGTGAAATCTGATCAAATTACTTTTTGAATATTTTCGGCCAGAATAATTTTTATTTCAGAATGTGGGGGTACTCTCACATCGTCAGAAGGATCTTTCTCGACTCCAGGTTATCCAAATCAATATGCTTCTGGTGTGGAGTGCGAATGGACAATACAAATCTCTCCCGGTAGGTAGTGAAGGTTCAACTAATGAAATATCATTAAAAATTCACATTGCAGGCAATCATGTGAGTCTGGATTTCACCGAATTCAATATATTGGATTCTGATGGCTGTAACACTGATTTTTTGGAGATCAGATCTTTCAATAGCTCAGGTCCACTATGGGGCACATACTGTGGAAATAATAAACCGGAAAATATATCGCATGTAGGAAGTATATGGCTACTGTACAAAGGTAGTAAATTGGAAGTTGGTGATGCTCCTATTACAGCCAAAGGATTTTTCGCAGAATATCAACTTGGTGAGTTAATCATTATATGGAAAGAACAAAGTCTATTTATCATATCCAGTCTAATTATACGAGAGTATTGTGTTCTGATTTTGATTTATTTGAAGATATGAACACAATATAAACTTCGGCCACTACTTTCAGAATGATCTCTTATCGGAATGAATATTTTGCCAGTATTATTTTCGTTGATTGAAAGAGAAATACAAGATATTGTATGCAATATAAATCAATAAATGATAACATTCAGAAATGTGCTAGGTTTTCTTTTGATTTTTGTTAAACTACTGACACAGTAGGACATAATATTCTATTGGAGAAATTATATAGAATTAGTGTTAGGAGTAATATCCATTATTGGTTCGTATAAAATAATCCTGAACAATAGAAGTAGAAAGGCAAAAATAATCAATAAAAAACCTTTTCGTGCAATCGCACGCGACATGAGTATTCCGCGTTCTTAACACAGTCCGCGAAATTTAGTTTCGCGGCCGTAACCCATAGAAACGGCCGCCAAACCAAACGTCACTTCCAAATTTGACATTTCTAAAATACAATGACAAGGATTGTTTTATATTCTGTTTGTCACACCAATCTTTGAACTCGCTGTAACATTTTTCGTACTGCTGTTCAGAATTTTCAGGTATTGAAACGGAAAGCTCCAAGTTTACATTATTTTTTAGTCCTGGAGGAGTGCAAGATACTGAAATAACACTATAAATATCGGACATATTTGCGTTTTGTCAAGAACTGCTGAAATGGTTTCCATATATTCAAGCATATCATTTCCATAGCAACGCTGTGACTTTGTTAACATAATTGAACTGCTGTCGATTTTAAAGCAATAATATATTTAATGGAAAGGGGGGGAGTTGTATGCACTTTCAGATTTGGTTTCAATAAATATCGAATATAAGATACGTGTATGTATTGGTTGAGGCGGGGAAGCCTTTGGGCTATAGTACTTGAAAATAAAAATCACAAGTTATAGGCCTTTTCATTTAGATGATTTTTGAAGGCGCATGCGCTCGTTTCGAGACCCAAAGTCTGATTGGCTATTGGGAAAGTGAATAGCCATTGGTTGGTTTCGAAATAACAATTTGAGATTGGCTTAGTTCAAAATTAGCGGTATTTTCACATTATGTCAACAGTCAACTTCATGACAAATGCACCTGCATACATTGGCGTTCGTAACTTTCTCTGTAGGTTAAGTACTTATTACCTATTTTATACCGTCAAAAACCTTTCATTCGATAAAATGATGTACACGATATTTTCTAATGGTGAGTTTTCTTCTACATGTAAATTCAAGTCAACTATCTATAGGAAAACTAGGAAACATTTTATTTCGTTAAAAAAAAAATCGCCGTCAATGCTGTTGGGTCTGACAGGTGAACAAAGTTAGTCATTTGTCATCTAAATGAAAAAGCCTATTCTCTAACGTTTTCGATCATCAGATCATCATCAGGAGAATTCTGAAAAGTGAAAGGAATATAATTATTCGAAGAAAAAATAAAAATACATGTTCTCTGATAATCTAAGCGACATGTGATAATAAATGCCACTCACTTGTCATAATTTTACAGAAAGTAAAGCTCATAGAAGAACTGAATTTTGTGATGACGTTTCACAAAATTCAGTTCTTCTATAAGCTTTACTTTCTGTAAAATTCTGACAAGTGAGTGGAATTTATTATCACATGTCGCTTAGATTATCAGAGAACATGCATTTTTATTTTTTCTTCATTAAGTTATATTCCTCTTACCTCTCAGAACTCTCCTAATGATGATCTGATGATCGGAAACGTTAGAGAATATCTTGTGATTTTTATTTTTATGCACTATAGCCCAAAGGCTTCCTTCCCCGCCTCAACCAATAAATATACGTATCTTATATTCGATATTTATTGAAACCAATAATATATTTATTATCTAGTTTGATAATTTTGACGATGGCACGGAAAATTGTGTGTATGCCATGACCGCGAAACTTTTCAGCGACCTCAAGATTATCCTGCCTTGGCCGCAAGCGGCCTCGGCGAAAACTCGCGGCCTTGGCATACAAATAACTATTTTAAAGACAATCTTTCATTTATGCCGTGTACTGAAATGAGTTGAAGTCATCGCTGACAACGATTTAATTCTTTTTTGTTGAATTATCTGGTTTTAAAAACCTTGTCGCGCGAAGTGTTCATAAAAGTAGGTACCAATTAATTTTATTGGACAATGATTGGTAGGTAAGTAACAACTTGTCGGAGTATTGATTTCATTACAATTCGCTCAACAAGCTTTTTGAAACCAACCAATTCCACACAAAATAATTAAACCGTTGTCAGCGATGAATTAAACTTATTTTATAAGTTTCAGAACACGGCTTAAATGACAGCTTGACTTCAAAAAGGTTTTTTATTAGTTATTTTATTTTTCGCTTCTCAGACAGTTCGCCTCAATCTGTTCATTTCCAATAGAGCATCGTTATCACAAGGTCTCTCCCCTGTAAGATTTGAACTGAAAGTAATCATGATTTCCGAACCCAAAAACTCCCACACATCAATTTTGAATAGAATCTAACCCAAATCACAAAACTCGTCCGCCATCCTGGAGTCGTCATCTTGAATTAATAGATTTCGACCAAAACTCCAAACCTGAAAACCAAAATTTCTCAAAACCCCCACATAAACCCCATAATTTTGAATGAAACCAAATCAAAAACCCGTTCTCCATCTTGGGGCCGCCATCTTGAATTTATAAATTTTGAAAAAAAAAACAAAATCTCCGACCGCGAAAACCGCCGCATACCAATTTTGAATCGAATCGGACCAAAACTTGTCTTCCATCTTGGGGCCGCCATCTTGAAATTATGTATTCCGATAAAAAATTCATAATCTCCGACCCCGAAAACCCTAGCATATCAATGTTGAATCGAATTTGACCATAATCACAAAATTCGTCCTCCATCTTGGGGCCGCCATATCAAATTTATAAATTTTGACAACAAATTTCACAATCTCCGACCCCGAAAACCCCCACACACCAATTTTGAATCAAATCGGACTATAATTACAAATCTCGCTCGCTATCTTGGAGCCGCCATTCTGTTTTTTTCTCTAAATTAAATTTCATATTGCATTGTTACGGGAATTATGAACACCTGCCAAATTTCAAGTTGATCCGACGACTAGAAATGGGTAAAAATTCACTTGTAAGATTTGACCCAAACTAACAAACGAACGAACTAACAAGTGAAACTAAATGAAAGCTTGAAAAAAAAAGTTGAGACGTGTCAAGGGACACCCGGATGGAACGAAGTTCCTTTCGATTAATTAGTGGAGGAATTGTAATTTTTTATTTTTTTTATGTTATAATAATGTTTTTTTGCTATTAACAAATAAACTAAACTTTATCAGTAGGCTCAATTTTAGTACATACGCATTGATATTGTAATATTAAAATATAATTTGCTTTTAAATTTATCAAAGTTATGACGCATACACTTGCTGAACACAGAATAATGGAGAGATTTTAACGCGTATGACTTGGTTAGCACAATAGTAAAGAGACGTTATAATGCGTACTTGCTAAAAATACATAAGCATTCATTATTGTCTGTATAAAATCTCTACTTACCTAACTCCATCAGCAATATCCGGAACTTGTGCAGAAACACTGTCAGGATTCATTATTGTTATTATTTTTTATTATTTATCATGTACAAAAAACCTGTATACACTCAACAAAAATAATCGTCACGACACCACACTGTTCAATGCGAAATAGAAAGACGAAACGAAAATAACTGGCTTGCTTCCTATGAGAGAGAGAGAGAGACAGACAGAGAAACACGCGCACGCCGCACGGCTTACAACTACAGCAAAAAGTGTCGTTACAACTTTTGGTCATAATTTATTCCGTCTAGCCCCCTTTCGCAACGCGCGATAAGGAACTTCGTTCCAAAACAAATGTAGTGTACCACAGGGATTTGTTTCCAGACCGTTTATGAGTTGATTTTTTTTACAAGCTTTTATTTAGTTTCACTTGTCAGTTAGTTCGTTAGTTAGGGACAAATCTTGGAAGTGAATTTGTCCGACTTCTAGTCATCCGATGATTTGAAATTTGGCAGATGTTCATTATTACGGTGACAATGCATCATATAATTTTTGTAAAAGAAACGACGAGTTTTGTTATTATGGTCCGATTCGATTCAAAATTAGTATGTGGGGGTTCTCAGGATCGAAGATTATGAATATTTTGTCAAAATTCATATATTCAAGATGGCGGACGAGTATGTGGGGGTTTTCAGGGTCGAAAATCATACATTTCTAGTAAAAATTCATAAATTCAAAATGGCGGACGAATTTTGTGGTTATGGTCCGATTTGGTTCAAAATTGGTATGTGGGGGATTTCGGGGTGGAAGATCATGAATATTTTGTCAAAATTCATAAAGTCAATATGGCGGACGAGTTTTGTTATTATAGTCCGATTCGATTCAAAATTGGTATGTGGTGGTTTTCGAGGTCGGAGATTATGAATTTTCTGTCAAAATTTATGATTTCAAGATGGGCGGCTTCAAGATGGAGAACTAGTTTTGTGATTATGGTTCAATTCGATTCAAATTGGTTTGCGGGGGTTTTCGGGGTCGAAAATCATGACTTTTTTGTCGAAAATCATAAATTTAAGATGGGCGGCTTCAAGATGGTAGACGAAGTTTTGTGATTATTGTCCGATTCGATCCAAAATTGGTATGCGGGGTTTTCGGGGTCGGAGATTATGAATTTTTGTCAAAATTTATAAATTCAAGATGGTGGCCCCAAGATGGAGGACGAGTATTCTGAATATGGTCATATTTTATTCAAAATTAGTATGCGGGGGTTTTCAGGTTCGGAGATTATGAATTTTTTGACAAAATCTATAAATTCAAGATGGCGACTTCCGGATGGCGGACGAGTTTTGTGATTATGGTCAGATTCTATTCAAATTGGTGTGTGAGAGTTTTTGGGATTGGAGATCATGATTTCTTGCAGCTCAAAACTTACAGGGAAGAGACCTTGAAATAACGATGTAAAAATCAAAAAATTAAATAACTAATAAAAAACCTCTTTAAAGACAATCTTCTTTTCAAGCCGTGTACTTAAATGTATATAATGAGTTCAAGTCATCGCTGACAATGATTTAATTATTTTTTGTTGAATTATTTGGTTTCAAAAAGCTTGTCGAGCGAATTGTAATAAAATAATACTTCGACAAGCTGTTACTTACCAACCAATCATTGTTCAATGAAATTAATTGGTACCTACTTTTATGAACACTCCGCACAAGTTTTCGAAACCAAATAATTCAACAAAAAAAATTTAATCTTGTCAGCGATGACTTAAACTTATTTTATGCGTATATTATCATTTTTGACTATACTTCGATACGATCCAACGACGCGGCTAGCAGCGTGGTACTGTCAGTGCCGTGGTATATAACTTCCACCATGAAGTGGTCGAACGAAGTGGAATTTTCAAGCCGAGCTGATTATTTGGAACCCATGGGATCTAAACCATAAAAACAGGAATTTAATTCATGATGCCTGGGAGCAAATGACTGATTGCAATCAAAACAACTCATTTACATTTTTAACGCCATGTTCAACCGAAAGGACACCAGTGATCGAATAAGCAATATGAGTTTCTAGACCTGATCGTTGCACTTTAGTCAGTTCTGCGTATTAAATACCTTGTTATTCTTCTTGTGTGGTGTTCTGCCGGCTTAAAACAGACTACAACCGTTGCGTGTCCAAGTCTGGAACCGCGATCCTACAGGCGCGGCCGTGGGAACGGCCCGACACATTTCGTTGCGCCAACCTTGACACTCAACCCTCAACCCAGGATTGCCACTCCACGCGCCGTTGGAACCCGGGTTAACATTTCCTAATGCTTCCAGGAATTGTGGTCATTTTGCTTTAATTCAAATTCGAATAATAATAACCTGGACAACGTCTCAGATATATAACATAACAAGGTTTCTGCAGCATTCAGGGATCTATAACTGTTGGATTATTGTTGTGTAATGTCTATATTGTGTTGACGTTATATGCTATGTACACCACAATTTGCGAGGATGTAGATCTGTCTCTCCGGAATCTGAACTGATCTTCTGGGATGAGTTCCATCCCCTCTTCGAATTTAACAAAACTCCTGAAGATATTTTATCTATTACCTTGGTCGCAATGCTGAGTAGCATTATGGCACGATAACTATCGATTTTTGAATTGTTCACGATGGGGATTATTTTTGCTTGCTTCAGGCACTTGGGTAGTGTTGATACTTAGTAAATGCATTCATAATAATGTATGAACTACATCATGGACTTTCTTTGGTAGGTTCCTGAGTAGAATTGCATCGATTTTGTGCAGACCCGGATCTTCATTTCTGGGAATTTTTTAGTATTAGCTTAGCTAGAATTCTGGAATTTATTTGAACTGAGCGTAGCTCTGTAATGCTTTTGGCAGTTGCAGTGTCATTTCGTTGTTCTTGTCTTGTATCCGGGTCTATGACATGTACGCTACGAAAATACTCCGCAAATACTTCCACTTTTTTGTGATCTGACACAGCCAGTGATTTACTCAGCTTCTCATATGCATTTAGGGAACAATTATCTTCATCAACATCGTGTACAGATGTTATAACATGGAGAGTATCACGCATTCGTTTCAGTTTATCATCCATCCAAGAGAATGGTTGTCTTTTAGAAACGTTGTCGTTTTTCTTCAGAGGAAAAATAGTTACCACTAGATCATTCAGTAGACCTTGAAAATTTTGCATTTTCGTGTTTGGAGTAACATTATCATCATTTTTATAGTAACTCCAATCAAATTCGGCCAAGCGTGATCATAACTTTGTTGAACCGTGTCTATGCACTGGACGGGTCCATAGCGGTCATTCAATTTTTTAAATGATGATATCTATAAGGATATATTGCCCCCGATGATCAGATAAACAAGGCTCTGAGACCCCAGTCCTGAAGATCGAATTGTCCAGATTAGTCACTATATTATCAACTTAAGTAGCAATAGTAGGAGTCACACGTGTATAATCAAAAATTGTAGCATGTAGGTTGAATGATTCTAATTAGTTTACAAAAGTAGTTAAGTTTGGAGTTTCAGCGTCAGCAAAATTCAAATTGAAGTCACCAGCTAGTATCACCTTAGATTTTCCAACATTTAGATAGTGTAAGGCACTCTAAAAAATATCTATGCATGTATAGAAGTTACCATTGCATGATGATTAGTTGGTATTGGCTCGTACCTAGTTTTTATACGTTTTGCGATGCGCCATAGTGAGTTGTTCCTCACGTCGAACCATTCAAATTTCCTCTTCCAGTTCTCATCGTTCAATCTTTTGATCTCACATCTTACGACGTTCTCGAGTTGGTGGTAGTTTTCTCTGTGAGTTGTGTTAGCAGGTTGCTTCCATTTTTCTCTCTCCTGTTTTCAGAGGTTTATAATATTTCTGATGTGGACTAGAAGGGGAACTCGATCAGCATGTATCACCACTGTACTGGTTGTTTTCTTCCTGGCCGTTTTAACATTTCCTCTCAGAAGCTGTTTTTTTATTTCTTATAGTAATTGAAATTTCAGTTTTTAATTACCTTCTCATTCCATTTTAAAAGCTTTCATTTAAATCTACATTTTTGTGTATGTATATCTAGTACAAATCTTTCAAGTGAATTTTGACCCAGTTCTAGTTGTCCGATCAACGTGAAATTTGGCAGTTGTTGATAATACTGGTGATTATGGAATTTTTGCTAGAGAAAAACAAAATGACGGCTCCAATATTGCGGACGAATTTTGTGACTGTAAATCGATTCTATTCAAATTGGTATGTGGGGGTTTTTTGGGACATAGATCACGAATTTTTGTCAGAATTCATAAATTCAAGATGGTGGTTCCAATATGGCGACGAATTTTGTGGTTATAGCATGATTCCAATTGAAATTGGTATGTGGGGGTTTCTGGTGTCGTATATAATTTTTTTTTATCAAAATCCATGAATTAAAGATTGTGGCTCCAAGATGGCGACTAAATTTGTGATTATGGCCAGACTCGATTAAAAATTGGTGTGAGTGTTTTTAGGGTCGGGCATCATGATGTTTTTGTCAAAATGCATAAATTCAAGATGGCGGCTCTATTATGGTTACGAGTTTCGTGGTTATAGCCCGATTCCAATGAAAAATGGTATGTGGGGGTTTGAAGGGTCGGAGATCATGTGTTTTTTGTCAAATCTCCACGAATTCAAGATTGCGACGAGTTTTGTGATCCTAGCCCAACTCCATTCAAAATTGGTGTGTGGGTTTTTTGGGGTCAGACATCATGATGTTTTTGTCAAAATTCATGAATTCAAGATAGCAGCTCCAAGATGGCGACAAGTTTTGTTATAGGCCGATTCCATTCAAAAGTGGTATGAGGTCGGAGGTAATCAGTGTTTCTCAGAATTTATTGAGATGGCGGATTTCATAATTGAATGAAAATGATTGAGAAAATAATTAAAAACAAACTTTTATACAAATTCACCTTGAATAAAAAAAAAATTATGTTTGAGAATATGGAGAGGATGTTCATAAAATCAGATGTGAAATAATCTGCGACTGAAAGATAAACTTTTGTCACTATCGTCCATCTTCGAGATAACCTCTAATGGGGTATTAATTTTCAAAAGAGAAACATTCTCAATTGAATGATGAGTAGAGATACTTTTCTGTGAATTGAAAAATCCACGATTAAAATTAAGTTATTTTTTATGAATGTCTAAGAGAAAACAACTACTTAGCCGGCTAAAGACACGGTGGACATTGAACTACATCTGATAGATATTCTGAAAGGACCCTAACTCAAAAGAAAAAATCTGAAATTGAAAATTTGCATTTTTATTCAGATAGTTATTTGATTTTCTATTCCAGTCTTAATTGAGTACTCATATGGAGAAATGAGGCAAAGAGAATGTTTTCCTGTAGAAAGTACTCACCAGAAATCATTTGTAACATTCACGCAAGAGAGGCATCGCATTCACTAGGTCTTCTAAATATTGTTGTCGACGGAAGTCTATTTCACGCTTCCACGATCATCAGGAAGACCGGAAGAAATGGAAAACACATTTTCTGGAAGCAATCTCACACTGCAAATATGCTGAAAAAAGGTTAGCAACATTTCTTTTGGAGAGACACTTTGAAATTAGTGTTTTTTGGCATTAATACCTGTCATGGTGTATGATAGATTGATTTGTTTGAAAATATGAACAGGATGTTTATAAAATCAGATGTAGAATCATCTGCGACTGAAAGATAAACTTTAGTCACTATCTTCCATCGTTCGAGATAACCTGTTTGAGTTAGGGTCCTTTCAGAATATATATCAGATGAAGTTCAATATCCAGCGTGGCTCTAGCCAGGGAAGTAGTTGTTTTCTGTTAGACATTCATAAAAAATAACTTCATTTTCATCGTGGATTTTTCAATTCAATATTCATTTGAGAATGTTTCCCTTTTCAACATGAATACCCCACAAGAGGTTATCTTGAACGATGGAAGATAGTGACTAAAGTTCATCTTTCAGTCACAGATGATTCCACGTCTGATTTTATAAATATTCTGTTCATATTTTCAAACAAATCAATCTATCATACCCTATGATAGGTTTGAATGTCAAAAAACACTAATTTCAAAGTGTCTCACCAAAAGGAATGCTTCTAACCTTTTTCCATCTTTGCAAAGTGAGATTGCTTCTAGAAAATCTTTTTCCCATTTCTTCCGATCTTCCTGATGACCGTGGAAGCGTGAAATAGATTTTCGTCGACAAAAATGTATTGAAGGCCTTTCTTGCGTCCTTATTACAAATGATTTCTGGTGAGTACTTTCTTCTTTTGAAAAACATTCTTCTTTGTCCCATTCATCTATATGAGTTCTCAATCGAGACTGGAATAGAAAATCGAATAACTATCTGAATAAAAATGTAAATTTTCAATTTTAGATTTTTTCTTTTTAGTTAGGTTCTTTTTAGAATATCTTTCAGATGTAGTTCAATGTCCAGCGTGGCTTTAGCCGGGGAAGTAGTTATTTTCTGTTAGACATTCATAGAAAATAACTTAATTCCTATCGTGGATTTTTCAATTCACAGAAAAATATTTCCATTCCATATTCAATTGAGAATATTTTCCTTTTCAATAGGAAAAAATAATTTATTCAATTGTTTGACCTAGGTAATTCAGTAGCTTGCCACGAATATGAGAAAGGTATCATTGCGCGGCAAACAATTGAAGAAATAATGTTTACCCTCTTAGTGTATTTGTATAAAAGCTTGTCTTTTGTTGAAAGTGTGGCGAAAAGAAGTGTTGACATGTCGTGACCTGCATTCGAAAGCGGGTCAGTCCTGTCTCCGCTATGTTGTGTTCCAAACATAGGATTTTCCCAGATATTTGAGGTCCCCTGAAAAATCCTGCATTCTTGGAATTTTTCCATATCGTGTTCGAAAGTGGGTCGGTATGTCCTCTGCCTGTTTGAGTAGTGATTGATGGCAAAACTTGACCAGAGTAGTTTCCCCTGGGATGTGTGGAGGAATAATAGTTTTCGTGGGATTTCTCCATACCCTGCGTCTGAGATCGGGTCCGGTAGTCATCCGCCTTCTTGAATGCTTTTATGGTGGTGCATCTTGTCTAAGTTTGTTTTTAGTCTCTTAGAAAGCTGGGTGAATAGTCTCTTCGAGACCGATTTTCGTGTGTTTGGTTCGGCATCAGAAGGCGAATCTGAATGAATTATTATTATTTCCTCTTCTTCCTGTTTGTTTCCTTGTTCGCTATCTCGAATGTTGTCGAGGGCTCGCGGCTTCGACCCTCATTATTCTCTGCGTCCGAGAGCGGGTTTGTTTCAATACCCCCATTTGGATCTTGCAAAGGCAATGTATTCAAGGAAGTCTCTTCGGAAGGCTGTTGATTTGGAGTTTCCACTTCTGGAATATTTCTATCCCCTTGTCTTCTGGTAGAAGTCCCCTCGTAGGTGTGGGGAATATTGATTTGTGATTTATCTACCTGTTTCTCATCAGTGATGATGAGAACTATATCGGTTGACTAAGACATTTCATGCTCATCAATTCTGGGGCGCTAGCATCTTCGACCTCTGAGGCCCATTGCCTACTACCGTCTGCATCTCTCATGTCTTCCATGGTCTTCTTGTGTGTGGAGTTTTTTGTACCTCATTGGGTTCGTCGGAGTTGCTGGTATTTTCCGTTGGTAAGGGTGTGGTAGGAGTTGGGGTTTTGTCTTCTCATGGAGTTTCCTCTTTTTTTGCCTTCTTGAGTGGTAATGATTCGGGGCTGGACATTATAACGCCAGCGACCCCCATACTTGGGTCTTTCGTCATGGTCGGGTTGTTTTTGAGGGTGACGTCACCCAGACTGAAAATTTCATTGCTCTCCCTCTATGATAATATTTATATTTTCTGTTGTTCCACTTTGTTCACTGTTTTTTTATTGGTTTTTGGCCACTTGTATATTGACCCTATTTACACTTTCTAGATTTGGTATCTTCCTTTTTTCGACAACCGAACTACTGTGTCCACCACTTCTGTTGCTTGCACTTCCAATGCGTTATGTTGTTTAACTTGGGAAAGAGACCCATTCTCCAACGAATATATATATATATATATATATATATATATATATATATATATAGGGTGTCCCGTATAAAACTCCGCGGCCAAATATCTGGGAAATGAAAGATGATATCCATATTTCGTGAAAGCAGATCTTGATGTCAAAGGGTCCTCTCATTTACGTAGAGATCCATCACTAGGCGTCATCCGTTAGAGCGTCGCGATACCGACGCCAATTTTTTAAAATGGCATCCCAGATTTTTCAATGATTTTTCCGATTCTGCATCAAATTCTGAATTCAGCCATATAATACACCTATAGTTTTCCTTGACTACTGATGAAAAACAGCAACTTTTGCATATTATGAAGAGGGCCATGAATAAGTCAAAATAAAAAGCAATAACACGAGTTAAATGAAATTGATCTATCAGTTATAATTGCATTGCCTGTTCAGTTTCATCTAGTGGTGTGTTTCTGTAAAATTGCAGACAACTTCAAACTACCAAAAAATATTTTACTTCGACCAAAACTCTACCAACATGATGGTTATAACGAAAAAATTAAAGTGATAACATGAAGTATTTCAGTAAGTGTTCGAACTGCTTCCCTTCACAAACATTTGTGATTCTATTTTTTAGATCATCTTCATTTTGTGGACGTCGCATATAAACTAATTCTCCAATATATCTCCACAAACGGAAATCCAGTGGTGTCATATCTGGACTTCGAGCTGGCCATGGTGTTGGACCCTTATTTCCAATCCATTTCTAATTGAAACTGTCGTCCAAATATTGGGTAATTATTCTATGCGGAGGTGCCCTATCTTGTTGAAACCATATATTCAGTAGAGTTTGTATTGGTGAATTCTTCAAGAGATTTGGTATCACATAATGGAGGAAAAGCGAGTACCTCTCCCCATTGAGGATTCCTTCGTAAAAATGAGGTCCTATCAAATAACCATCAATGATTCCGCACCAAACATTAACCCCCCTCACACAGACTGATATCTCGTTTCTTGAATCCAATGAGGGTTCACCTCAGACTAATAGTGAGAATTATGTTTATTTATTATACCGTTGTTATGGTAACGGCTTTCGTCACTTCATAATATTCTGTTCAGAAACTGATCATCATCATGATTACGGGTGAACAACCATGCAATGAAGTTCAATCTCCTAGCAGCATCTCCTTACTATGGGAATAGATCAAAGTTATAAACAATAAAGATTATTACCTGGCTGTAGTCCTTGAACCAGATGTATTTTGTAGGGAAAGAATTTGTTTTTTGACAAACTACGTTGTATTGACGATTTTGAAATATCACAATCCATTGGTAGAACTATGTGGTTTTGATACCATTTGGCCTAGCACTGCAACAGTGTGATTCTCATCTGTAGCCGTTTTTTGTTTTTTTCGCTTCTCATTGAAACATGCATTTTGTGCCAAAGATTTGGCTAAGTTGGTGAATGTTCTGTCGGGATACCGATAAGCGTATGTCCTCACTACTTCTTTTGCTATCCTTCTCACTTCTCCATAAATACATATCATATCAACTCATCTGCATTTGAAAATTGAACCATTGTTCAATTTCACGAAAAACCAACACAGAACTGGATACACTTTCGTGAAATCTGACAGGTTTTCTGAGAGATCGATGAATACTCGTATTATTGCATTTATTTTGGCGCTTTCATGGCCCCCTTTATAATATGCAATCAAGTTGCTGTTTTTCATCAGTATTCAAGGAAAACTATGGGTGTGCTGTATGGCTGAATTCAGAATGTGATGCAGAATCGGAAGAAGCATTGAAAAATCTGGGGTGCCATTTAAAAAAATTGGCGTCGGTGTCGCGACGACCCAACGGATGACGCCTAGTGATGGATCTCTACGTTAATAAGAGGACCCTTTGACATTAAAATCATCTGCTTCCACGAAATATCATCTTTCATTTCCCAGATATATGCCCGCGGAGTTTTATATGGGACATACTGTATGTATATATATATATATATATATATATATATATATATAAATTTTTTTTGGTTCCCAACCAAAAATTTGGTTAAAAATGCCCAAATGGAATTTTCTGAAAATTTGAGCCCTTAATATTAATATTAAGTACTTTCCCAGAGCGTGGAAAGATTTTCCATTAAAATACACGTTAACTTTCTTTTCTCTAAATATCTATAACTCAGCGGCATTTTATGCTATCATATTATACCAAACCGCGATTTACTCAGGATCACAAGCGCTACGAAAGTGCCTATTGCGACGTAGCTGTAATCTGCACCTGTAAGATTGTGCGGGTTACAAAATCTGATTTTTGTCGGAAATTCTCATTTTTATGACGTTACTTCATGAATGACAGAATTTATAGAAAACATATAATGACAAACTTGTAGGAAATTTAATTTCCTACAAAAAAAAGTCGTGAAACCTTAATCGCTAAGATTGATATTTCTCGAGGTATAAAATTAACTCTTTTAGAATTATCGAATCAAACTTTTCATATTACGACAAAGTTAACGCTTATATATCTCGAGAAATATCAATCTTGTCGATTCGGTTAATTGAATTTCTTTGTAGAAAATTTTCTACAAGTTTGTCACTCAACTTTTTTCCATAAATCCAGTCATTCATGAAGCAACGTCAAAAAAAAAGAATTTTCTACAAAAATCAGATTGAGTGACCCATGCAATCTTACAGGTGCAGATTACAGCTACATCTCAAAAGGCACTTTTGTAGAGCATATTATCCTGAGTAAATCGCGCTTTGGTACGATGAGATAGCATGAAGTGCCGCTGAGTTATGGATATTTGAGAAAAAAAACAAAGTTCACGTGTATTTCAAATGGAAAATCTTTCCACGCTCTGGGAAAATACTATTGTTAATATTAAAGGTTTATATTATCAGGGATTAGTTTTTTGGACATTTCCAACACAATGTTCATTTGGGAACGAAAAAAAAAATTGTCAAGAAAAAAAACACCCATATATATATATATATATATATATATATATGACGATTAAAAACGAAATGGAAGGAATTTAATGGACATAGCCCACAGAGAGTAAAGTGTTAACCGTAGACACGTGTTTCGGGCTTTCGGCCCTCATCAGTACGGTGGAGAAGTGCAAGGATGAACAACACTTGGTAGAAAACGACACTTGGTAGAAAACGACAAATCAAAAAACAAACAGAAACCAGCCGCTCGTATATAAGTGGTTCATCGATAAAGTAGGTACTTTGTTATTTCAAATATCATTTTTGGAATCCTTATAGGATTCCTCATAACTTTTCCTGATAATTTGCTATACCTACATGTGACAGTTTTTGCGATAAAAAATATTTTTTCCATTTTTGTGACTAAAATGTGACATTTTTCAACTCAAATTAGTGAGGGAAGTTGTACTTTCAATCAGTAGTGATTCAATTTTTTTTCCAGGAGTGTTCAAAAGTGTTACCTATGTTAATAATAAACAGCCATCTTACACATTGCTCATAGCACAGCAACGATGTCGAATTATTCGTATCGAGTAGGCTGGTTTCCAAATCAAATGCAACACAAGCAACGGTAGCGCAGATTTTTATTCTTAGTAGGCTGATTGCAATTTTTTTCGTCGAGTCAGTGACACAATAGTTATTTATGCAAAAATTGCAGAATAATTTTTTTTAATTTTTGCGAAAATGGAAGAAATCAGATTCAAAACACTTGAGTAAAGCGAATTTAATCACTTGCCTGGTTGAGGCCCACGCAGCTTCGCGAGGGCCTCAGCCAGGCCTCGCGAGTTTGTGATTGAATGCTATGCTTAACTCACTTGTCCTTAAAATAGCTATCGTCAAATCTTTGTGTGAAACTCGACCATTGAAAAGTAACGATTTATCATAGCTGCATAAGACCATCAATTATTCTGCCGATGAACCGTATTTCAGTTTCAGCCTACAGGGATGTTCAAAAGTAAGATCCCTCCGGAGACTCATGAAAATGATTGAATCTCAGTTTATCATTGTGACATTTCCGTTTTAAATTTCGTATACTTTTTCTATCCCTATCTCATACAATTTATGATCATTTATGTTATGAAATGTTTGAATCATCATGAAATGCAAGATGTATCAACTTCGAACATGTATATCAATAAATGTAGAAAGATGTAACGGTGTCGAATCATTTCAATGAATGTTCAAAATGTTGATAATCAGTTTCCAAAAACTTTCTTTTGCAAAAATTCACGGCATCTATTGTGGCTCTCTGAATTTCATTTGGATCTAATTCCTGAAACGCTAGACTCGATCTTATCCTTCCCTCGTGTTGAACGGTGTTCTGAAGACTATTTGCTTCAGAATACCGCAAAAATAAAAGTCTAGTGGGATCAGGAGATCTAGGAAGCCAGTTCCATGGACCCAAACGTCTACCGTCGATCATCAAATATGCGGTCCAATTCCAACCCGATTGTGCAATGAGCCGAAGCTTCAGCAAGTTGACACCAACATGTTCGATTTTGTTATTGCGTCAGTTCTTCGATGAAATCCGCCGTTGTCCACAAGATATTCAGATATTTACTATAATCAAGGTTTCCATCATAAATCAAAAAGCGCAATTGATTGTCCATAATATGACAGGAAACGTTGAAACAGATTTTTTCTTGAAATCCCAATTCTATTCTGACATGCGGATTTTCGTTTGACCAGTGATGAAGATTTCTTCTGTTGAAAATACCTTCTCTCGAAATTTTTATTCATCATTCCATGTTATCTTCTTGAGAAAATCTTCGTCTGCACCATCAACATTTCACATAGATCGATCCCATGTGGAACGTCTTGGGGCTCAAGAGATTGAACTTTATAGAATTTGTAATCATGCATTCCATGTTCCTTCAGAATCCTATGAATAAATAAAAGTTCCACACCTAAATCATGATCTGCACTACGAATGGAAGCTTGAGAATTTCCGTAAAAGTATTATAAGTTTCTTGTTGCTTTCAAAGATGATCCAAACATTTAAAAATTTCTACTCAATCAATGTTTGTTACATTGACCATAAATGATGAATGAAAACCACATTTGTGTAATTATTTTCCGCCATAGTACTTTCACACCTACGTAACTTGAATTCAGGATGACAATGAATGAATAATAAGTCACTATCTGATAATTATTTTATTGAAGCCGATTTCATTACATAAATGATCATAACTTACGAACTGTACGAGATAGGTATAGGGAAAGTATACAAAATTAAATGGAAAATGTCACCGCTTTTCAAATAAGTATTGATATATAGGGTGTTCCTTAAAAAAACTGAGTTTCAGTCATTTTCATGAAGGAACTTACTTTTGAGCCTTCCTGTATGCAGCTATCACACAAATTGCAATATTTTGTAAATTTGCATTGTGAAAAAATCTTTGTTTTTCAATGATCAGGTTTTGCACAAAAATTTCACAGAATATTTTTTATCGCAGATAGGTTTAAAGAATTATCATTTGAAATAACAAAGTAGCTACTACTCCCTGATACAAGCGGCAATACTGTATTGATTAAATTTAGACAGCTAGAGCATGTTTGATCATCCACGCCTAAAATTTTTGGAAATGATATGTCGTTCCGTTCTCCAGATACTACTAATGTTCCATCCACGCGCTATATATACAGGGTGTCAATTTGAAAACTTCCCACCCTTAATATCTTCCTTCCAATATGAGAAATCGAAAAAACAGGTCAATTGTATTTTCAAGGGGGACACAATGAATATTTGTAGCTCTCGTGGTTCAACCCCTTAGGAGGGGTAGATGTTACCCTTAGAAACTTGAATGGAATGGGGGGTCAAGTGGCACATAATTTTAAAGGGCTTTCAATTCTCTTCCAAATGGTACCCTGACTTATTATTCTTTTATGAGCAGGTTCCGGAAAATAGCGTTCCAAACTTTCAGAAGTGATTAGAACTTGCCTTCACTGAGAAGCATTATTGTATTGACTCTCCTTTTGATTAAAATGGTTAGAAGAGTATGTGGCACCGTTCCAACCCTTGAATAACAGGAATAAATCTATTCTACACTTGTGATTTTTTATTTGTTGATTATTTTCCTTTCACAAAAAAAACTCGCCCCTATCTTATGAACTATTCAAAATGTTGTACATTTTTATCTAAACACTAATAAAGTCTGTTTTCGAACGCCTCTCTAACATTTCGGAAAACTTCAACGGAAATTGACCGGCATGTTACTGTAATTCGTCTTTTGAGTTCATAAATATCAGCAGGTTGTGTTTAATAAATCTAAGGGAGCTAAATCCGGTGATCTCGGAGTCCATTTAACTGGAAATGTAACAGATCCTCCTGAAAGCATATTAGCTCCTGCGTCAATTTGAGTTTCTAGCTCGTGAGTTATGAGAGGATCGATATTCTCTTCAAGCAATGTACAGATTGCCAGTCAAGTTTTATTCAAGAAATAAATGACCAATAATGGCATTTCCAAGAATACCTGCCCAAACATCAACTTTTTGTGGGTGTTGTGTATGTCCTTCTCGAAAAATATGCGAGTTTTCGTCACTCCAACAGCGATAATTTTGTCAACTAACATTGCCATTCAGAAAAAAAAATATTAATCGCTGAAACAGATGTTTGACAAAAAAGACAGTGTTTCTCAAAATTCTATTTTTCTATCATAATCATTCTCAGGGAGTTCTTGAAGAATCTGCATTTTATATGGATGAAATTAATGCATTTTCAGTGCTTTTCTCACAGTCTCGCGTGACACTCGCGTCTGTTCTGTTACTGATCGTAAGGAGCTAGTTGGCTCTGCGGCAAATGTTCCCAAAACTCCAATTTGAGCTCCATCATTTAGTACTCTGGGGTTTTTAATTTTTCACCGAACCAGTTTCGCAGAACTTTGTCACCAAATCAAGCACATACCGGTGACTCAAATCATAATTTGGATTTCATTCATTGAAAATAAATGCCACCCTTCGTGCGTACTTTCCAACCTCTCCATAAATTAAAATCATTTCAATTCTTTCTTGAAGAAAGTAAACCATTTCCACACTTTTATACACTTATTAAAGTTATCACATTCCAACAAGTAAAACTGCATAACCCATACTACCAAATCGTTTAAATTTAATTAACAATTTTTTACTTAAAAACAGAAGCTTTTCACGTTAGAAGAAGCAAAAAATTTAGGTTATCTGCGGAATTTCAGCGATGAAAATTGAAAATCCAGTATTTGATCAACGCAACTTACCTACCATCTACATTTTACTATTAGATTACTTTTTGATGTAAATTTTTTGGAGCTAATGGCTAATGCTGCCCCTGATGAAGGGTTGGAACGGTACTACCTAATCTTTTAACCAGTTCTACTAAAAGTACTCAATACAATAATTTTACAAGAATAACCTGAAAACCATGTATCTCAGTGCAGGCAAGTTCAAATTACTTCTGTAAGTTCAGAACGTTTTTTTCGGAACCTGCTCATTAAAAAAATAATAAGTCAGGGTACCATTGGAAAGATAATTGAACGTTAAAAAGAGAAACATTCTCAATTGAATATTGATAGAAAGATTTTTCTGTGAATTGAAAAATCCACGATTAAAATGAAGTTATTTTTTGTGAATGTCTAACAGAAAACAATACTTCCCCGGCTAAAGCCACGCTGGACATTGAACTACATCCGATAGATATTCTGAACAGGCCCTAACTCAAAAGAAAAAATCTGAAATTGAAAATTTGCATTTTCATTCGGATAGTTATCCGATTTTCTATTCCAGTCTTGATTAGGAACTCATAAAGATGAATGAGGCAAAGAAAAATGTTTTGCAAAAGAGAGTACTCCACATCTGATTTTATGAACATCCTGTTTATATCTTCAACAAATCAATAATTGAACGCTAATCAAAATGGTGTGCCACTTGACCCCCCTTCTCATTTACCACTTCCAAGGGGTTGAACCACGAGTCTACAAATATTCATCAAAAGTGTCCCCCTTGAAAATAAAATTGACCTGTTTTTTCGATTCCCCATATTATTTACTGGAAGGAAGATATTAAAGGTGGGAAGTTTTCAAATTTATATATTATATATATATATATATATATATATATATATATATATATATATATATATAATTTTCTAACCACTGATAATGATACAAATATAATATAATTTTTTTTAGTTAAATATTACGATCAACTGTGTCCAAAGCTTAACATAAAACTATAGATAACATGAAACATTTCTGGTTGATATTTTTTTCGAATACAATACATAACATGTTGTGTTGCCTTTTCAGTATCTCTCGATTAACAAAATAATACTGGCAGTAATTTTTTTTATCCTTTAAATACTCAAATATTCTCTTGTTGATACATCTTTCATAGCGAAACATCCTGTAAGTCTGGAATATTTGAATCCCCAATTTTCGGGTTTAAAATACGAATTTCACTTTTCTGAGATTCAACCCCAGAAGCAGACTTTGTATGGGATTGAGAGGGCCCTTATTACAATTTTTTTTTTGTTACAGATGATTTCAGTGAGCTTACTGGCCCGAGAGGTGAAATATATTCTCCATTTTACCCTCTTCCATATTTGGAATATAAAACATTTTCATGGAAAATAACAGTAGCAGTGAGAAAGAGAATCCTACTAACATTTAAAGAATTCTATTTAGATGTCAAAGATGTCCTTGACGAGGATTGTTACTTCGTAATATTTGAGGTATATTCAATACAAGAAAGTTTTTCAGATACTAAAAATCGTAATTAAAGGTGTTCGATGGTGTCGACGATACAGCTCCTTCATTGGGAAGATTGTGTGGCTCCACTCGACCAGAACCCATAAAATCGACCTCGAACATTATTTTCATCAAAGTGGAATACAACAGTGCTAGGATGGGCTCGAAATTCATCGTTGGATGGGAAGAGGTAGCGGGATTTAACCCGTTTGCAACTATCCCACCAAAATCAAGTGAGAATTGCTTTTTGTTTCGAATGTATATACATGAAAATTATCTCTATTATTTGGTATTATTTTATTCACATTCCAGGGATATGAGTTCATTTTCTCATGTTATCTCCTTGAATCATAAAATGTCAGAATGTCGCCACTACCATATATTTTTTTTTTGTTAAATTGTTAATGTTTGGAATTAGTATATCTTGGAAAATTATAAAATATATCCGATGTGAATTTCGAATATTGAGTTGTTAAAACATTATATTTTTTTTGGTAGGGACAATTTTAATTGAATCAATAACAATATAAACCAGACAAAAACCAAGTGAAAGATTAAAACTGAAACGATTCAGGAAAACTGCTGTAAGAGATATCAATCATCAATCAATCAAATATACTTCATTTTCCGGAGATGATAAATCTCATTGACAAAGTTATTTATAAATAAAAGGATGAAAACTATAACTATTCATCATAAGTATCAGTATTTACATGATAAATGAATTGGTTAAAGATAAATAATGAATAAAATATACACATTTTTACCGTGCTGGTTGATAATAAACATGCTTAAAAAATAAAATATTTGTACAAAATTAACATTAGAATTATCATAATTGAAAACAGCTTCGGATTATATCAATCGTGCTGATCAATAGAACATATCAAGATATATTACAATTGACTCTTGAATAATTGGAGATAGGATGACAAAGTTGAATTTCACAATACTAAAAGTTTGCACAGTAGAAGTCATCTAATGAGTAGAAAGCATTAGCCTGAAGAAGACTTTTCAACAGAATTTTTGAATTTTCTTGCATAAGCTATGACTTTAATCTCGTTGGGTAGGTGATCATATGATTTTTTACCATTATAAATTATGGAGTTTTTTATTTGTGTCGATGTTGGAATTGGTAAGGTTATATTGAGTGTTTGTCTAGTGTTATATTGTGTTTTTTATGGATTTCGTTTTGGAATTTCTTATGAATGAGACATACTGTTTCTGAAATAAAAATACAAAGTGGTGGTATTATTCCATGTTTGATGAGGAGTGGCTTGCCAGAATCCCGGAACTTAGCCTTGCCCATACACCTTCATGCTCTTTTTTGCAAGACAAAAACCATATTGAACAAATATTGACCACAAGATCCCCAAAAACAAATTCCGTGTCTCAGTTGTGAGTCGACTGAAGCATAATACACACTTTTTGCCATATCTTCACCAAGTTCCCATGAAGTGGTTCTCACAGCAAAGTATCCTGACGCAAGTTTTTCAATGTGATATTCATATTTCAATTTATCATCAATATGTAAACCCAGAAACTTTGTTTCTGTCATATTACCGAACACTTGATTTCTAAGATGAAGCTCTTGTGAATTACATTTTAAAGTAAGGATGTTAGTTTTTGAGAAATTGAAAGATAGCTTATTAGCGTCACACCAATATTTCACTTTGCTAATATCATTCTCAAGCATTTGATGCCGTTTTGGGCCATTTTTATAATGCCAAAATATTGTGGTGTCATCTGCAAATTGCGTGAACCCTCCCGAAATATTAATTGAAGCTAGATCATTTATGTATAGTAGAAGCAGCGATGGTCCCAGAACCGACCCCTGAGGAACTCCCCATTTGATTCCCAGTTTTTGCAAGCTGCCTTGAAGAGATACGCTTTGAGTTCGTCCAGATAAATAAGACTCAAACCACTGGATAACTACATCTCTAAAACCATTTCTCCAATTTTTGCAACAAAATTTTGTGGTTAACACTGTCGAAGGCCTTTGTCAGGTCACAAAAAACTTTCCGCAGCAACTTCTCCATCATTCAGTTTCAGATAAACATTTTGAAGAAGAATCCAAATTGAGTGGGATTAAAAAAATTGTGCTTATTCAGAAAAGTCATTATCCCTTTTTTCACGAGTTTTTCTATTATTTTTGAGGGTGTGGGTAACATTGAAATGGGTCTGAAGTTTGCAGAATTATCAGTATCACCACCTTTATGTAATGGAATGACTATTGCGTTTTTCAAACATGATGGAAAGACTCCTGTAAGAAATGAAAAATTTACTGCTTTAACTAATATCGTATGGGCGGAATCGGGGAGATGTAAGTATATTTTTATAGCTGAGTCGTCCCCCCAGACGTATCTTATTCTTCATTTCATCGAAAATTTGTTTTATCTACTCGATGTCCGTAGGCGGGGAAAAGAATGAGTCGTAGACAGAGATATGATTCAAATAACTCAGTGGTTCCGTTTGGGGATGGATCTCTTTGAAAACAGTTTCTGCGATTGAGCAATCATATTCATTGATATCGTTACATTTCAAACTTGTTTTTGCCGGAATAGAGTTATTTTTACCTCTCAAGTCATTAATAATTGTCCAGCTCTCTTTTTGCTTGTGTCTTGCGTTTTCTATTTTGTTCCTATAGTGTAATTGTTTAGCTGCTCTCAGGGTTTTTCTATAAATGGATCTATACTTATTATAAACGGAAATGAAACTTCCATAATCACTGGCAGTTTATATAATGAGATGAAGGGATTGTAACTTTTTGCGGATACTTCGATACCTTTTGTTAACCACGGTTTTTTAGCTTTATTCTTGATTTTCTTAAGCGGAATGCTCCTGTTGAAGACATTAGAAAGCATCGACTGAAATCTGGTCAAAGGGTAATTGCATATCAATGCCTCACCCCAGACGGGGGCATTACAATGATTCCTGAATTCATCAATTTTTTTTTCACGAAATATTCTTTCGAAACGTTGTTTTCTACCAGGTACGTAACACTTGAGGTACGTGACATAATACTGCTTCATGACAAAAAATCTGCATTGATGATTTCACATTTGATATTTTTCATGTTGAAACAAACATAATCTATTATGGAACTAGAAAATTTTGAGTGACGTGTTGGTAATTTAACATGCATCTTCAAATTGAAGCTTATTAATGAATTTTCCAATGAATTTGTGGACATTGAAGTTTTGTCCTTAAAATTTATATTGAAATATTCAGGTATCATCAGAGATGCATCAAAAGGAAACTGTGAAAGCAAAATTTCCAATCTTCTAAAAAAAGGTTTTCACTGGATAATGGCAAACGGTATAAACAAATGATGTATAAATTATGATTTTCACAATATATACATGAAAATTCAAATTCTTTCTCAACCAACATAAAATTATAGTTTGTAAATTCAGAAAAATCACTTTTTTCAATAAAATCAATATGTATGAGGATAAATGTGCCCCCATGTTGGCTGTTCAGCCTTGAATATTCTGTAATAGTTATGTAATTAGGTATGTGCAGAGGTTCTTCTATTTCCAGCCAGTGATCTGCTAGCAAAACTATATTGGAGAAATTTCGACTTTCCAAAAATATATACAGTTCATCTGTTTTGTTCCTTACTGACTGATACAAATCAGATTAATTCACGAAATATTTATTCACCTAACAAGTGCGGAAAGTGGTCTTTTCCGCACGTGACGGCATATGATCGAACGACGCGAAGCGGAGTTTGCTGAAGTCGTTAAGTGCGAAAATGGTGTTGGCTTAGTACATTTTTCCCACGAGTATAATATATTGTACAGGATTCAAAAGTACCTTGACAAACTTCAGGAGGTGATTCCTCACAATATTCTAATATCAATTGTCCAAATAAATATATGTCCGGAAACGCTTCATTTCCAAGATACAGGGTGTTGAAGTTTAATTTTTATTTTCGGTTTTTTTTTCAATAACTTCCGAAATACTGACCTCAATTAAACGAAAATCATTATTGAGAGGTTTTTTGAGGTATCAAATTCGAACCTGATGTTATTATTGCTCTTACTCGTAGGGGGCGCCACCTACACATCTTTTTCTCTTTTGAAGATTCATAACTTTTTTGAGCGTACTTCTAGCACATTTTTCGGAAGAAAAATTCATTCCTCTATCATATATACGTAAGAAAGCTGTCCGTATTACAAGTCGCTATAAGCAACCGTTTTCTGGATATTTGGACTTGAAAATTTCAAGTCGAATATTTGATAATCGATGCGTGTGGAAGTTGTTACCATTATTTTGCATATTTCACAAGAATGCTTAGGAAATTAATTTGTCGTTCAAGTAAGTAGTTTCAGTAATTACATATTATGTGACAGTTGAACGTTTTGTTGTTTTGTTGAAGTTTTTGTAAGTTTTAAAACACTAATTTTGAAAAAATGGATTATTTAAACAATAATGCTTATTAGCCGATATGCATTTCGGGACTACTTCGGAATGTACCACCAGAAATTCATATCCGCATATGGTTTATGCATGATGGGGCTCCGGCCCATTTCAGCGTTGTAGCCAGGGAATTCCTCAACACTGTCTATCCGAATCGATGGATCGGTAGGAGTGTAGAAGAACCTAACTAGGCGTGGGTACCAATGTCCCCAGATCTAAACCCTCTAGATTCTTATATTTGGGGACATTTTAAATCACTAGTTCATAAAGCCCCAGTAGCGAACAAGGAAGATCTGAGGAACCGAATAGTAGACGCCTGTGAAACAATAAGAAACACACCAATAATTTTTAAGCGGGTACGAGATTCAATGACTAGAAGACTGAATGGCTGTATCTTCGCTGAAGGTGGACACTTTGAACAATGTATTTGAATACAATTCAGTTTCCTTTATTTTATTTCATTCTACATATTCAAAATTTTCTGAAATGAATGTTGATATTTCTTGCAAATTTTATTAAAACAAATACAGATTTTGTAACCTTGATACAAAAATTACTATTTCAAACGAGTATAAATAAATAGAATAGGTGGCGCCCCCTACAAAAAACAAAAACTACTAACTTAAACTACTTCTACCGAAAATTGTGCTGAAAATACGCTCAAAAAAGTTATGAACCTTCAAAAAAGAAAAAGACGTATACCAATTTCCGTTTAATTAAGATCAGTATTTCGAAAGTTATTTAAAAAAACGAAAATAAAAATAAAACTGTATCTTGGAAACGAAGCGTTTCCGGACATATATTTATTTGGACAATTCATATTAGAGTATTGTGAGGAATCACCTGAAGTTTGAGAGATAAGTGCCATGTGAAGTGGAATGAATAGAAAAATCGAATTTAAACGGTTTTCTTCACATAAAGGATTCAATATAAAATTGAACCAGAGAAAGGTAGATCTCAGGTGAAAAACAACTACTTTCCTGGCAAATACCACGCAGAACGTTGAATGATATTCACCTGAAAATCCATGCATACTTCCATAAAATATCAATGGACATTGAATGCAAATGTTTCTTTCTGATAAGCTCGATTATGTTTAATTTAAGTCGTGTTCACCTAACAATCCGCATACCGGTTTCAGGCTTCTTGGCACCTGAAGTTTGTCAAAGTACTTTCGAATCACCCTGTATATAATTCATTTATGAGAAAGAAAGGAAACCTAACATAATTTTTATTTATTTTCAATTCAAAATAAATTATCAATAATATGAACATTAATTGTACAATTGGTAGCATTATGCAAATTTAACACCGGTTAGCTCTACTTAGATGTGTGATGAAAGAAAGCTTGTTGAATTTTCGCTGAATTATCGACAGGTGAGGATGTGGCTTCGCGAGAAACTGAGGTCGATGGGGAGCTGTAGTTTGAACGACTTTTCATAATATGATGAGCAATCTCCTTATTTTCGAGCGAATTCTCGAGCCTTTTAATGTTGGTGATGTTGGCCCCAGAGACGGCCAACTTTTGGTAATTCTTAGGATTTGGGAGGCCCAAGTACATAGCAATGTTTGATGGCATTTTGCCAAAAGTAGTAATCCCCACATATTGTTCAGTGCATTCTCATGATTTGAAGAAGAGAAAACACCGCCGATCGATGATGAGTGCCAGCAGGACGCAGACTGGCATACTTTTTGTATAATTCTAGGTAGCTTGTTCTCTCATTTTGCGGGTCAAAAACCACAAACTTTCTGATGATGTTTATTTTTGTGTTCGGGATGGTAATAACAAGAATATTTTTCATGTCTTCAATATCGTCTATCGTCATATTCATCAATTCTTCGCGACGGCACACACCAGTGATTCCAAAAATGGTAGCCACCTTCTCAAGAGGAAGTCGTTGTCCGGAGCATCAGATAAGAATTCACCGATTTCCTGTTTTTTTTTAATTTTCGATTCCTTGGGTTTGAAACCTTTATTCAGTCTTTCAAGATTGCCGTTAATTTAAAATATTTGCTCATATCGATGTTTTTCTTCAATTTTACAATAAGTTCAATCATTGAGTACTTCGACCAAAAGGTTGACCGGCAAAGAGTTCTTGGTAAGTGGTGGAAGTATACTATAAATACGTCTCGTTTCAGTTATGGTGTATTTCTCTCCTTACACCATAACTCAAATGCTTCAAATTCTCTCTCGTAACGCCAGCGAGACTTTTTTGGAACTAACTGGCTACTTATAGAATCGGCAGCCTCCAAGATTTTTGATATAGTGTCACTTAATTCATCTTCTGAATTGTTCATTTTTCATATCAAACTGAAGATTAAATTTGAAAATAACTTTAGGGTACCGCAGTTCTGATTTGTTGAGGTTAACAATAGCTACTTGTTCACTCGATTATATGGTACGACAATGTACTCGTAGAATGAACGTACCATGTATCTCACATGGATGAACTTGTCCTTCGCTACTGTCAACCAATTTAAAAAGTTATATGCAAAAGTTGAAGAATATAGGAAGTCCACTAAATCTTACAAAACTTTCATCATCTTTGGACCTATATGATTCGAACGAACAAAATGAAATTTTTAGAAACCCACGCATATACCTTTTTGAGCTCAGTTTATTTGACATTTTGCTTCAATGACACATCAGAGTATTGCAGTGTCATTCAAATATCTCCATATGAGCAATACAAGTAAACTACAATGGTTTCACCAAAAACAGAAATTGTCTTAAAACTTGAGCACCACCGTTTTGTGATCAGTCGAGACTGTATGTGGGATACAGTGACGTGATATGGGGACAGAATATGCATATTCGTTCGAATAATTCTGAGTATTTTGAAATCGTACGGAAATAGTATATTACGTATCAAGTTGAAAAGGGAAACATTCTCAATTGAATATTGATAGAAATATATTTCTGTGAATTGAAAAATCCACGATTAAAATGAAGTTATTTTTTGTGAATGTCTAACAGAAAACAACTACTTCCCCGGCTAAAGCCACGCTGGACATTGAACTACATCTGATAGATATTCTGAAAAGACCCTCACTCAAAAGAAAAAATCTGTAATTGAAAATTTGTATTTTCATTCAGATAGTTATTTGATTTTCTATTCCAGTCTTAATCAGGAACTCATAAAGATGAATGAGGCAAAGAAGAATGTTTTCCAAAAGAGAGTACTCACCAGAAATCATTCGTAACACTGACGCAGGAGAGACATCGCATTCACTAGGTCTTCAATACATTTTTGTCGACGAAAATCTATTTCACGCTTCCACGATCATCAGGAAGACCGGAAGAAATGGAAAACACATTTTCAAGAAGCAATCTCACTTTGCAAAGATGGAAAAAGTTAGAATCATTTCTTTTGGAGAGACACTTTAAAATTAATGTTTTCTGACATTAAAACCTGTCATGGGGTATGAAAGATTGATTTGTTGAAAATATAAACGGGATGTTCATAAAATCAGATGTGGAATCATCTGCGACTGAAAGATGAACTTTGGTCACTATCTTCCATCGTCAAGATAACCTCTTTGGGGTATTCATTTGAAAGGAAAATTCTGGTCACTATCTTCATTCTCAATTGAATATTGATAGAAAGATTTTCTGTGAATTGAAAAATCCACGATTAAAATGAAGTTATTTTTTGTGAATGTCTAACAGAAAACAACTACTTCCCCGGCTTAAGCCACGCTGGACATTGAACTACATCTGATAGATATTCTGAAAAGACCCTAACTCAAAAGAAAAAATCTGTACTTCAATGTCCAGCGTGGCTTTGGCCGGGGAAGTAGTTGTTTTCTGTTAGACATCCACAAAAAATAACTTCATTTTAATCGTGGATTTTTCAATTCACAGAAAAATCTTTCTTTCAATATCCAATTGAGAATGTTTCCCTTTTCAACATGAATACCCCACAAGAGGTTATCTTGACGATGGAAGATAGTGACTAAAGTTTATCTTTTCAACAAATCAATCTTTCATACCCCATGACAGGTTTTAATGTCAGAAAACACTAATTTCAAAGTGTCTCTCCAAAAGAAATGATTCTAACTTTTTCCATCTTTGCAAAGTGAGATTGCTTCTTGAAAATGTGTTTCCCATTTCTTCCGGTCTTCCTGATGATCGTGGAAGCGTGAAATAGATTTTCGTCGACAAAAATGTATTGAAGACCTAGTGAATGCGATGTCTCTCCTGCGTCAATGTTACGAATGATTTCTGGTGAGTACTCTCTTTTGAAAACATTCTTCTTTGCCTCATTCATCTTTATGAGTTCCTAATTAAGACTGGAATAGAAAATCAAATAACTATCTGAATGAAAATACAAATTTTCAATTACAGATTTTCTTTGAGTTAGGTCTTTTCAGAATATCTATCAGATGTAGTTCAATGTCCAGCGTGGCTTCAGCCGGGAACTAGTGTTTTCTGTTAGACATTCACAAAAATAACTTCATTTAATCGTGGATTTTCAATTCACAGAAAAATCTTTCTATCAATATTCAATTGAGAATGTTTCCCTTTTCAACATGAATACCCCACAAGAGATTATCTTGACGATGGAAGATAGTGACTAAAGTTTATCTTTCAGTCGCAGATGATTCCACATCTGATTTTATGAACATCCTGTTTATATTTTCAACAAATCAATCTTCCATACCCCATGACAGGTTTTAATGTCAGAAAACACTAATTTCAAAGTGTCTCTCCAAAAGAAATGATTCTAACTTTTTCCATCTTTGCAAAGTGAGATTGCTTCTTGAAAATGTGTTTCCCATTTCTTCCGGTCTTCCTGATGATCGTGGAAGCGTGAAATAGATTTTCGTCTACAAAAATGTATTGAAGACCTAGTGAATGCGATGTCTCTCCTGCGTCAATGTTACGAATGATTTCTGGTGAGTACTCTCTTTTGGAAAACATTCTTCTTTGCCTCATTCATCTTTATGAGTTCCTAATTAAGACTGGAATAGAAAATCAAATAACTATCTGAATGAAAATACAAATTTTCAATTACAGATTTTTTCTTTTGAGTTAGGGTCTTTTCAGAATATCTATCAGATGTAGTTCAATGTCCAGCGTGGCTTTAGCCGGGGAACTAGTTGTTTTCTGTTAGACATTCACAAAAAATAACTTCATTTTAATCGTGGATTTTTCAATTCACAGAAAAATCTTTCTATCAATATTCAATTGAGAATGTTTCCCTTTTCAACATGAATACCCCACAAGAGATTATCTTGACGATGGAAGATAGTGACTAAAGTTTATCTTTCAGTCGCAGATGATTCCACATCTGATTTTATGAACATCCTGTTTATATTTTCAACAAATCAATCTTCCATACCCCATGACAGGTTTTAATGTCAGAAAACACTAATTTCAAAGTGTCTCTCCAAAAGAAATGATTCTAACTTTTTCCATCTTTGCAAAGTGAGATTGCTTCTTGAAAATGTGTTTCCCATTTCTTCCGGTCTTCCTGATGATCGTGGAAGCGTGAAATAGATTTTCGTCGACAAAAATGTATTGAAGACCTAGTGAATGCGATGTCTCTCCTGCGTCAATGTTACGAATGATTTCTGGTGAGTACTCTCTTTTGGAAAACATTATTTTTTGCCTCATTCATCTTTATGAGTTCCTAATTAAGACTGGAATAGAAAATCAAATAACTATCTGAATGAAAATACAAATTTTCAATTACAGATTTTTTCTTCTGAGTTAGGGTCTTTTCAGAATATCTATCAGATGTAGTTCAATGTCCAGCGTGGCTTTAGCCGGGAAAGTAGTTGTTTTCTGTTAGACATTCACAAAAAATAACTTCATTTTAATCGTGGATTTTTCAATTCACAGAAAAATCTTTCTATCAATATTCAATTGAGAATGTTTCTCTTTTCAACATGAATACCCCACAAGAGGTTATCTTGACGATGGGAGATAGTGACTGAAGTTTATCTTTCAGTCGCAGATGATTCCACATCTGATTTTATGAACATCCTGTTTATATTTTCAACAAATCAACGTATCAAGTGTTGTAAAAAGCATATTACGCACGAATGGAAAAATTGAATTTCCGATATTGGGTTTATCGGTTGGTTGATTTCTGGGAATCGATTCGGCGGGTGGTTCGTGTTTGGTAGTGACAGAAAATCCTGATGAATTGAGGCGTCGCACAGACGGGTATTTGAGCAATCTGGGCGGCCAAAATTAAATATGTATTCATAGTCACACTTCAGGAAGAATCAAGTAAATTTAGGATATCTATACTCATATTTCATAGAAAAAGCAAAAAAAAAACACATATATACAGGGTGTCCATGAGCAGCAAAAATTAACAAATTCTAAAAAATACGATTTGGAAAAATATTAACTTGACGCATCCGATCCTCCTTCGTCTGAATCAATTGTTTCTTCTTCATCGTCCGTTGATGATTCCGACTGATTTCCTACATTAGGTAAAGCCGGAAGTAACAAAATTAATGTTTCTTTAGAAAACGGTTTACTCTTAGTTTTAGGCATTGGTCTCATTCCCGTTATAATAGGATCTGAAATAAGCAATAACCTATTTAACTTATCTTAATTGCAAGATACTCTTGGAAACTTCCTGGCAAAATTCTGGCGATGAATCCGGAAATGTTTATTACGTGCTTCTGATGCTTCCTCCGATAATTGACCTATCGGAAGCAACACTTTTTCGATAACCATTGGACCATTGGCGTCATTGGATGTCACCGGAAGAGCTGGACATAGAGCTCTGCAGTTTCTTTTGCACAAGCAGAAACATTTTCTATATTGACTTTATGCCCACTCGATAATACCTCTGAAATTATTTTCAATCTGTATATAAAATTTTTGTCAATTCCAGTAATTTCTGCTGCCAACTCGTAGTCCCCAAAAAATCTTCGACTGCTGTTACCATCATTGGTGTTACCATAACCAGGTTTAGGTACATCTACTATTAGGCCCATTTTTTTTTCAGAAATCATCCTGTATTTGCATTTTCCTTTGTTCCACTGCAGCTTTATCAATATCTTTTCTCAATTGCCATTTTTCCACAGGTAACTTATATGACAAGTGTAAGACTGACACGAAGAAGCGGATTCGCGCATGTAAAATTGATAGACCAAAATGTAGGGTATCTGGATTAGCTTATCTTTTTATTTCCAAATTATTGAAATCTTTGGAAGTTAAACCACAGATATAGCATCTCATTGTTGATGTTGTATTTGTAGCAGCATTACAGACTTTTCCGTCGACCATGGTAAGCATCATTATATAGTTAACACTGTAATTTTTATTTTTCGTTGCAACTTCAGTCTGTTGTAAATTATTTATGGCAGTTTTAACATAATCTATTTCTTGTTATATCGGTGGTTTCTTCAACAAACCTAATTCGCATGGGGCGGCAATAACGAGGTGAAGATGGAGTAGGATTCTGCCATATAACCTTATTGCTTTTGAAAAATCGAATTTAAACGGTTTTCTTCACATAAAGGATTCAATATAAAATTGAACCAGAGAAAGGTAGATCTCAGGTGAAAAACAACTACTTTCCTGGCAAATACCACGCAGAACGTTGAATGATATTCACCTGAAAAATTTTTTCACCTGAGATCTACCTTTCTCTGGTTCAATTTTATATTGAATCCTTTATGTGAAGAAAACCGTTTAAATTCGATTTTTCTATTCATTCCACTTCACATGGCACTTATCTCTTATTGCTTTTGGTGTATTTCAGCTGAAGGGGTACGAAAGATCTCTGAAATTAGTTGGCATCAGAATCAATATCGCTACCAAATTTTTGTTTGTATTGCACTTGTGCACCATCGCAACTCCACTTACATATCAAAACTATCGTATTGTTTATTTCACCATGTGATTTCAAAACTTCTTCTAAATGCGTTATCAATCGAATAGCAGTATGGTCCAATAAATTTTGCAGTTTCACTTCGGCACAAGTTTCGTTTACTAGATATGCTTCTTTGTTAGGGTAACACCCTATTTAAGCTTTTAAGGAAATAACTTTTTCTGAGTGCTTCTTACTATTTCGTACTGCGTCCCAGAAAGTCCCGCTTCAACAAACATGGGAAGAGCCTGCATAGGAGACAATTGAGATGTGACACTTTCTTGTTGCATAAGAGAAAATGCTTTTTAATATTCTGTTGCTCGTTTTGGGGTACTTATAATTTCTTTCAGAACTAAGGAAGCATCTCTTTTTCCACTTTCTCCTAACTTAGACTGCGTCGCGTAGGTGAGCACCTCTAGATTAGTTGTTTTGCGAAGATCTTCAGTTTTTTTTCTTTTACTCATCTCGCTTGATGCCTCAAACGGCTTTGAGGGTCGACCTGATCGATTTCTAACCTTTGGAATAATAAATGTTCCATGCAGACATTCCTTATTTTTCTCTAAGAAGTATTCTTCTTTTCTCAATGCTTTAGCCCACCTAGCCTTTACTTCAGACTTAAAACGAGAAAGATCATGCTTTATTACATTAATTGATCCGTAGAGAAATCTTCCGATTGGAGAAGGTGGTTTTCAGGAAATTCTAAATTTTCGTTCATGGTATTTAAATTTTGACGCTGCATAATCGTAAATAATTGTTTTCTGTTCATTACTCGTACATTTGAGGACCCTGAAAAAAAAACAACCCAATCAAGAACGCAAACAAAAAATTATGAAATAGTTATATTTTTTCGATTTTGTATGTATTCAGTTATTTCAAATAGCCATAATTCACAAAATCGCACTTTTTCGCAAGAAAATTTGTTATTTTCTCAAAGTACGCAGCCTAGGCTTCCAAAAGAATTCAAAATCAATGCCGGGAAATATCAGGAAATATAACTTTTTGCATACAAATAAAACCATTTTGAAGAAAGTGTAAAAATAAACTATCAATCGAAGAAGCTAATTTTGAAATTAGCAAACCTGATAATATATCAAATAGTTGTAAGAACTAAATACACTAACCTGGTTGTCCACAATCCATGGTTGACTATATTTCAGTCTAAATAAACACGAATCAATACTTAAATCACGTAAACTAACTATATTTTATTCTAATTTGTCTGGTCAAGGCAACAGTCAGAGTCCAACTGACAACTGATCTTACAATCGTTTAAAGTGTGCCATGGGCCGGAGATGGATTTTATTATATTCGTGCTTCTAGAGGGCTGGTATTCTGTACCTGCAGTTAAATTAACAAAATTGATTTTTGGCCGTCCAAATTGCTCAAATACCCGTTTGTGCGTCGTCTTGCATTTGTGTTTGATCGAATTGGTTATACTGATCATTTTGGTGACTTTGATTACTATTAGTATAATAATCGTTATTGGTCGGATAATAATCATTAAATTCCTGACTTAAGTATGATAATTCTGGTTTTCGTGTCTCATTAAATGAGCTCTTTGCTGTTGACTGGAATGGTTTGAATAATTAGGATTTCGTTGTATGGCAGTTGGTCGAGGTTGGGCTTGATTCTGAAACTGTGGACGAGATTGTGGTTGATTCTGGAATTGATGTCGCGATTGGGCTTGGAAATTATTTTGGGGTCTACTCTGTTGTTGGTTGAGTTGAAAGTTTGGTTTTCTTGAAAAGTTCCGATTGGAATTCAGAGAAGAATTTGAGGAGAAAATTTGAGAATTCGGTTGAATTATTCGCTGTCTGGAACGACATTCGTTGGAAGTGTGACCCACACGCCCACAACTATAGCGAGATTTTCGTAGTGAGGGAAATTAATTTCTTCTGATCATTGGTTGGGGTTGGCAAGGCTGACTTGATTTTTAATTTTTCTGATTTTTCAACTAAGATAACTGCTTTTCTCTCCTAATTCTAATGTGGGCAGGATTTGAAGCACGTATGACTGACCTATACGTGGTTTGAGTCCAGTTAAAAGCGTGCCATTGTTTCTATCAATCCGGATTGTGCTTGTTTCTGCTCCATAGAAAAAGCAGAGTTTTGAACACAAGAGTGCATTTTATCATTCTGAACTTGAAGGCGATTGAAAAATATCAGAGGCAATTCATTTGTCAGTTGTTTAATGCGTTGGAGGTCGTGAATTAATGACGTGAGATCGCGAGAATCTCCAAAGTATAGATTCGATAAGTGTTTCATTTCATGATATGTTCCAGGGTTCTTAGAGCCAATTAGCTGTGCAGCTCTACCTCTCAAGTTGTTTGTTATGTGAATCACTGATAGAGTTCTTTGATCTACTGCGCTCAAAAATTTATTTAAAAATATTTGTTCTTCAAATTCAGGCACTATCGAAAATACTTCAGATAACTTATAGGGTTCCATTCCTGGTTGATTTACATCATTATCATTATGCTCAGGCATTTTCTATCAATAATTATTGAATTGCGATATTACAAATTTGAACAATCGAACAGTATGATTTATTCTTTAATAATTATCTGAACAATTATCCAAATTATTTTCTAAAACAGGGAATAATCAATCAGTATAATTATTATAGGAAATAGATTGTAAATCGGCATACGAGATGATTCAAGATTGACTTACAATTGCACGTTGCACGATAGGTCTTGTTCTAGAAATTGTCCAACCAAGGGCTTCACGAGGTGTTCCTTCCGTTGTTTTTTCTTCAAATGATGACTTCTCTGAGGGTGCTTAGTCCTTTTTCTAGCAACGTTGTCAGATCCTAGCGACTGCGCCAATCGTTATCTTTGTATCTTTGTTTTTTTTTCAAATGGTACACTTCAACAATACTACTTTTATTCAGGAAAATAAAAAGTCTTTTCTACTACTACTTGCAACTGACTAAATAGACTGAATGAAATATAAATGAATCATAATAATCGTGAGACCACGCAAAGTATCTTTATACTTTCTGGCCAGCGGTGTCAGCAATGCAACTTGTGGGAAATGAAATACGATATTCCGCTGACACTGCTGACTCGGATTCTAGGGAAGCTGTTATCATTGTAATTTGCATGAGCCGCGTAGCGGCGAGTGCGGTAATTACATGAGTGCGTAATTGCTTTACAACACGCAATACGTACTGTACTTTCTCTACGACTTTTATATAATGGGTGGTGCGTTTGTTTGTTTGAGCCTTAAGTAATAAAAAAAGATGGTAACCAACGTATTATATGGTTTAATTTTCAACAACGACAAACTAAATCTAGGAAAATATAAATTTATACTATATATTATATAAATCATGAATTTGAGAAATTAAATTTGTATGTAACCAAATAATTAGGAATTATTATTATCAGTGGTATTAAAGTAAATGGTGAATTTTTCACAGTTTTTTATCACAATGGGACCATTTGATTTTTCCGATAAATTATTCATTGTTAAAATATTTGACGAAATCTCAATATCACTATTTATAGTCGACGTGGATGGAAAATTATTGTTGATGGATTGCAATATTCTTTCAGAAGATGCTGTTTTGTTTGCAGTAGATTTGTCTACGTATCCTTCTGCTACGGTAGAGGACGCCCACCAACCAAGTCGTTGCAGTCCTCCTGAAGCAATGACCGGTGTACAAAGCAGCATCGGGCAATTCGTGTACTCTGCAATTTTTTTCGGCACTGCTCTCCTAGTTTATTCATTCCCACTACTCGTCTTGTCAGTTTTCCATTTTGATAATTTAGGAGAACTTCACTTATACTGGTCCCCTTCACAGCATTTCTCATTTCCATATATTTCTTGCAGATATTGTAGAAAATTCCGGAAACAATGAACGATCTGGGTATTTTATTTTTCATATCAGAAATTCTTATTACAAGAGTTTTCCCATTAGAATCTTCTAAATCACTTGTTTTCATCTTTTTGAGTTCTTGTTTTCTACAAGCCCCAGATATTCCAATAATCAGGGCAACTTTCATAAAGGAAAACTCCCGATCCGGAGATTCTTGCAAAAAAAAAATAATTTCTACCGCCGTAAGAATTTTTGATTTTTTTCCCTTGTAGCCGTCGGACTGCCTATTCACATTAGTTTTAAATTTTTTATAATTTTCGATATTAACATCGTGCCTTATATTTAACGTAGTTCGTAACATCGAGTATATTAGAATAGGCGAGCGAAATATTTTCGGAGTACATACTTACATGGTTATCCATACTCTATTCCATGAACTTTTGATAAGCCTTTCCATATCTTTCCTTTGATTTTCGCGGCAGAATATTCTCTACAGCAGAAGCAGCCTGAAGAACAAATTCTGGTGGCGTTGCACTCACTTCAGTATCGGAGTTGCTCATATTTTTAGACAAACAAGGAATACTGATAAATTAAAGATATGTTTATAATTCATGGAGTATCGATTTGAACTTCAAATCTCAAATGAGGACAATGTCACTGTCAAATATTCAAAGCGCAAGACAGATAAATGTCACTCTCAATGATGACGTGCACAATTATCATACGAAAAAAAACGATATACATTTTCGAACGGTCCGTTTAAGGTTGAGTTAGCAATCTCCTAGATTATTCGATAATCTTCCACCTCAAATGAAAATTAGTAATAGTTTACATGTTTTCATTGAAACAGTTTCTCTTAGAAAAATGTTACCATTCAGTATCCGACTATCTAAATGATTGTATGTAATCTGTATTTTTTTTTTCATATTTTTTATGTTTTTAGGTTAGTGTGTATATTTTTATATTCCATTAGTGTAGAGCTGTGACGACTTTTAATACAGTTTAAGTATTGTTAATTAAGAAAGGATAAAAAAAAATTGTTATGCAAGAATTTTCTGAAATATCTGGTACAGATAGAGCAGATGACATGATGGATGTAATGTTGAGTCCCTCCAGAGAAAGAACTCGAAAATCCACTTCGATATTAATAGAAAAAAAAAAGATTTATTTATAAAAATGAATTAGCAGAACACTCTGCATTAGGAATCGATGACATTGTTCTGAATGTTACAAATATGTAGCCGCAGTGTTTATTTTATGTACTTAAGAAAAATTGAAACAGAAAACATTATTTTGATTCAGTGGACGAAATGAATGAATATATTTTTTTTTTCATTTCCAACAATAATTACAATATTTAAGGCAAAGGAACGATGCTTCCCATATTCGCAGAGATGTATTTCTTCGAGATGGCTTTTGGTTATTTGTATCTGAAAAATAAAACCGGAGATCACCACCAAGAAATGGAATATATCTTATACCGGGTGGCCCATTAGTGTGAGGAAGTACAGTATCTCGCCTATAATGAGGAGTATGATAAAATGTTTCAGATAAAAGTTAAATGGTTTACTTTGTTGCTTATTTTAAAAATATTGTGGAATATACAGAGTGTTCCTTCGAAGCGGGGCAATACAAATCATCATTTTTTTAAATGGACCCCCCTGTAAAATTTTTTGCCGTTGAACTGAGCAAAATGTGTTACATAAGGAGGTATTTCCTTTTTTCGAAAATTTTGCGGCGTTGTCAAGTTATTGCTAAAAGTAAGAAAATCTTCGGAAAAATAGACCACCACAAATGCCATCATAAAAAATGTATGGATAAAATTTAAGCAGAATTATTTGAGACATGCAACACCAAGAGTGGGATGAAATGTCGGTATGGACTGAAAATTACATTTCTCAAACAGGACATTTTATACAGAGGCATTAACTTGACAAACTTCGAATATCAAAAACTTGATTTTTTTAAATGAAACACCCAGTATGTTATGTCACCATTTTGAAGAACTACTTTATTCCTACAATTTTTGTTGAAATGACTTAGCCCCTAAAATTGACAGATTTTGTGAAATTTGCAATTTCATTTTATTTCGACTAAAACTGCGTGTTTATCACTTTAATATTTACAAAATTCAAGAACTAACAGTTTTCCATAGGTTATGCTCCGTACAAAACGCTCACTTAACCACAGACAATATCTACAGTGCTAAAATAATACTAACCGGTTGCTTGTAAACTGGTTCATGGTGCGCAAATAAATGCCTCATGCACTTCTCAGTAAGGCAAGTGGTGGTTCTCGTGTGCGCCATGCGCAATGAAACTGTTATGAAAGTGGGCTATGAATTTGACATTCAATGATCGATAAGTTTTGGCATAAAACAAAAATTACTGTCATGCAATTTTGTATCTATCGCTTTATAATAAGAAGCATTTGAAATTAATTTCTCCACCGAAGAATTGACCGATATGATTTTTGTACTGGGGGCAAGTGACAAAAAACTGTTTATTAGACCAGAATTTATAATGAACGATATCCAGACAGGCGACAACCTAGAAAAGAAGCGTTTGAAAAGTTGCTTCTTCGATTTGCTCGAACAGGAAATGTCGCATATGAAAAAATAGAAAGAACCAAAACTGCATTAACTGAAGAAACTGAAATGACTGTCCTCTCGAAAGTTACAGAAGATCATCATATCTCGCATAGAGAAATATCCAAACAAACTGACATAAGCCGGACTGTCATACAAATAATTTTGAAAAAGAATAAGTTTCATCCCTACCGTTTTCAGTTACATCAAGAGTTATTAGATGATGATTTTGAGAAAAGAGTAACATTTTGTGAATGGGCTCAGCAACAGTTGCTACAAGACAGATATTTTTTTAATTATGTTTTATTTTCCGATGAAGCAACATTTCATAAAACTTGGTTTGTACATAGACATAATTCCATTATTATTCAACAGATAACCCCCATTTCTTTCGAACCACCTGTCAGATAAAGTGGTCCCTAAATGTATGGGGTGGCATAATTGGAAATTTCATCGTTGGGCCATATTTCTTTGAGGGAAGAGTTAATGGCTTGATTTACCTCGATTTTGTGAAAACCAGTTACCACAATTAAGTAATCATTTACCCATTCGAATCAAACGAAGAATGTGGTATGTATACGACGGAGCACCTGTTCACCACACTGTTCCTGTTAATAATTATTTAGACACCTCGCTCACCAGATTTGACAAAAATTGATTTTTTATGTAGGGCTACGTTAAAGATGAAGTTTATAGAACACCCCCATCTACGAAGGAGGATATGAAAAATAGAATTAGGGACGTATTCCAAAATATTCCTGTCAGCATGTTGAGGCGAGTTAATGAAGAATTTCAAAACCGAATACATTATTGTTTGGATGTAGCTGGTGGTCACTTTGAGCAGTTGTTATAAATTTCTAATATTTTTTTTGTTATCGTTTCAATTATTTACTCTCATAAATAAAAAAATAAATAAAAAGTTTTTGCCGTTTACCAGCTGTCCTCCCTTTATGAACGGAGTCGGAACTTGTGCGAGCTAAGGAATAACGAGGTCTTACGTTTTAACGTGCGATTCCTAGCCCTTTCTCTCAGAAAAAAGATTCTGCAGTCGCTAGGCTTTGAACCCACACGACTGGCAGATAGAATGATTGAGAAGCGATGCTCCTAACAACAAGGCTACCTGGTCCTAAATACTTCAACGAAAACATGTTTTCCAGACTTTTCCCAACCGATTTTCAGTTTAAAGTTTGACAATGCAATTATGTTAAATTCCAGTAACAGTAACAGTAACTAAGTGGCAAAATCCTTACTGGCCTTACGTAAATAGAAAGAGAATTTTTGACAAATTGAAAATTGAATTGCAAATTTCACAAAATCTGTCAATTTTAGGGGCTAAGTCATTTCAACAAAAATTGTAGGAATAAAGTAGTTCTTCAAAATGGTGACATAACATACTGGGTGTTTCATTTAAAAAAATCAAGTTTTTGATATTCGAAGTTTGTCAAGTTAATGCCTCTGTATAAAATGTCCTGTTTGAGAAATGTAATTTTCAGTCCATACCGACATTTCATCTCACTCTTGGTGTTGCATGTCTCAAATAATTCTGCTTAAATTTTATCCATACATTTTTATGATGGCATTTGTGGTGGTCTATTTTTCCGAAGATTTTCTTACTTTTAGCAATAACTTGACAACGCCGCAAAATTTTCGAAAAAAGGAAATACCTCCTTATGTAACACATTTTGCTCAGTTCAACGGCAAAAATTTTTACAGGGGGGTCCATTTAAAAAAATTATGATTTGTATTGCCCCGCTTCGAAGGAACACTCTGTATATTCCACAATATTTTTAAAATAAGCAACAAAGTAAACCATTTAACTTTTATCTGAAACATTTTATCATACTCCTCATTATAGGCGAGATACTGTTCTTCCTCACACTAATGGGCCACCCGGTATATCTAATATATCTTACCCAAGTTGGAGCCTGCTTTGGTTATTATACTAGATAATGCACCATACCAAAGCAGAAGCCTAGATAGAATACCTAGAACCGTCACAGACTAGCTCGGGACAAAAATTCAAAATTTGATAAAGAATGCAAAAAATTTCACTTTTGGCAATTGTAAAATAACACAAAATGAGAGTCAATGAATACGTCAGTGACCAACTGCCAAAAAATTTGATTTTAATTGTTGTGAGATTGCCATCTACCATTGCGAGCCCAATCTAATTTGGTTGATATTAAGGATTGTGTTGCAGAAAGAAATACCTCATTCAAGGTTGGAGATATTAAAATAATTCATGATGAAGCAGTTTCGTCCGGATTGGGACTAGCCCTACCATGTGACTAGGTCATCGGGTGGGGAATAGTGCTTTGACGATCCCAGACACTGCTGGGTCGAGTCCAGTTCCTTCTCGGTAACATGGTAGCGTGCTTAGTAGCTTCGGCGAACGGTAACTCGTCACACATTCACACGAGTAGTATCGTATCAAAAGTCTGATACGGCGGCGAATCCTCAAACGTAACAAGAGGAGTCTTGTTGACATGGATACCCAGGGGGTAGAAAATAGCCTCATCATGGTGCTGGACTCTGGGTCGAGGAAAATCCGCAAGCAATCGTGGAATCTCATCACCAGGAGCAGTTCTCATCAATTGTCTGAGACTGGAATTATTGGAGATTACCTAATTGGACCTTTTTTCTACCACACAGATCAATTGACATAATTATCGCCGATTTCTTGAAGATAATTTGCTAATTCTGTTAGAAGATGTTCCTATTTCATGGCGAAATAGCATGTGGTTTATGCGCGATGGTGCACCTGCTCATTTTGGTGCTCTGGCACGCGAATATTTGAACCAAAATTTTCATAATGGCTGGATAGGTCGTGGGGGATCAGAGTCATGGCCAGCTAGACTTAAACGGTCTTGATTATTTCCTTTGGGGACATCTTAAGACTTTGGTGTACAGTCAACCAATTCTAACTGAGGAGGAATTGCGAAACCGCGCAATAGTTTCCTGGAAAGCAATAAGGAATACTCCAGGAATTTTCCAAAGAGTACACGAGTCAATGACAAGGAGGGCTGATGCGTGCATACTTGCATTTTGAACAGTTGATTTGATTTTGGTATTTTTTGTTCATAATAGTTACGTTTTTGAAAATAAAAAATGGATTTTTATGCGTACTCATTACAAAAACTGAATAATAGTTAACATAACATTATTAAAATCTTGTCTAGATCCTTTGGTTACCACAATTGTGAAATTAGGACTTAGAAAAAAAATCGAATAGGGACAAGCAAATGAATGTATTTTATTTTATAAATCGAAAACCGTCCGCCGGACGAAAAAAAGGCAGGAGACCAGTTTTATGAGAAGATAGAGGACAATTACAAAAATAATATTCATTTCGAAAGTGGCGTATCATTATTTTGATAAAAATATGACAGGGCATGTTAACAGGGGCACCACTGATGAAATTAAGAAATCCTTCATCACGGAAAAAATGTATTTTTATGCGTACTTTGCATGTACCAAAGTTGAAAAAAAAGCCAAAGCGGTTTCAGAGATATTGGAGAAGAACTGATTTTTTCGTTAAATTTCAACATCCTGTATCTCAGAAATAAAGCGGTTGCGGACCTATGTTCATATGAAGAATTTTTCTTAAAATCATCCAAGGATCAGCATTCAATTACTAAACACCCCGTATTGTGTTTAATTTTATATATAAACAATAGCATATTCAATGTTTTTTCTTTTGTTCAGCAGACATAAGAGACAGTGTTTCCAACATGTAGTTCACAGGTGTACGTTTATTACAATTCAGTATTGCTCTCATGGATCTGTTTTGAAGCTTCTGTGATCTATCAAGATTTTCATTGCTTACAAAATAGAGCAGTGTACCACAATAGTCGAAGTGGAATGCTATTATTGATTTATATATCATTAATTTTGCATATTGACTCATTTTATTATTTAATCTATATAAGAGAATAATTTTTGTGGCTATTTTCTTCTAACTACAGTGAACATTCAAGTTTTGATCTAGTAACAATCCCAAATATTTAAAAATTGTAATCCTCTCACACCATGCCCCCCTTAAGGTTGAGTGCCCATGGATAGTAAATCCCCTTCATGTTATATGTGAACGAGATTTACTATCCACTTCCATTCTCCCCGCTCCTCCTTGGAGCGGTCCTCAACTCGCAAATGGCACGTTTGCGAAATTGAAATCGTACCTCCTGTGGTATGAAGTCAGCCTCTGAGTGCTTTAAACCCCTTATTATCTGAATTTTGTATGTTTACCTGACTTGTGCTGTGTGTGCATGGTGGTGATGTACCTGATGGGTGTGTAAGTGTATGGTGTGATGTGGGTGTGTTGGTCTTGGTGTTTTGTGTTGAGTTGTTACTCACCTGACGCGCCGGAGTGCTACTCTCGGTGGTGGACGGTCGTTTTGGTAGACTGGCCGCAAATACTTTTCCCTTTCTCTAAACCTGGGATCGTCCAGGTTTAGGTCCGCGTGGATGTCTTGAATCACCGGGTTCGTGTGGGTGTCCGTCTTCAGGAACGTCGCGGTGGCGTGGTTCCGAAGATGGTCGTCAATGAAGTTCGGATTGACATTCAGGTCCCTGTAGATAAATCTATTCGGGACGTATCTGGGAGCGTTCGCTGCCATTCTTAGGCTCACGTTTAGGAATAGCTGGATCTTGGTCCTGTATGTTTGTGCGCATTGACCCCATGCGGCGGATGCATACAGGATGATGGAGAGGGGGATGGTGCTGATAAGGGAGCAGTTTTAACTGGAGGTCCATGTTGCTACTGCGTCCTATGAGGGGGTAGAGGTTCTTTCGGGCTGCTTTCGCTAGTCCGAGCCTCCGGTCTACGTGTTGCCTGAATGTCAATCTTTTGTCCAAGGTGACTCCAAGGTATTTGGCCTCGTTTGCCCATGGAATCCGTTGGTCATTCATGATGACGTGTCCTGCCGGTGTTGTTCGCCTTCTGGTGAAAAGTATCGCCTGGCTCTTCTCCGCGTTGATCTCGATCTTCCATAGGTTGAACCAGTCCTCAAGCTTGTCTGCTTGATCTTGCAGGTATCGGGTTACTTGCGTTGCGTTCACCGATCTGGCCACTAGTGCTGTGTCGTCCGGCGATCTTCCATAGGTTGAACCAGTCCTCAAGCTTGTCTGCTTGATCTCCGCCGTGTAGATGGAGAACAGGTGTGGAGATAAGACTGCGCCTTGCGGTACTCCTGCTTCTAGGGTCCTACTGCTGAGAGGACGTTGCCAACTTTACATTGGCACCGCCGTCCTCGCAGGAAGGAGTCTATCAGCTTCACTATAGGAGTGGGGTATCCGAGGTCTGTCATTTTGGTGATTAAGCCATCGTGCCAGACCCTGTCGAAGGCCTTGGAAACGTCTAGGAATAAGGCTCCTGTGTGGTGTCCCCTGCCCAGGTTGAAGCCTGTTACGGCAAAGTCCACTATCCTCAGGACCTGCATTTCCGTAGAGTGTCCTTGTCGAAAGCCGAACTGCTCGTCTGGTAGGACGTTGAGTTCTTCCGTGAGTGGTTCCAATCGTCTCTGGATGACTCGTTCTGCCACCTTGCTCATCGAGGGTGTGAGGCTGATGGGCCGGTGGTTTTGCGGTATCACATGGTTCTTGTTGGGTTTGGGGATCATGATGACCGTGGCTTCTTTCCATGGTCGTGGAAAGTGTCTGAGCCTGAGCATTGCATTGACGATGTTGGTCAAGGCAGCAATTCCTTTTCTCGGTAGAGCCTTTAGGGCTCTGTTCGAAATTTGGTCTGGTCCGGGTGCCTTGCGGGTAGCAAGGTTTCGGATAATGTCCTTGATTTCTTCTGGCGAAGTTGGTTCAAGGACGTGCTCGGCATCATTGATCCGTCTTATTCTCCTGACAGTCTGACTGGCTCGGGTTTCCATGTCTTCCACCTCGTCGGTTTGGTTGACCTGGTTGTCCCTACACTGGCGTTCGAAAGCGTCCGCAAATGCTTCTGCCTTTTCGCTGTCAGTGTGGACCAGGCCCCCCTCTCCGTGGAGTGGCGGGCACGGTTTCCTTCTGCCTTGTCGAAGTACTTTCTGCATTCTCCATACAGAGTTGTCATCTGTGCTCATTTCTGTCATCCTGTTTGTCCATTGCTGAGTTTGGTGAGCTTTGAGTTCCAGCCGCAGTTGCCTGCCTGCCTGGTTCATTCTCCTCTTATCTTCGGGAGCCAGTGTCCTCTGGTATCTCTTTTTCAAGCGGCGTCTGCTCCTAACAAGCTCCCTAACCTCTGGGGTTGGTGCTAGTTGGAAGTTGAACCTGGTTGCTTGGGAGGTCTTGGAGCTGCGTTCTATGGCTTCTTGGATGCATTCTTGCAACTGTGTTGTTGCTCTCTCGAGATCAGTCTTTGTGAGTATTCGTGGGATGTTTCCTATGGAGTCGTGTATGATTCTTTGGAATCGGTTCCAGTCGGTCGTCCTCCTGGTGGCCGATTCCCCAGGTTCCGCGTCTCCCTCCCCTATTGTTAGTAGGATTGGGTTGTGGTCCGAGGAGCCCTCGTCTAATACTTCCATCTCGGTGTTGGCTGGGATGGACTGTACGAGTGCTATGTCCAGGATGTCCGGTGTATGGTTCGCCAGTCCGTGGTAGGTGGGTTCGAAGGGGGCTACTACTTCGATGTCGTTGTAGTCGGCCAGTAGGTTCTCCAGATTTCGGCCTCGTGGATTGTTGTTTCTGCAGTGCCATGTCTGTGACTTCGCGTTGAAGTCTCCGATGGCTACAGTTGGGTGATGATCTGGAAATAGTTCTGCTAGGTCTTCTCTCTGTATATTTCCCCCTGGTGGAATATACGTTGAGATGATTCTTAGCATTCCTATGTGTCTGACTTTCACTTTTACTGCGACTGCTTCGCCTCGAGATAGTTCTGGTTTCTCAGCCTCGTGTTGTTCGAGGCCAGTTCTTACTAGAAGGGCTGCGCCTCCGCGGGTGTGACAACCGGGTCTGTCTGTCCGGTAGCAGGTGAATCCTGGAAGATGGAAGTTCTTCTGGGGTTTCAGCGCTGTTTCCTGGATGGCGATGATGTCCACTTGTGTTCTGGATATCAGTTCGTGCAGCTCATCCTTGCGTGTGAGTGCACTGCTGATGTTCCAGGAGCAGATTTTGAGCGTTTCCGGAGGTTGTCTTAACATTTAAGATTTCCTGGGGCCTGACTCTGTTTGAAGAGCTCAAGAAGTTGCTTCTTGAGCGCCTCAGGTAGTGCCAGCAGTTGCTGGTTCACTGTTACGGTTGGCGTTGATGTTATCTTCGTTGGACCCCATTTTGGTGGTGCCTGTGGTGTTTGAGGTTGGGGCACAGCGTTCCTGGGGCCCTGCCTCCTTCGTGGTGGTTGGTATGTTGTTTGTCTTGGTTGGTGTGTTTGCTGAGGCATGGGTCTTGTCGCTGGTTTGGGTTTGGGGAATTTGGGGCATCCTCTAAAGCTGGCCGTATGTGGCCCCCCACAGTTGGCGCAGGTAGCTGGCTGCTCCTTGGTTTTCAAACAGGTCCGGGACTCGTGCTCTTCCCCGCACTTCACGCACCTGGGGGTGGAATGACAGCACCTTTGTGCGTGTCCAAACCATTGACACTTGTGGCACTGGGAGACATAACCTCCAGTCGTCTGTCGTTGGGGTTCCACTTTCACTTTAAGCATGAGACAAATGTCAAGCTTGAAGATGTGGTTTTCTTCTCGTGGTACTTTCCCCTAAAAAATAGCGGAAGTGCCTTTTGGTGCGCCTAGATGTCATCCTATGACATTCCAGGACGGTGAAGCCTGAGTCCTGGACGCTTTCTCTCACTTCCTCCGGCTTTGTATTCTCCGGAATCCCCCGGATCACTGCGTGGAGTGGTATCTCTGATTTTAGGGAGTACGTGTAGAAGCTGTAGCCACCAGCTTCCAAGAACGTCGTGGTTGCCCTCCACGTTGCCTCGTTTTCCGTGTGGATGGTTATTCCATCGGACGTTAACCTGGCCTTCAGGAAGTTGATCTTCCTTCGGGCTATTTCGGCGGAGACGGTCTGCCACTTGTCCTTATTTCTAAGGACAATTGGAGGTGGTTTCTTTGGGTCGCTTCCTAGGGGAAGAGGGCACTCGAAGCTGGTTTGGCCTCCGTGGTACGACGGGAACCGTTTTGGCGACGGGGGCCGATTTGGTTCCGGCTTTTGGGGTCTCGACTTTGGACTCTCTTTTCCGTTTTGTCGTAACAACGGTGAACTCTGCATCGTCGTTGCTGGGGTTCTCGTTGGGGAATGACAGGGTTCTTTTCTTGGAGACGTTGTCCTCCGTCTCCATGATTTCAACAGCTTCCAGAGGTGTTGCGTCCTGGACTGGCTTCTCAGCCACCTGGACTGGCTTTCCAGCCTCCTTATTGCCGAGGGCGGCGATGGCCTTAGGTGCTGAGTTCTTTCTTTAGATCCGCGTTCTCCTTGCGGATCTCGTCCAGCTGCTTTCTCAGCTGGGTTAACACCTCGTAGATGTCTTCCATCCTGATGTTCTTCATTTTCTTCGTCTTCCTTGATGCGACAGAGCTTCTGCTACTCTCGTCGGTTGAGACGGCAGATTCTTCATCTGAGGATGACATGTTGTTTTTTTAGTGCATAGGTGTCACTAATCCTTTCGGTTCCACTTCTTTAGATTTGCACGGCCACCAACGATCTAATGATCTGGACGGCTATACTCTTCAAAGTCGGGTCGAATTCGAATTTTGCCTTAATAAAGCAGTTTCTCGAATTTCTCACTTGCCTTGATAAAAGCAGTTTTCGAATTCCTCACTTGCCTTGATAAAAGCACATGTTACTCGTTCGGATCTCACTGAACTACAGACCACACATCCTCTCAATGCTGACATTATCAATATATTTTCTTTAATTTTCCAGAAATTCTTTCCAAAGTATGCCAAAATTCTTTCCCATTTACGTAGTCTACGCCCAGGAAGGTTTCTATCCATTTAATCTCTCTATGTTGTTTAATTAGTAATCTTATTTGTGCGTTTAATCGATTCCACTCTATTTTTACCGCCGGGTCTAGTGTGTTTGTATATTATCGATATAATTTTCCTTTTATACTTGATTTTTTCTACAATATTTTTTGAAAGAGTTTGTTGGTCTAGGTTTATTGTGGAGAGAGGGGTGGCGGTTTCAGCGGCTTCAGAAATCATGTTTTCTATAGCCATGTCGATAATATTTTGTATGGAATTTAGTGGCCGAAAGGGATTTTCGTGATGTTTTTCGTTAATGTAGGCCTGCATTAATTGAATGTCCGTTCGTTTGTAATCTCTAAATGTTTTTGTTTCAGGAAAGGCCCAGATGGATTTTCTCAATTTTGTTCGCAGAAGAAGTGGCGTGTGATCCGACGTCACAGTGTCACCTATGAAACATATATCATCCATCATATTTGTACATCTTTCGGTGCACAATATATGATCGAATATAGATATTCCACGGTGATTGAGATACGTGGGCATATCATTTCTTGTGCGGAAAATTGCGAGATCTAATAGTTAATTTGATAGAATGATTCTATTTCTATTTTCTGTTATATCTCCAAATTTTCTGTGTCGGGCATTGAAATCTCCCATCAGAACGGCTTTATTTAATGTTGAAAAATATTCTGTAAAATCTGCAGGAATTTCGATGTGTGGATAGTTATAATGAGAAATAGTTGGTATGATTTTCCCGTTTTCCAGAGTATCAATCGCCAGGTCATCAACATTCTCGAAAACTCGTGGTATTTCATGTGTTTGATGTGGAATTCCGTTTCTAATGAGGATGCAAATTCATTTCAAAAATTGAGATTCATTTTTAATAACGTCACTGTAACACGAAAAATTTGGAATATTTTTCAATTGAGTATCTACAATGACTTAAATTTGTATGTTATGTGTTTTTAGAAGGTTTTTTACGGCAAGCCGTTTATTCTTTGAACTATTTATATTGATGGTTCCTATCACGAATTTATTGATCGGACTCTCACAAACTATCATTTTCTCGGCACTCATTCAGATTGTCGAAGAAGTGATAGGCTTGAAGTGTAATTGAAACCCTATCGGGGATGGAATTGTCGCGCATGTCCAGCCAAACATATTTCTTGTGATCTGCTCGTTTTGGGAAACGATCAGATCGCGATATTGTGGGATAATATTCAAGAACATGAGTGTTTGATGTCCTATCATAGCTCTTACATAATTTGGTAATTCATTGACGGGTGTTTTGAGTTTTGGGGGTTGAATGGGCGTCGTTTCAGCTGGGGTTTCTGTTTTTTTTTCGTTCTGGACATTTATGTGAGAACGCGGGGTGAGTGTCGTCGCAATTGAGGCATTTTGGCTAGTTAATTTTTGAGCATTCTACACTTTTATGGTCCCCTCTGAAGAAGGTACGTGATTTTTCATTCGGTACATTGCTCAAATGAATGTCCCGTTTTGCAACATTTAATTGCAATATTTAATTATTTGTATGGCTATGGCAGACATGGAAGGCTCGCATCTACGCATGCGGCCATACAGAAATATTCCTTTTGCGATTTTATTACTATAAGAAGTAGGATCGTTTGTGATGACACGGACCATCATCGTGGGTTGACGACGGGCCCTGGAGATGATTCTCCTACATGTTTGGGAAGGTACGTTATTCTCAATCAGATGATCCTTCAGTTCCTTCAATTAATTCGTCTTCATATAATTTGTCAACGTCCTTTATGACGTATGATAAACTGGGGCCATTTGACTGGGAAGACGGCCTTTTTGTTTAGAATGGTAATTTGTTACGTCGATAGTTGGGCAGTCCGAAGCATGGCAAATTCGTTTTGTTATAGTATGTATGTACTCTGTGAAAGTTACTTCCGATGATTTTTCGCCGAGTGAGGAAACGATAGGCGTCACGCTGTTGAGCAAATGAGTTTGGAAGTTTTTCAAACTCACAGTGTCTGAGAAACAGGCGTTCGATTTTCGGTCATAAGTTGTTTCTTCATTGATGGGAATTGATTTCATTGAAGAGTTTGAAGTATTTCAAATGGTTTTCCGCATTTCAGAGTCGCCCGAATTCTGTATGGGGGCCGGCATATTCTGTTATTGGTATTTCAGATTGAGATTTCGATTCTATAGAATTAAATTTGGGTATCGGTGCTAATTTCGTGGCTTTTGCATAGCTAATCAGTTTTTGAAGTTCAGCTTTTTCGGCTGGAGGAGGTGTTTTGTTCCTATCCAGGGACCCAGATAGCCGGTTGTGGCCAGATATGTTTCCTTGTTTAGGGAGTATCCGTGAATGACCATCGGAAATGGTGGGAAAATAGATTTCACCGAAAAGGGGCCTAGTAATAGTGCTTGTGTTGAGCAGATCGTCGGGCAGAACTTTGTTGTGCAAACAACTTGTACCAATGAATATAATTTAACGTGAATTCCAAACGTATTTATTAGTGAAAATATAAAATGAATATTAATAGTTGAAAATGTTTGACAAGACTGTGACATATATAAACATATCCATGAAAACGGTATGACTCGCATCTATCTTGAATCCATTTCAACACTTCCCCCGAGTCAATTCCAGTTTCTTGAATGAAAAACCGGACCCGAGTCCGAGCATCTCCACAAAAGCTTCATGTCTCGCTTTCGGTAAACCCTTTGTGAAAATATCGGCTGTCATGTTTCTCGTTGACACATGTTTCACTGTGAATTCTTCATTTCTAATCTATTCTCTGAGGAAATGATATCTCAGATCGATGTGTTTACTTCTAGCATGAAATGTTGAATTTTCTGCTAGTTTGAGTGCGCTGAAATTATCATTGAAAATTATTATGTCTGTCAACTCTTCGAGTTCCAAATTCTTCATGAAATTCCGGAGATATATCGCTTCTTTTGCAGCCTCAGTCATCCCCAAATAATCTGCTTCGGTAGAGGAGAGGGCGACTGTGCGTTGCTTTTTCGAATCCCATGAAATTGGACTTCCGGATCAAATAAAAGTATATCCTGAATAGGATCTTCTGTCATCGAGACAAGACCCTCAATCAGCATCCACAAAACCTGTCAAAACTTCCTGATCTGGTGAATAAACAAGTCCCAAATCAATGGTTCCTTTCAGGTAGCGTAGTACACGTTTACCTGCAGTCCAATGTAGTTTATCGTAGCAATTGATGTACTGCCCAAGATAACTAACTGCAAAGCTAATATCCGGTCTCGTTGTAGTGCTCAGGTACGTCGAAGCATCAATTAATTCACGATACGGTATTTTGTGCACATCTTCGTTTGGGGCTCCTTCGGACTTTTTCAATTTCACATTGGGGTCCAATGGAGTTGACACTGGATTCGAATCTGTCATTCCAAAACAGTTCAGTAATTCTTTGATGCATTGCTATTCCATTTTCTTTTTTCGAAAACTCTATTCCAAGGCAATATCCGACTTCTCCCAAGTCCTTCACATCAAAATGATTCGATAGTTTCTGATATATCGTATCCGCCGTACTTGAATTTTTCGAAACTACCAGGATGTCGTCAACATAAATCACAATCATTCCCAAGTCTTCCCCTTGATTTATGCGATAGACGCATGGATAGGAATTTGATGGCTTGGCTCCGAATGATATCAAAACGCTATTCAGTTTGTTATACCAATTTCTTCCGGCTTGACGAAGACCGTATAGTTATTTTTTCAATAAACAAACTTGGTTTCCTAGACGAAGTTAATCCAACATATCAGCCGCTCTCGTGATAACATTGGAGTTCGAACTTTCCGCACTGACGATCGTTTCCAGAATTTCTTTCAACATTTTCGGTGGTTCCATGAATATTTCTTCCTTGATTTCGCCATTTAGGTACGCACAAGTTACATCAAACTGTCGAAGTGACATTTTGAATTTGGTTGCCAGTGCCGCAACAAGTCGAATCGAACTTGGTCTAGCAACTGGAGCGAAAGTTTGATTGAAATGTATACCTGGTTCTTGACTAAAACCTTGGGCTACAAGTCGTGCTTTCCTTTTATCGAGTGTTCCATCAGCTCTGTACTTATTTCGTAAAACCATACGACTTCCAATTATATGTCGGTCTTTCGGACGTTCCTTGAGTTCCCAGGTATCATTAATTTATGATGGACTTAATTTCTTCCACCATAGCATGGTACCACTCGGTGTTATCAGGTCCAGACATCGCATGTTTCAGTGGAATTTCTGAAATAAGTGCAATGTTTCCTTCTTTATGTTGAGTTTCCATCGCTCTATAAATCTTCCGAGGTCTTCCCCTAGAGCCCGACCTTTCAATTCTCGGTCTGCCAGGTCCTCTCCTGAGTAAAGAGTGTTGTTCATGACATATTTGGGTTTCTTCATCCTCTTGAACATTATCCTCAGGTTCTGGTTCACTAGTTTGATTCATGTCAGGTTCAGGCATGATATTTCTAACTTCAATGTCAATTGTTCGAGGTGAATTATTTACCTCATTTTCAATCGGAACAAAATCTTGATATTCATCAAGACTTGATTGATTTTTCTCAAAAAATTTCACATCTCTTGTTATGTGAATTTTCCGTTCTTCTTTCAGCCAAATTCGATATCCTTCTAATTGTTCGGAATATCCCAGGAAAATGCTTTCTTTGCATCTAGAGTCAATTTTTTCTCTACCTGGATCCTTGTTGAGACAGAAAACTCTGCAGCCGAATTCTCTAAAATGGGATACATCTGGTTTCTTTCGATTCCAAACCTCATACGGAGTGTTTCCGTTCAAACTCGTGGTAGGACAACGATTTCGAATGTAATTCGCCGTGTTGACGGCTTCGGCCCAAAATGAAGATGGTAAACCAGACTGCATGAGTAGACATCTTGCTGTATCTAGGAGTGTACGGTTCCTTCTTTCTGCAATACCGTTTTGTTCTGGGTTATACGGACAAGTAAGACGTCTTGTAATACCTCGACTACTCAGCATATCTTCGAAATTTTTGCCTGTATATTCTGTCCCGTTATCTGATTGAATGCATTTGATTTTCTTCCCTTTCTTGTTTTCAACTAAGGTGATGAAATTCTTAGTAATATCGAGTACTTCCGTTTTGGATCTAATAAACCTCACTTAACACCATCGGGAATTATCATCAATAAACTCGATGAAATATTTCGCCTTTCCAATGGAATCTATCCTCATTGGTCCACATATATGTGTATGTATCAGTTCTAGTAAGCTACTTTTTCTGAGAGACTTTTTCGGGAACGGGATTTCTGACATTTTTCCGTGATGGCATACGTCGCATTTGAAGTTTTAATGACATTTTTCCAATTTCATTCCGCCAATGATTTCTTTCCGTTCAGCTTTGAGGATATCTTCAATATTCAGATGTCCCAGCCGACGATGCCACAATTCAAGATTTCCTTCATTTCTTTGTAAAAAGAAAGCTGATTCCTGGAAACCACGCACATAGTACAATCCTTCGATACGATCTGCAATCAATTTAATATCACCGTCGGTCCCTATCACTAGAGCAATGTCCTTCTTGAATACGACTTCAAATCCATTTTCAGCTATCTTCCCAACAGACATCAGGTTGGTACGTAAGTCTGAAACATACATAGTGTTGCTTAGGGTTATGTCTTTCGATTCTCCATTAACATCGGTCTTGAACGATACGGTACCTTTGCCTACTATTTCAGATGATTGATTGTTCGCGAGTTTCAATGATTCGTTATTTATGTGAACCATTTCGGTGAAACTTCCAGTTTCTTTACATAAATGTGACGTTGCACCACTGTCTAAGCACCATTTCGTTTCAATATCGCCAATTCGAATTTCTTCGGTGGCACATAGACACACATTTTCGGCATATTTTGCTGAATGTTCATCTATTTTGCGATTATATTTACATTCTGATGCTCTATGTCCAACTTTTCGGCATTTGTGACAACGAAATTTAAATTCTTTGTTCTTCGTATTAGCTTCCGAATAGGAATACCTTTCATAGACTTCAGGCTTTTTGTTGTATCGGCTTTGAAAATGCTTTTTATTTGCAAACATTGCATTCTGCATTGAATTCCTAGCTTCATTTTGTCGTGCATCGTTTTCTTCAATGATTTTCACACGTAGCATATCTGGAAGTGGTAATTCATCTCTGGACTCGATTGCACATCTGAAGTTTTCAAAACTGAAGGGCAAACTGTACAACAACATAATGGACAGTAAGTCTGGATTGATTTCGACTTCCATTCCGTTCAATTTGTCAACTGCGTCAAAAAATTTGTTCAAATGATCACGAACATCGTCACCATCATTCATTCGCTGCAACGTGAGCTGTTTCAATAGTGTCGCTTTTCGAGCTGGTCCTTTCGACTGGTAAATATTTTCCAACTTCAGCCGAACTTGACGAGAAGTTGTGCATCCTTTGATTTGTTTCAATTCTGATGGACTGATTGACAGAATTATATCGGATTTTGCTTTGTAATCATTCTTTATCCAATTTTGTACACTGCTCAAAGAAGCTGCGTCCCCTTCAATCGGAAATGGTTTCGATAATTCACCATTTACGTATACCCATGCATCATTCTTGATCAGTATGGCCTCCATTTGCATTTTCCAGGTATCATAATTATCTTTGTTCAGGGTTTCAATTCTGGATATATTCGCCGGATTCATATTCACAGAATCACTTATATTTTACACTATGAGAGTCTTTCAATACGTTTTTTACTGGACAGGAACACTTCTTGGTTAACTTCAGTTGGTACACGAATTCTAGGCTTTCAGATTTCAGATCCTGGGCCCATAACCTGTTGAGCAGAGCGTCGGGCAGAACTTTGTTGTGCAAACAACTTGTACCAATGAATGTAATTTAACGTGAATTCCAAACGTATTTATTAGTGAAAATATAAAATGAATATAAACAGTTGAAAATGTTTGACAAGACTGTGACATATATAAACATATCCATGAAAACGGTATGACTCGCATTTATCTTGAATCCATTTCAACAGCTTGTATATTCAAAAATACGCATGCACGACTACTACATAAATAAGGAAGGGTACAACCTTAGTTTATATCTCCTCGAGATGACCAATCCGCTGCTGAATGACTTGTTCGAGAAATATGCGAATGCAGTGATTTTACGAAGCACGACACTATCTGCTGCGAGGCTGGATCAAACGTGAACCAAGTCCTAAAATATGGGGGTGTGTCAAAGATGGCTGACAAACACGAGGGTAGACTCCATCTTCACTCCAATATAGAGGCTTTTCAGTTACTGGACAGTTATGTGATGTTTTATGAGAAATGCCTAGCTCATAATGTCAACTAATGGACATTGATGAATTAACCTTCAGATGGCGAATTTTTGAGCGATCTGCATTCATGCATTCGAAATCGCGACCCCAAATTTGAAATTGTTCATTGAATATGTTGAAGTTTTTATTTTTTGTTTTCCAATCTGAACACACATACTCCTGAGTATGAAAAGGATGTGATTGTTCTCTATAATGTAGAATGAATAATGCTGCAAAATTGATTGTTCTCCTTCATAAGACGATAACTTTTTCATTTTTCTCAATCCCATATCTATTGCAGATACCACTTGTGGGATGAGTGAAGTCATAAATATGAATACTCTGCATAACTATACATTGGAATCCCCTGGTTATCCACACGGATATGCTAACGATTTAAAATGTGAATGGATATTTTCTACGATACCTATGAATCACCTGGAAATCAAGTTCACGTCTTTGAATTTTGGTTTTTCACAATTTGCCCAGAGATGTGATATTTTGAGCGACCATGTGAGGCTTTTCCAGAAACACTCATATGATAACGATTGGCAATTAATCGAGGATTTATGTAAATACAAAATGGACACCTTTTCGGCGACCGATTTATTGAAGGTACAATTTGATACAACCAGATTCATCAATGGAACAGGCTTCAAAGCCATGGTGGTAGATGGTGAGTGATCATTACATATATATATATATATATATATATATATATATATATATATATATATATATATATATATATATATATATATATATGTGTGTGTGTATATGTATATTGAAATTGCGTTCTTCGATAATATTAGGTGGTTGAGAGGTTGTCGGATGAGGACCAAAAATTATTCTCTAATTTTCAGCAAACGTTTCGTTTATTATGTATGAACTTCTTCAGTACCTATAAATAAATATAAAATACAGATAGAATAATAAATGTGAACGCGACAAGAGATTAACGGTAAACTTATGGGGTCATATGAACGAGTGAGGGAAGAAAAGGTATGGTATTCAATAAGCTACATAGAGAATGTCTGTGTGGAAAGCTTGATCATGGTTGACAGGAGAATGATGTTTACATACCTCAACTGGAACAGGATATGATACACACATCTATAAGTATAAAATATACTGTACATGGTTCCTATTATATAAGGTACAGTCATCGTAGTACAATAATTTTTCAACTTTCGTTTTTCAATATACAATAATATTATTGTTTCACACAAGTGCACTTCGTCGAGGAACATGGGACGATAGTTAAGTTAAACCTACAATCATGCCATGTCTAGTTTACCGACATCTATATCAAATTTCCATAAACCTATAATGTTGGTAGCATAGGTGTATGTTTAATGACTGAGTATGATCTCATTGTCTGATTCATTCACCTAGTATATTTTATACTTATACAGGTTTGCATCGTATCCTGTTCTAGTTGAGGTATGTAAACATCATTCTCCTGTCAACCATGATTAACTTTCCCACCCAAACATATCCTACGTAGCTCCTCAAATACCATACCTTTTCTTCCCTCTCTCATTCATATGACCCCATAGGTTTACCGGTAATCTCTTGTCGCGTTCAGATTTATTATTCTGTCTGGATTTTATATTTATTCATAGGCCCTGAATTTTATACATAATAAACGAACCGTTGGCTGAAAATTAGAGAATAATTATTGGTCCTCATCCGACAACCTCTCCACCACCTTATATTTATATATATATATATATATATATATATATATATATATATATATATATATATATATATATATATATATATATATATATATATATATATATATGATAGTTTTGATGTTTCCATAAACTCCTCAGTATATTTTTAACAAATGTCTTTCTTGCACTGTTATGACAAAAAATTTCAGCTTGTGGAGGTTATTTATCTGGACCAACAGGATATATTATTTTCAATAGTTTAAATCCACGTGCTGATCTGGTGAGAAAATTATCATTGATATATGATTTATTACTTAATATTTTTCCTATTTTAGTGTGCCTGGAATATAACCGTTCGAACAACCAAAACAATCGAAGTGGTTTTCGAGGAAATGAATATTCAAAATGACAAAACCAAAGGTTGCGATAATTATGTTATAGTAAGTGAAAAATAATTTTTCATTCATATTTACATGATTTCCTAACTATTGTATATATATATATATATATATATGGGGAATTCTGCTTTAGGTGAGAAATGGTAAATATCCTGATTCCAATATACTTGGTACCGGAAAATACTGTGGTAGCGAACTACCCGGAAAACTCACGTCAACTGGAAACAACTTATATATTAAATATAATGGAGAATCAGACATGTCTGTAAGTATGATCATGGTACCTTCACATATTTCATAACGAAAGTATTGTATTACCTTCACTGAAGACTTGGAAAGAACCCCCATAGAATATATGAGATCATAGACAAAAATGTCGAACACTGTAGTACTTCCTATTGGCTATGTGCACGACAGTGGCTCCGCCTAGCAAACGCAACATTTCGGGAATTATTTGACAGTCAGATGTCAGGCCATGTTTTGATAATTTCTATCAGAATCAAGTCAAAAACTTGAATGAATATGAAACATTATCGATATCTGAAAGAAATTTATAATATTAAGTTAAACAATTGGATTTTATAATGAGAACAGGATTTGAAAGCCTGAAACATATCTTCCAACCTCGAACTGTGATGAAATGTAATGCATTAGCTTGAGCACATTTGAGAAATGTTGAGGAACAGAATAAACGGCCAAAGTCATTTGATACAAGCCCTTACTATTAGGCTACCCTCAGTGAAATCAACATCCTACAAAACATTTTTGAATGTAAGTTGTTGAGTTGAGCTGGATTCATTTCAGTTACTTCTCCAGTTATTGGTTCATTCGGTGAGACTACTATGCTCCTTCTTGCCATAAAACGTTTGTACAAACGTGTGAATTTATATTATCGAGAAAATAAAATGTATGCACTGAAATCGTAATATAAGGTTACCATTTACTTTTTTCACCTCTTCACAGCAGTTATCAGTTATTGGTTGATTTGGTGAGACTATTATGTTCATTCTTGCCATAAAACGTTTGTACAAACGTGTGAATTCATAATATCAAAGTGAAATTGATTTAGTGAAATGTAAAATGAGGTTGTCACTTACTTTTCCCTTTTTACAGCAGCTATCGATTTCTTTCTTTGTTCCAATTTCCAGGCCGGTTTTTGAAAAGTATAAAATTTACACGATCTATTTTTGACATTATTTGTACAGTTTTCAACACAACGAATTTACCGTGGGATCATCAAAACAAATTTGACAGTCTCGATATGTTTCACATTTATGCCACAGCGTGCGCTGCGATCGATTCGACTGTCCCCACCAAGCACTTCGCACATAGCCTATAAGAGCAAGTCAAATTAATTCAAATCATTCCACTTTCCAACCAACAGATTTTTCTATTATTTTTTCATGAAGAATTCTCAAAAGTTCATCTATAGTATTTTGTTTTTTTTTTATAGTTGAATTGATGACTCAATCTCCGAAACATTTATACTTAAGTGAATGTTTACGAAGTTATATGAAATCATTAGTTATATAGAATCATTTTTGAATGGGGGATTGTATTTGTAATAGAAAAACAAGGACATCTTGGTATATTGGGATATCTATGTTTCTCTTAGCAGTGCAATTTTGAAATAATATTCTGAAAATCAAGCTAGCTACTAGATTGATGCTGTTATGTATTCAAATAACGTGTGAAAAAGGAGTGGTAACGAAACAGTCCTTGCTTAGAATTTGGTTTCATTCTCCACTTTTCATTTACAACTGTCCGAATCGTCCTCAAGTCACGGCGAAGGTATGAACCCGAACCTAAAGAAGCGGCACTTGCCATAAATAACCATGAAAACCAAATTTCTTTCCTTAAGCTAACCTATGTATAATTAGTAGTCAGACCACAAGTGATAGATATTTTGGTGAGTATACTTTGACATTTTTGTGTCAATATTGTTGTAGGTATCTGTGGTATTTTTGCAACAATATTGGCGGAAAAATATCAAAGTACCGATTCTCTACTCAAAATATCTATCATAAGTGGTATATGACAAGATTATATACCGATTACAAACATACACTTGAAAAATGGTGTTACTTTCCCTACGTTTTTTCGGATTTCTTCCAAGGGAATGTTTCTGAAAACGTCGGACATCATTTTTTAATTTGATAGTGACTTGGACATCATTTGACAGTGACTGAATTATTTTGATAGGTTTGGTATGAACAATGGTGAATATCTGTTTCATAGCAAGTAGCGTGTATGTTTGCGAATATTAAAGCATTATGGTCGTATATTCGTTGACATTTGATTGGTTGGATGAATGATTTTGATTGGCTGAATTAATTTCGAGGTATATTATCTTTAAAATTACCTAACAAGTCGTTCCGCCACCTTGATTTGACTGCGTCTTGGTATTCTACCTTCGCCTGTATTGTTTCTCACTACTACGGATTCTCCGAAATTTTTTTACTGTTCTTTTCGTTAGTTTGTCCTACCGGTTTTTCCTGCACATTTTTAACTGGGATCGTGGCACAAGAGAAATGATATCCTTGTTCAATTCTGAAACTTCGGACGAGTCCTTTTGCTAAGCAGTATCTTATTTGATCTGGTCAGTATACCTTTTCCAAGTTAAATCACACTCTGTTTCAATCAAGAGAGTTTTCCAGTCCAAATTTTGTATAACCTTACCATGACACCATTTTTGTTCTGTTGAGTTATATCCTGTCGTTTACCAGGAATGTCTTTTCTTTTTCCTTTTTATAATATATTTTGGTAGTTCTGTTTTGATTTCACCACCGCTCCAGTAGAAGGTAACATCAAGTCGAATTTTGTTTTTAAACTCATGCCTAGAAGCAATTCCGTAGGTTTTCCAGCCGTAGTGGAATGTGGTGTATTACGGTATTGAAATAAAAATCTGTCGATTATTAAGTGAATATCCAAAGTAGGATCTTCATATTTACTTTTAATAATGGCGTTTTCCAGTATTTTCACCGCACTTTCGGCTTTTTCATGGAGTTGAATGGCATGGAGCAACCGCGATATGTTTAATGCCACCCTGTTTCAAAAAACATTGGAATTCGGATCCGGTGAAAGTTTTTGCATTATCAGTATATATCTCGCGGAGTAATCAACCTTGCGAATAATTCTCTGAACACTTTCATGGTGGCCACCGATATTATATTTGCCGTCTCGTGACACTCAATCCATTCAGATAATAGTTTCATTTCCACCATGCCCTTATATGTGATATGTAGCTCATTCAAAATTAAATTCCAATTTTTTTTTGTACTCTTATTTGGTAGCCCCACATGAGACAAATGAGACAATCCTGCTCAATGGAAATTTGGAATCGTCATTTGGAAATACAATACCTGACGTATCAGATCTACTGCAAATTCCTTCCCAATCTGTTTCACATCGATGATTAATCGAGACTCCTTCACATAGTTGATATCCTGAACGTGGAAACATTGTTGATTGGGATGTCGTTACAAGTAGCATCGATAAAAAGTCGACATAATTTTGATTATAATTTATAAACTTGATTTCGTTATTGCGGCAAACATTGGTAATCCACGCTTATTACCAGAAAAAGCAAGTAAGTGCTTGTAATCCGCAACTCAAATAAATCTCTCTCCAAAAAAATACTGATATCATTTTTTCATTCCAAAAATTATAGTAGCAGCCCCTTTTTCAATTTGAGAATGTTTAATTTTGGCAGAATTCCAAATTGCGGGCAGAAACAATATACTCTTCTATATTTTCATCAGAAATATGAGAAACGGTCGCTCCCAACGCCTATTGGGATGCATCTAATAAAAGTTCAATGTTTTTACTGGGATATAAATGTGTGTAAACGAAATTTGGAAATAATATTTTTTTTGCATTTTCAAAACTTGACTCACACTCCGAAGACCAAATTCAAACTGTATTTTTTGTAGTTTATACTTTGGTTCCAGAATTTGTGGAATGTTTGCTAAAGATTTACAATAAAAATGTATCATTTCCAAAAAATTATTATATATAGAATTTCAATTCCGTTATAGTTTCAGCTATGGCTAGATCAGTTACAGTCTTGACTCTGTCTTCCGATGTATATAACCCTTCTTCATCTATAACGTAACCCAAGTCTCGGAAAAATTAACATTTCTCCTACCTTACTTTCATTACACACCAAGTGTTCCAAATTATCTCAACTGGTGATCAGAATTTCATCTAAAGAACACACTATATTGTTTGGACATTCGTTTCATTATGTTTTGGAATATGATCAGAGCGCATGTTTATACCGTGAGGAAGGCGGGCGTAGAAAAATAGTCCCTTGTGTGTGGAAACCAATTTTTGTGATTCTTGTTCTAACACAACCTGTTGATAGGCCTCTGATAAATATATTTTATGGAATTTTTTGCCACCTGGTTTTTGACTCACGAGATACTCAATTTTGGGTAAAGGATAATGTTTCACCTCGAATTGAGGTTTGAGAGTGACCTTGGAGTCCCCCCATTTTGTTCTAAAATCGTTGCCCACTCTGAAAACTCAACTAGGATCAAAACACCACTTTTTATCAATCTTTCTAACCCCTTTTCTATTTTTGGCTCAATTGCAAAAGGTACTGGCCATGTCCTGAAAAATGTTGGCTAGCACCTTGTTCTTATTTGAAAAAAAAACCTTGAATTTATTGGAGCTTCCCAATTTTTTATCGAATATGTCTTTGTATTTATCCACTAATATAGACCCTATGTCATAAAAACTTGCCCGATTTATAGGTACTAGCTCATTGAAATTGATTTTACAAATTCCAATATCTAACATTCCCATTGCATTTCTCCCATTTCGAATCACATATAATTTTATTTTCGAAAATTGCATTTAATTTCAAAAAACCTGATGGTTGGGAACTTATACCCACATAATCTATCAGAGATGAATCATTTTGACACAGAAATTTGTTTAGAAAATTATTTTTTAATAATTTTACGGAAATAGCTGAATGAGTAAACCCAGAATCTCTCAGAATTTATAGGTATATCTTCCATAATCAATTTCATGAAAACTGCTTCTGCATTCTCATCGGAGTCATCGTTACCCAAATCTAAATAGAAAAAAATAACTAATAAAAAATAATGTTGAAGACGAGCTTTCGTTCAAGTCGTGTACTTAAACGTATAAAATAAGTTTAAGTCATCGCTGACAATGATTTAATGATTTTTTGTTGAATTATTTGATTTCAAAAAGCTTGTCGCACGAAGTGTTCATAAGTTACCAATTAATTTCATTGGACAGTGATTGGTTGGTGAGTAACAACTTATCAAAGTATTAATTTCATGACATTTCGCGCGACAAGCTTATTGAAACCAAATAATCCAACAAAAAATAATTAAATTATTGTCAGCGATGACTTAAACTTATTTAATACGTTTTAGTACCCGGCTTGAATAGAAAATTGTATTTAAAAATATTTTTTATTATTTACATTATTTTTCGCTTTTTAGTAAGTTCGCCTGAAGCTGTTCATTTCTAATAGATCATAGTTATTACAAGGTCTCTTCTATGTAAGTTTCGAGCGGAAAGAAATCATGATCTCCGACTCCAAAAACTCCCACACACCAATTTTGAATATAATCTTACCATGATCATAATACTCATTCACCATCCTGAAGTCGCCATCATGAGTTCATAGATTTTGACAAAAAATTCGTGATCTCCGAACCTATAAACCCCCTTATACCAATTTTGAATGAAATATGACCATAATCAGAAAACACGTCTTCCATTTTGGGGCCGCCAACTTGAAGTTATAAATTTTGACAAAAAATTCAAAATATCCGACTGCGAAATCTGCCGCATACTAATTTCGAAGGGAATCGAACCATAATCACAAAATTGGTCTTCCATCTTGAAGCTGTCATCTTGAATTTATAAATTTTGACAAAAATTTCATAATATTCGACCCCAAAAACCCCCACATAACAATTTTGAATCGATTCGGATCATAATCACAAAACTCGTCCACCATCATGAATTTTCACCAAAAATTCATAATATTCGACCCCAAAAACCCCACATACCAATTTTGAATCGAATCGGATCATGATAACAAAATTCGTCCGCCATCTTGAATTCATGAATTTTGACAAAAATTTCAGAATCTCCGACCCCGAAAACCCCTACATGCCAATTTTGAATCCAATCGGATCATAATCACAAGACTAGTCCACCATCTTGGAGCCGCCATTGTGTTGTTTTGTCTTACAAAAATTCCATAATGCAGTTTTACCGGAATTATCAACACTTGCCAAATTTCAAATTAATCGGACGACTAGAAGTCGGTCAACGTACCCTTGCAAAATTTGACCCCAACGAACGAACGAACGAACGAACGAACGAACGAACGAACGAACGAACGAACGAACGAACGAACGAACGAACGAACGAACGAACGAACAAGAACGAACGAACGAACGAACGAACGAACGAACGAACGAACGAACGCACGAACGAACGAACGAACGAACGAACGAACGAACGAACGAACGAACGAACGAACGAACGAACGAACGAACGAACGAACGAACGAACGAACGAACGAACGAACGAACGAACGAACGAACGAACGAACGAAGAACGAACGTACGTACGAACGAACGAACGAACGAACGAACGAACGAATGAACGAGCGAGCGAGCGAGCGAACGAACGACGAAGGAACGAACGAACTAACAAGAGAAACTGAATAAGAGCTTGTAAAAAATCGCACTGTTCAAGCATCTGTCCATTTACAGAGCTTGAATGGTTTCTTGAATACGAAAAATTGAGCTATCATTGATTTCATCACTTGTATCACCATCCTTCAAATAATGGTGTTCGAAACGACGACCCTGGGGTGCCAAATGATCTTTTATAGTGCTCGTGGCATATGCACTCTTGAAATGAACATCCATCGTCACATGTTATACAGTGCGGCTTTTAATAGCCCCTCCCCCCTGTTGAAGTTTGAATGGTTCGACGTATATAAAAAGCGCGGGGGGCATATCAACTTCAAAATTTCAAATAGCAGGGTGTTCGAAACGACGACACTGGGAACCAAATGACCTGTTATAGTGCTTGTGGCATATGCACTCTCTAAATGAACATTCCCATCCTCGTCGCCACATGTTATACAGTGCGGCTTTTTATAGCCCTCCCCCCTGTTGAAGTTCGAATGGTTCGACGTATATAGAAAGCGCGGGGGCATATTAACTTCAAAATTTCAAATAGCATGGTGTTCGAAACGACGACACTGGGGGGCCAAATGACCTTTATAGTGCTTGTGGCATATGCACTCTTTGAATGAACATTCCCATCCTCGTCGCCACATGTTTACAGTGCGGCTTTTCATAGCCCTCCCCCCTGTTAAAGTTTGAATGGTTCGACGTATATAGAAAGCGCGGGGGGCATATCAACTTCAGAATTTCAAATAGCATGGGGGGACATGTGGCACATCATTGAAAAGATAATTCAATTATCTTTCCAAACATCAATTTTTTTTTATTTCGTTGATATGTGACTTCGCGGTTTTTTATGACCCATCATCTGCCTTATGAACTTCGTACGGTTCGACGTAGAACAATGAAAAAAAAAGGTATTGTATGAGATCACCGATACTACTTTTTGAAATGAAAGACATTGTGATTGCCCGATAGATAAATCCCGCGCACATCAACTTCAAAATTTTGGATAGCATGGCATGTGGCACATCGTTGAAAAGATAGTCCAGTTCTCTCTCCAACCATCTAATTGTTTTAATCGTTTCGTTGACTTGTTTTTACACAATGTGCATTTGAAATGTCAAGCATAAGTGCGGATCTGAATGGTACCATTATTTCTCGATAACTTTTGAACGGTTCCATATGAAACAATGGGACAAATACTATTTTGGATGGTATTACAGATCCTACTTTCTGAGAGAAGAAACATTACAATTACTCGACAAAGGGCGCTGGGGGCATAACAACTTGAAAATTTCGAAAGGCATAGAGGTCGAGTTGCACACCATTGAAAAGGTTACTCAATTATAGTTTCAACCATGGTTATTCTACGGAATCACAATTGCGATGAGTAACATTGAAAACGGTCAATAGGGAAAGATTCATTACTTAAATGATTTTTAATTTTCGAATTCGTTCCAAAGATTAATAAGGTAGACATTTTGAATCCATACAGTAATCCATTTTTTTTTATTTATGCGGCCTATAGTTGAGGAAAATTCATATTGAAGTAAACAAAAGACACTCAATTCACTAAATCATTTTCACTAAACTGGGTTTACAAAAACCATGACACGAGTTTCTCTATACAATAGCCTTTTATAGCCTTTTCAAGAGATTATACCCAAATAATACCCAACTCATTTATTTTTAATGACCATAATTATAATTCAGTATACTGATAATCAAGCAGTAACCCAGAAAGGCCCATTATGAAATTGGATTATTTTGTCGATGTTCATGAATTTCTAGTGTAACAATGAGTAAATGATTACTTACATGCTCTTTGTATTCAAAAAATAGTTTCATTCTACTTCTACTACTATTATTCTGAATTTGAAACAATATAATGGTTCGTGTACTTCCTATCGAAGAGAAAACTGAGGCAATCCACATTTTTTGGTGAGGCCCGTTGGAACTACCATGCAGCAGAGATAATTTCTAATGAAAAAATCCCTGATCATCCAATCACTCGAAAGTTTTTGAAACTGGTTGAAAAATTCAACAGTACTGGCACTGTTCGTAGGGCCAGTGGAACTGGCCGAAAATCAATTTCAGAGGAGACGGAAGTTTCGGTAATTGCCGAAATGGTGGTTAATCCTCAACAAAGTACCTCACTTGTACCAAATACGATTGACGTATCAACATCGACAGTAAAAAAATATTTGAAGGAAAACAAATTCCTTCCATAAAAGTTGAAAATGTTACACCAACTCATAGAAGATGACCCAGACCGAAGAGTGGAATTCTGTGAAATTATGATAGAGAAGATAGCTGGGAACCGCAATTACATCAAAAATAGTTGTTTTTCAGATGAAAGTACTATTTTTTTGAACGGAAACGTGAATACACAAAATGTGCGGTACTGGAGTGACACAAACCCCTATATCTTTCGAGAAGGTCACACACAGTTCCCACAGAAACTGAATGTGTGGGCAGAAATTCTGGGAAACCATATTGTAGGTCCCCTATTTCAGAAGAAAACTTGAACGGTAATTTATACCTAGAGATGCTACAAGAAACGATCGATCCACTCATACTCCAAATACCAGAAGAAAATGCGAACGAATTCCAGAAACACATTACTAACCAGCAAGACAGGGCCCCTCCTCCCTTCCAACGTCAAGTTCGAGAGTTTCTGGATGTAAGATAACCTATGAGATGGATTGGACGTCTTGGACCAATCGGATGGCCGGCACGATCACCAGACCTCACACCTCGTGACTTCTTTCTGCTAGGTTACATCAAATTAAAAGTATATGAACTACAATCCGACTCTTTGGAATAACTGAAACAACGAATAACACGGGTGTGTGCTGGTACATCTGCAGATATGTTACATAATCTTCGGGAAGAATTTTCGAATCGAATATTTTAATGTCAAGAAGCATTAGGCGGACCCAATTCTTAATTCACAATAGTTCTGCTTCTTATTCTCAATAAATAAAAATCCTACATAACAATTGCTATACTTGACATTTCAAATGCATATTGTAAAAAAATGTATGAACGAAATGAAAAAAAAGATGGTTGAAAAGGACATTGAATTGTCTTTTCAACGATGAGCCACATAACCCCTTATACCATTTGAAATTTTCAAGTTGATGCCCCCCCCCCGCGCCATCTATCGGGCAATCACGATGTCTTCAATTCCAAAAAGTAGCATCGGTGATATCATTCAATACTTTTTTCTTTCATTTTCCTACGTCGAACCATTCAAAGGTTAACAGGAGGGGTTTAAAAAGCCGCGCTTATGCTTGACATTTCAAATGCACATTGTGAAAAAACAAATCAACGAAATGATAAAACAATTGGATGATTGGAAAGAGAATTGTACTTCCAATAATGTGCCACATGAACCCACATGCTATTTAGAATTTTGAAGTTGATGTGCTCTCGCCCCCCGCGCCGTCTATCGGGCAATCACAATGTCTTTTATTTCAGAAAGCGGTATCGGTGATATGATACAATACCTTTTCTTTTCATTGTTCTACGTCAAACCGTAAATGAGAAGGGGGGGGGCTATGAAAAGTCGCACTGTATATTTAAATAAAGTGGGAAAGAGGAGTAGGAACAAAACACATCTTGCTTGGAATTAGGTTGTAGTTTACAACTGAGGTCCAAATCGTCCTCAATTCACGACGGAAATATCTATATAAAAAGAGGCCCCTTTTTATAGTTGAATCTAAAGAAGCTGTAATCGCCAGAAATGACCCAGAATATGACAGATCCAATCAAAGATTTGTTATTATCATTTAACATTCGAGAGATGATGAACTCATCTTCATCTTTTTGTTGAAAAAACTGATCATGGAACAACTCAGAAAATTTCAAATTTCCAATAAAATTGTGCACAGAAACTGAAAATTACTGACTAAAGAATAGTTTCGTTAGTGAAAACCGATGGAAATAATAAGTAATAGAAATTATTAGAATTCAACAAATATTCTTGCAATGGTCACAAAAAAACACAAAAGACTCCTTTATGAGAGAATGGAATTATAGGAGAAAGTTACACAAAAACGTAAAATGAATTTGAAAAAACAGATAATAATAGCCTAATGGCATAAAACATCAACTTATGATTGTTCAAAACAAAATACTTAAAACCTTAAACAATACCATTCATGTATCTATTACATTATTCTCCAACAGATATTTCGAGATGTACCAAAAGTTCTCTGAAAACTACGTTTTCTTGAAAGATACTTTCATTACGACTATATGTGTTTTTCAAATGATGAGCTCTTGCAAATTTGCAAACGAAAATACTTGCATACGTCTCAACTATTTATTAAACAGAAAAGTCAAGCTTGTCAAATCGTTATCACAAACGTATATAGCCATCTACAATGCGTTTTGATTCAAATAATCAATATGATTCTTGGAGAAAATAATGAGCAGCACCGGTCGGAGAAGAAATGTAAATGATCAGTGAAGTAGATTCAATGACTTGGCTGGTTCAATTGAGAGCCACCTGCGGTATTTATTCTTGTTTTGCCACCTAGTTGGACAAAAAACTATTATAGGATTAATTTGTTTGAGAGCATGAGTCATCTGCAACTGAAATATAAACTTTGCTAACTATCTTCCATCATTCCAATAAAACAATATCCTCTGTGATATTGAGATCAGAATGTTTTCCTTTTCAGATTATTTAGAAAAGCTTTCCGTATTTTTGCGGTGAAAATGATTTTCAATTTCTTTGTCTATCAACTTGTTTCCAATTTAGACTTTCAGACTCAAATACCAGGAAGTGTCCGCATCTTGTGGAGGGGAAATTATTTTAAGCGCTTATGACAATCAAACTGAAATCTCTTCACCAAATTATCCGAATATACCAACCCCACATATAGAATGCGAATGGCTGATAAGGAGTCCTCCTGGAGAATCTCTCAGAATTGATTTCTTAGAAAGATTCGACATCACCCAAAGCAAAAGGTAAGCAAGCAATCTCCATTATCATTTCCATGCTTAGAACAAAGAATTAACTTTTTTCAGTTGTGAGGTGGAATACGTAGAGATACGAGATGGTGGAACAGAATTCTCAAAATCATTCGGAAAATATTGTTCCTCGATGCCAAGTTCACAAATCACAACTGATAATATGATGTTCATTAAGTTTTTCACCGATATAGATGATCCAAAAAATGGTTTTAAAGCTCGAATAACCATTAATCGTTGTGGAGGTAAACTATTGGCAAAAGAGGGAGAATTGGCATTTTCTAATCCCACCAATGCAGAACGTGTTGATTGTACTTGGCATATTATTGGTAGCGCCACTCATTATCTGAGTGTATCATTCACTCAAATGGACATAAAAAAGAGTGTCAATTGCACTGACGCTTTCATTGAGCTTTACGAACAAAACAATCTTCCTGGAAGTTCCAACAGTAGGTAAATAGATATCAGCAATGAAAGTGGATTGAATTTTCATTTTTCGCAGGAACAATGCTCAGACTATGTGGTAAAGCGATTCCAGATCGGTTCGATACATCGAGTAATGAGCTATTTGTACATTACGTGGGCGTCAATTCTGGAAAATTCAGATTAAATTTCAAGAGCAGTCAGTCAGGTAATATATTTTTGAATAATTATTTGTATCTCTCCTTTTTCATATTTCATTTTCGAAATAAAAGATATTTTCATCTCTATATTTCTAGATCACAAGAAAACTTTCAAATCTACCAAAATATTAATAACGTTAAAATCCATAAGAAGTGGGATGTCTCCATTTCTTTGGATTGGAAGTGGTATAGTTCCCTGACATCCTTAAAAAATGTATGCTAAAATCTATTGCTATTGAAAAAATATTTACAACTATTTTCTATCAGCGATGAAATTGGCATAGTCGGGAAAATAATTCAAAACGTTGCTATGGATTCAGATTGAGGATTCCATTGTTTGCAATTGTTAACCATTTGGAAGAGATTCAGTAGATGGCTGATATGCATTATCTATGGCCTTGAGAATGGAAATGCAAAATATCCCAATATTCCAAGATATTCATTTTCATCGTGGAGGTAATGGAACTCTTGAAGGAAATATGAATGATCCAAACTCATTCCTTCAGTATGCCACAAATATAGGAAACTGGTTTAAATGAGAGAATATAATACAAAAATTAGCACCGGAAAAATAGCCAGCTACTTTATTACAGGGTGTTTCCTAACTACGGTACGAAACTTCAGGGGGTGATTCGTTAGGTCATTTGACAAAAAAAGGTCCTATGAACATATGTCCGGAGTTGCTTCGTTTCTGAGATACAGGGCGTTGAAGTATTAAAAAAAAGGTATTTATAAAATATCCTGAATATCCTGAAACCGATGTGGTTGAAACGTGGTACAGCTATTTGTCGTAATAAGGCAATTATTTGGCCCCAAGTAGGTCCAGGGGCGTCTCAGTGGGCACCACAGCCAACAATACTGAAAAAAAAGTACTTTTTTTCGTAGTTTTTCATTTTTTCAGATTGAACAACTGAAAATACAACTCTTTGGTCCCCTGTGTTTTATTCATATCGAACTTCGTTTTCGAGAAAAAAATACTTTAACTTATTCTACAAATTATCCATGGACAACATAAAATACAATCCTAAAGTAAAAAATAAACAATTTCGACCTTTGAGTAAATGGGCAAAATGTCCACCGTCTGATAAAATACACGACTGCAATCGATGTGCCATTGATTGTCTGACACGTTCAAAAATACCTGGAGTATTCCTTATGACATTGCAATTGTCACTTATTCGATTCCTCAAGTCATTCACATCTAGTATAGGGGTTTCATAAACGAGAGCCTCCAGATGACCCCATAAATAGAAATCTAGAGGATTCATATCAGGACTGCGAGCGGGCCAATATTGAGGTCCTGCACGTCCAATTCAGCGATTAGGGTAGGTGATGTCGAGATGCTGACGAGCAAGAACACTGAAATGAGCTGGAGCTCCGTCGTGCATAAACCACATGCTGCCTCTTACAAGTACGGGTACTTCTTCCAACAAAATGGGTAAATGATTTCGCAAAAAAGCCGTGTAGGATGGACCTGATAATCTTGCTGGTAAAAAATGGGTCCAATGAGGTAGTCACCAATAATTCCTACCCAAACGTTCAGCGAAAATCGTTGCTGATAATGACTTTCTCTAATAATGTGGGGATTTTTGTAGGCCCAGAAATGGTTATTGTGGAAGTTCATAATAGAATCTCGTGAAAAATTTGCCTCGTCCGTAAATAAAATATTTGGTAAAAAATTAATATTGTGTGCCATCGTATGAATCAACCACCTGCAAAACAATAATCTTGGGTGAAAATCCTTAGGCAGTAGAGCTTGGACCCGCTGTATGTGATATGGGTATAGGAGGTTTCTTCTTAGAACTTTCCAAACTGTTTTTGGGCTTCCTTCAAGCTGCAGTGCAATCTTCCTGGTTCTATTTGAAGGATCTGCTTCTATCACATCAAGTATAGCTCCTTCTAGTTCAGGCGTTGTTACAGTTTCTGGTCTTTCACCACTTACATTTTTATTAAAACTTCCAGTTTCACATAATCTTGCATGTAGCGTTCTTAATGTTTCAGCACATGGAATTACTCTCTTAAGATATCTATCCTGGTAGATTCTCCGTGCTTCTTCCGCATTTCCATTTGCTAAATCATAAATAAAGTGCATGTCAGCCATTTCAGCGTTAGTAGAAGTATTCATGATGGAATCACTGCTAATTGACAACTCTGACTTCTACTGATATGACAATACTATCACTATCAGCTGGTCTCCATAGCAGGTAATCATGATTGTAGAGTGCCTTCATTTTTTTGTTCTCGAAAACTAAGCTAAATATGAAAAAAAACACAGGAGGCCAAAAAGTTGTATTTTTACCACGCTAATAAAAAACTTTTTAGAACCCACGCTTATATTCAAATGCACTGAAAAGGAGAAAATAATTTTTTTCTCAGGATTGTTGGCTGTGGTGCCCACTGAGACGCCACTGGACCTACTTGGGGCCAAATAATTGCCTTATTACTTCAAATAGCTGTACCACATTTCAACCACATCGGTTTTAGGATATTCAGGATATTTTATATATCCTTTTTTTTTTATACTTCAACGCCCTGTATCTCAGAAACGAAGCAACTCCGTACATATGTTCATAGGAACTTTTTTTTGTCAAATGACCTAACGAAACACTCATGAAATCACAATTTTGAATTTGTTTTTTTTATAGACTGTTCTTCAAGTAATCCACCTATAAATTTCCACAATAATAACTTATGTGCTGAAAAAATCCACATATAAAAGAAATGCATTTTTGAGAACTATTTTCACTAAATATATGAGTTTGTATGGATAGATATAGGTATAATCGATCAATACAACATCAATCACTTTCAATTGACAGCTTTTTTGCCCATTAATCAGATTCAGTTGACACCTTTTTCCCTATAACTTAGTTTAAATGTCCATTTGATCGAGCTGTTATCGATGATTATTCATCCTTGTAACATATAAACGTTCTTCAAGGGGCAATTGGTATGTTGCCCCCTCAACACTTCTCTGAGGAATGATCATACTATTATGTTTGTTTGTCTTTTTTAATCGTTTTCTTCTGAATGACAACTTTTTTTCAGTCACTTGTACATTACAACGGTACCCCATTCAAGCAATTCTTTGGAAATATATCAACTCTCCTTCGTCATCCAATATGCGTAGAGAAATGCTTGGTCAACTTATTACCAGGTTCAGATCTATGTGGAATTGAAATATGGCGGGCACTTCTTTCCCGTTGAGGAAAACTCCTGATATGATATTACAAACGAATTCATACCATTCGAATCTTAGTGGTTTCGACACGGAGCATTGATTCATACATAGTTTCCATTACAAGATTTTTTTTTCAAACGAATCTGTTGTACAATTTTATTGTTTGCGGAGAAATCAATGTCATAGTTAATATATATCTCACATTTTAGAGTGTTATAGTTTGCTACAACAAGAAAAATTTGCTCATTTCATCAGATTGTTCATTAGTCGAGTTTTCGAATGCCAATATTTTTGAAGCACCATCTTCATTGATTTCACTTCATAACACCTGGGGGAATTGGCTCTGTCATCAGTACTGGATTTTGGGGTTTTCTATCGGTGACGACATTATTGGTTTTAACATTGAGTTACTGTAGATCTCAAGAGGCTTTTCATTTACTCTGCTCATGATCCTATCAGCTGGTAAATCACCGATACTGTCGTAATGAGCATTTACTCGTTATTTCCTACAATAGGCAACACGTTGTATCATCAAAGACAGATGATTTCAACAGGAAGCTTCACGTTTTGACAAATCAATATTTTCAAACAGTCCGCTGTACATCACTCCTTCAAAGTAGTGACATCATCAATTCCGACAGCTTTCTTGTTCCCTCTAAAGCATTTTTTACTTTTCCAGAAAAGAAAGTTTTTTCCGTCTTAGAAACATTTTCTTGTGAAATAATCGATAAAGACTCTGTAGTTATTTTCTATATCATATGTAGAAATCAGAATATGATCACCTCATACTCCAGCACGGGAAAACATACCTGAACAACTCGTCCGTGGCCAATGTTTTGATATAATTTAAACAGGATGGAATTATTCTTCAGCACGTTCATTAGAAACATGTTGCTCCGGATATAACATTTACACAATTCCTGTAGGTGTGTGAAGAGTTCAGGAAAAAAAAGTATATCTGATGATTGATAAACACAATTAGAAACCAATGGTACGATATCATTATTATATAGAAATATATACCCAATGATTTGATGACGTTGTGTTGCGGAGTGAAAGCATCTACTTGAATCATGTATCAACTCATCACTCGAAATATTAGTGATGGAATGCGTTTCTGATGTGAATTCATTGGAACAACTGAATCATTGAGAGAAAATTCAACTCTATCAAATCAAGACATGTAGAAGATTGAGAAATCGAGACATGTTAGAACCCGAGAAATCCCATGAGCCAGTGGTGAAACTCTCATAAACTCTTTCCTCTCGGACGTAACAAACTGTTCCTTCCGTAAATACCCCCAGTGCCAACGAGAATGTTTCCCTTTTTAACATGAATACCCCACAAGAGGTTATCTTGACGATGGAAGATAGTGACTAAGGTTTATCTTTCAGTCGCAGATGATTCCACATCTGATTTTATGAACATCCTGTTTATATTTTCAACAAATCGAGAATTCGGAATTTGGTAAAAAAACAAAATAAATTATCTGGAGTAATTTTTATCCGAATACTCGCTTACTATCCTGGTTACGCTGTCACTATCATTGGCTTCTACGATTTGGACTTCTTCTTCGCACAAGGTGGGCCGGTTTCGAATAACCCCGTGCAAGTAGGCCTCTCTATTTGGGCCATTGAGCACCCACTTGCTCTGAGAATCAGCTGGGCATGCCGATTTCGTTGACGAAATTCATCAATTTCCTCAGCTGAATCTCCTTGACGTTCCCTGGGTTCAGAATTATGCTCCCAAGGTTGATCTTCCTCAGGTGCACCAAAGCGGGACACTCAGTGAGAATGTGCGACGATGTCTTGTCATCTTCCAGGTACCATCTGCAAAGGGGATCATCTGTGATCTCGATGAGCTCCATCTGCCTATTGAGTGACAGGATATCTTTGAAAAAAGTTCGATGGCCATGTTTTAATGAATCGCTTTTGTAGCAGTTCCTCCATGTTTGAGATTGCCATGCTGCTGAGTATTTCTGTCCTGGGATTCATATGAGGCTGCTTGTTTTCGATAAAATTTCTGTGACGTTTCTGCACTCGGACACCAGTTTGGATACAATCCTATTTGCGTCTAACGCCATAATAGCAGTTTTGCTGTTCGAGTAGATAGCAGTAGGTCCTCGACTTTTATTGTCGAAGTTTTCCTGGACACAGATGAGTATGGTATATACTTCAGCCTGGAACACTGAGGCATATTTGCCTAAAGGAACTGGGATTTCTCTCTTTGTTCCTTCTTCGGAGACCCCTGCGCCGGACATCCCCTCAAATCTTGATCCATCTGTGTACCAGGTTGATTCGAAGTTTGGGGGTCTGCCGGGCGCATTGTCTTTCCATTATTTTCTTGTGGGGATGGTTATATTGGGTCTTTTCCTGAAATCCAGCACAGGCGGGGTTGTGTCTCTTTCCATTATTAGGACTGGACATCTTTCCTTTACCTTGTTCCAAATAGCTGAGTGTCCATGGTCTCTCTCAGTACCGATCCATTGTCTTGCGCCTTTGAGTCTGTATGCAGTACGCATGGCTTCATGTTCAATGACAAGGTGCAGAGGGGGTAGTCCTAGTAGAAATTCCAGAGCTCTAGTAGGCGTCGTCCCCATGACACCTGTTATTCCTAGAAAAGCCAGTCGTTGTACTTTATCAAGTTAGTTTCTGGACATCCTGTTTGTAATACCGATCCACTGAATGATGAATCCGATCGTTAGTGTCGGGCGAATGATCGCCGTATATATGCAGTGTAGGGTTTTGGAGTCAAGCCCCATGGCACGTGTTACCGAAGGTTCTTCTGCATGGCCAATGGGAGCAGGTAGTCTTCTTGGTTCGATTGTCAATCTGCTCGTTCCAGTTCAACTTGCAGTCTATGATGACTCCAAGGTGTTTGGTCGACCCTTTGTACGGACGCTGTCTTCCTGAGATTAGTATCTCTGGAAGACAGTTTCTTGGTGAAAAGTGCCAAGTCCGCTTTTTCCGGGTTGACTGTCAGCCCACCGGTAGAACACCACTGTTCTACTCTGAACACCACTGTTCTAGCTGTCATTATTATTTCTCCTAGTAGGTTCACCTGTTGGTCTTGAGCCAGCATGACTGAGTCATCTGCATATGCTTGTGTATACAGTCCTGACCCGTTTAGTTCTGTGAGAAGCTCGTTCACTACTAGACACCATAATAGGGGTGATAAGACATTTTTCTGTACCTTGGCAGCTACGGTTCTTCCGTTTAATTCTGCTGTTCCACTCGTTGTGATAGCATAGCTTTGATCCATCTTATTAGGGTGGTATCGATATGTCAATTGAGACCCCCATTACGGACTGCCCACTAGCCAGTACTCTCTCCATATACTCTCTACATATACAAGGTGGTGGAGAGCTGTGTCCATGGACTTTCCTATTCAGTAGCCCTATTGTTGCTTGTGGAGTGGGTTACACTGCAGCGATCGTCATGAGATAGGACGTTAGGTCGGTTTTCTCAGGTTTTGGGATAAAGTCGATCTTTACTGGCCTCCATGCCTCTGGTACATAGCCCAGGGCCAGACATGATCGAAGCATTTTCATGATCAGGAGGTTGATACTTTCCAGTCCCTCTTGGAGAAGAACCGGAAATATACCATCCCCTCCTGACAATTTGAATGGTGAGAAGGATTTCACAGCCCATCTTACCTTCTCATGCGTTACCACTTTTGAGGCCGTTTTGTAGCCCAACTGAGATTTTCTCATAGGGCTTGTCCTCAAGGGTGGCTGAGTTATCGCTTCTGATTCAGGGAAGTGTAAGGAGATCAGGTTTGTAATGTCTTCTTTGCTGATGTAGTTTCCTTCCTATCAGGTAGGGACTGTATACCCACTCCCTTCCCTGGATATTTTGAGAGAATTCAGCAGAGCCTTGCTGCTGAGGACATTGTGTTCATGTTCTCGCAAAAGGCACGCCAACTATCTCTTTGGGATTGACGTATGGGTTTTTTATCTCTCTCTGCGCAGGTTTATAGTTGTCCCAGTGGAGTGGTACCTGCGTTCTTTTTGCCTTGTTTAGAAGCTTTCTGGTTTTGCTCCGGTGGTCCTCGATTTCCGAGTTCCACCAGAGCATTCTCACATTAACTGTCCCCTCTTCAAGAGGGCAGCTGTTTTTGTTGCCTTGTTAAGTTGTGGTGTCTCAGCTTCATTCCCGTACTTTGACGGTAATCCTACGTGCCTTTTAGTTCCTTTCGAAAGAGGTCCCATTTGGTGGCCCGTGGATTCCTGTATACTTTCTTTCCCGATTGGTCTATGTTATCTATCTGGAACAGAATGTGTCGATGGTCCGATAGAGATTCATCCTGTGACACTCTCCATGACTGGACTTTATTCAGTAAGTCACGTGTACATAGTGTGAGGTCTATCACCGATTACCTCAATGGTGTTAAGTACGTGAGTATCGTACTCTCGTTCATCATTTCGAGGTTGCTGGTGCGAGAAATTCTAACAAAGTATTCTCCCTGGGATGGGTGTCTACGTTGCCCCACAGTATATGATGGGCGATCGAGTCACATCCCATGAGTTAACCCAGCCCAGACTCATCACAGTATCTCACCAGCGTTTCGACCTCTTCGAATGGAGCTGCTTTTTTGTATGGAAAGTACGCAGAGCAGACTACCAATTCCCGATTGCGGTTATTGGTGTGCACGAGTATTACTGCCACTGGGTCTCTGGTACATAATCCTGGGACAGGGAATACTTCTATGCCTTTTGTATATATTCATACGCGGGGGGAATTGGCGGAGGCACAGTAGTGAGCTGTTTCCCAGCCGATTCCCATACCTCTCATTTTTTCCTGGTATACCGAAGGCTCCTGAATTGGTAGGATGTTCAGTTTCCACTCAAGGATCCGTCGGCATAGCAGGGCAGTATGAGCGTTAGCGTGTTGTAGATTTTCCTGTGGGAATTTAACAGACATAGGATCAATTGTGAGCTTACCTTCCTTTCATAGCTCCTCCGAAGTTGGGTCATTTTTTCGCCCCTTCTAGGTGGCTTGCTGGATTTGGATTTAATCTCGTAGAGGTCCCCCTTCGGGTCTCTCCATAATTTCTTCGAAGTCTTCCGCGTCTTGTCCCTCTTCGCTCATCGGTGATGGTGTTCTTTCGATGATAGTTGATCGGTGATGATGTTCTTCCGATGATAGTTCTGTCAGAGATCCCTCCGCCTTCCAAAATTGGGGTGCCCACTTTGGTTCCTCTGGTCCCCCGAGGTTTCAGCCTCTGCCATCCCGCCCCCTCGCATCAGCGGTATCTCTCGATATTCCTGTGATGGCCCGGAGCGGTCGATGTAGCATCCCTGGTTTGGGTTCCAGAGGTCTCTGGTTCAGTTCCCCTGGATATTCTTTGTTGGGCCGTGGGCCCTTGGAAAACCGTGACAATTGCCTGTGAGGCGTTGTGGTAGGGTTGGAAGTTCACCCTGCTGAGTAGGGTTATGGATTCATTATCCAACCCTACAACTAGTCGAAGACCATGCTTCTTCTCTTTTCTCCCCCAGATCTTCCAAGAGGAGCCTGCGAGTCCTGGGTTCTGTTTTTCCAGTCTCCTTATGATGTCCTGGTTGGGCAAGAATCTTTTTCCTGGTCTCCAGATCAAGTCCCGGCGAAGCCTCAGTCTTGATGGATCCATCACTTCCAGAGTGGCATCTTCCCAGTGGTTAATGTTCTTAAGATCCCTGGCGAGCCACTCTTTTGGGTTTTCGTTGGCTGCTGTCACCAACATCTGCCTACGCCACAGTCTGGTTGACTAGAAGTGTGGAGGTGCGGTTCCCATTTCGGTTTCCACAATGGCATCTCTCACAGCGTCTGAAAACTCCAGCAGCTGGTCCTCACTGAAGCCAGCCGCCTCAGCCTGGTATTCACGGGTGATGAACAGCTGTAGGGATTTATCCCCAGTGGCTATCCGCGAGTTTCGAGTCAGCCCTCTATTGAGCGGGGTTGCCGTTCCTCGGACGTTTGACCTCTCTTCTGGAGACCACTGAGGTTGTTTCTGGAGTCCTACCCCTCTTGGATGCAGGATTCCTCTCATTCGCGGAGTCTCTTTTGGAAGAACCTTCTTGGGAGGCAGAAGGTCCAGCTCTTTGTAGGCCTCTGTTGAGGAGACCTCAGCATTTTAAACGTTTCCTTCTTCCTCCTTTTTCTTTCGGCCCCACATAAATTGGGCCTCTTCACCCTTGTCCACGCTCTGGGTCTGTTACCGAGGTCCGATGCCGTCTCTCGGCTTCATTCAAAGAGTTCTGAGGGGGGTTTGGATGAGGTAGTAGGATGGTATTGATGGTGGGGGCGAAGTGTTCGTCGGAGTCCCTTGTCATAGGGGTGTTTTCTGAGGTCGCTGGTGGAGTGACCTCAGGGGGTGGGGCAGAAGACAGCTCCGAGGAGCTACTTTGGGTGATCTCTGATCCTTGTTCAGTTACAAAAAGGAGGGGTTCGGGGGTCATCTAGGAGTTTCCTCCGGTAGGATTGAGAGTCCCTGGTTGGTGGTCAATGACGGGTTAGGGTGTTCCGTCAGTTGGCCTTCTTGTTTTTTTTTTGTTTCCATGTTGTTCTCACGAGTGTTGGGCTCTTTGCTGTCGTCCCATGCAGGGCCCCTTGCAGAAGAAAGCCTTCTTATTCTGGGGGAATCTGGTATTCCGGATGACTCGCACTACCTACCCCGAGTGCCATGCAGCCCTTGGCGCGGTCAAACCTTGGCTTTGGGGGGATGTGTTTCGACTTCACACTCTAGATCCACCGTGTTCTGTCGCAATCGGGGCCACCTCGTGAAGGATGCGGCTTTTCACCGTGCACGGACGGTTTTGGTTCATTCGTCCCTGGACCAGTATGGAGTAGTGTGTAGCCAAATTCGATCCAGAGTTCATCTTTGCCGTCCCGCGACACCCATTCCTCGGAGAATGTGCGTGGTCAGAACTACCCAGCAAAAATGATGCCCGACGGTGGTTGCGTAGCAGTGAAGGCAAAGCGACAAAAACCAATCTGATCCTTGACCCCCTCTTGGACTGTGTGAGATAGTAATAATTACAGCTGCATTAAACGGTCATACATGGAGGATACAATGGAGGGTAGGAGTTCAATACTCAATATAGTGCAGTGACACATCAACTGGAAATCAGAGATACGATTCACTGATAGCGGAATTTCACTGTGGATAAAAAAACAGTGATGCCAACATTCAACAGAGATCCTGAACTGTGGTGAACTTATATTTTCACGACTGGTCAGGTGTAATTTGATTTGAGAAAAAATCTGAATACTTGCAGATATAAAAACAATATTCTGATTTATAGTGATGCCGCGTATAAGGAATACAATCCACAGGAAGGACCTAATATCTGCGCTTCAAATAAATCAATGGAAATAATAACTCCACTATCACATAATGATGAAGGTAATAACAGTGATGAAATATATAGCCAATTCATGTTATATCAATTCACGATCAATATGAAAGTGGCTTTATACACGAAATACACACGAATGAAAGTTTTGTAAATATGTGTATTCACCAGTATCCATTCATTGTATCAAGAAGAACTATCTAGGGATTCAGGAATAATGATGAAGTAATAAGGAGCGGGCAGTTCAGATACTATCAGACAAAGGATCTGAATTTTAGATCCATCATTTATCGATAGCAATGTATCTTATGTATCACTACTCCAAACTTTCTACGAAGGACTCAGTCTGTATGAACACACAAAACTAATTTTCATTTTCCATGAAAGTCCGATACATGTGGATATGAATTCTCTATAACAGTATCACAATTCCAAATGAACCCCTTCGTCACCAAACTACTTATGTATAAATATCCGAATAATGTTCCATACAACGTGAGATTCCGTGCTGGAAATATTGTTCGCATAGGTACACACAAGGGGGGTAGTCGGAAAGGGTTCCACAGAAACTGGTCCAAATAAATATTCAGGATCATCAACGTCAATGAAATCAATATATCTAGAGCAACTTAACGGAGAGTTTTTTGTCAAAAAGAACTCTCAAAGACTCCAACTACATATCTGGTTTAGAAAATTCCCACTCACCGGAACAAAAAAAGACCGAACAAGTACTTATTGATTTGTTGAGATTCTCCAACAAACATAACTTGAAGATAGATAAATATGTTATAGCTTGAGTGAAAGAAAACACGTTACTGAAAATGTATTGTTTATCAGAAGGTGTGACAACACAATAAGTCTGGTGGTTGCTCCATAAAATTCACCGTTGGAATTTTGTATTGTATCTTTCTATCCGAATCGTAATACAACTCCTTCAAGATATTTCTAGGTGACTACAAAGTTTCAGTCAGGCTTGAGTTGAGTGGAGGCTGCTATGCTGGAGTTCACATTTTTCGATATTTCCTAAAATGTATCCTAATTCATAAATGACCAGTAATTTTTTCCATAAATGTTCAGTATATACTTCGATTCTTTGGCTGCATTAGTCGAAAGAGAGTTCGAATGATTCATAAGGTTGATAGGTTACTGCTGTCTTGGTCCTTTTTTATTCCTCTAGCTTTCACCGAGTTGAATTCCATTGGTGAATATCCAAATAGTTTCACTAAACCATACTGAGAATTTCTCGGATATATTTTGGAATCCGATTCTTTCTACTTCCAATTTTTCAGCAATTGACGCTCGCTTTCATGCCAGTTTGTTTGGTGCACATCGATTTTTAACTAACTTCCCCATGAGCTAGGACTTGATACTTCAGATACAGCTCAGAACTGGATGACAATGTAACATTTACTTGCTTTTTTGTGTGTCTGTTTGTGCGTTTGTCTGTAGAACTTTCCCGGAGCAACAAGTGAGGTGTGGATGACACAACCTTTCCATAGCACCAACGGAGGAATGATCGATGAGTCAATGTGCACTAACGAACTATGTGCAGATATAATATAATAATATAATAATAATAATATAATAATAATAATATATAATATAATAATAATAATAATATTTATTCATCTGTTCAATATATAAACAATAGACACTACATTGTACAGACTTTTGATAATAAATTTTCACATTTTACATTCAAATATAGGTGGATATGTGAACAAATAAATATAGGAATACACCATATAAGGCATGGCCTTGAATGGTGTCAAGTTATAGACATTCTACCTGAGATTTGTCCCTATTCATAGTACTTATAATGTGGGGGTTCATTAAGAAAAATCAGCGATTTGTGAATAATGACCCTCCATCAAATATAACTTATTATGTGCTCTCAATAGGTTATCCTTAACGAATTATAAACATAGAATTATAAAAATAAATAATATATAAATAAAAATAAATAATATATGAAACTAAACAATTCTGACAAACTCTTGAGTTGTAGAAACATCTAACAAAACTAATCTGAACTAGTGTACCTATAGTTATTAATTATATTACTTTAATATTGGAATGGTAATTATTTCTCACATCAATGAAGTCGTGTAATTGCCATCGAGGAATTTGAAATATCCATTTTTTCACTTTAGTCTTGAATAATTTATCTGAATTTATATTTTTCATTTCAATCGGCAGAAGATTATAGAGTTTTGGTCCCAGATAGGTATGACATCTAAGTGCAATATTTTTTTCAGGTTTTGGGGTTACTGACGAAAGTTTTTTGTATCTCGTATCGTATTCATGCTTAATAGGAATTAAGGATGTTTCTGTTGATGTTGTTTAATAAAGATGTTATAGCAGAATAATTGGCGAGGATCTAGAATTTGTGATTCTGTATATAGTATATTTGATGGATAATCTCTCGTTTTTTTGTAGATGATTTTCAATAAAAATTTCTGCATTCTTTCTATTCTTTGAATGAATGTGATTGCAGCACCACCCCATGCTACTACTCCATATGTTAGATGTGATTCACATAATGCGTAATATAGAGTTTTGAGGTATTGAATTCTGAAGATTGATGAGAAGTATTTAAATTTATAAATAAGATACCTTAATTTTTTCACTAGGCTGTTAATATGTGGCTCCCATTTTAGATGATTGTCAATGATGACTCCAAGGTATTTTATTTTGTCTACGGCCGATATTTCAAAACAGTTATTTTGGTGTGAGATTGTAAGATTTTTGTAAGACGGAAGATATTTAGAATAAGATGTGAAGGGTATGAAGAATGTTTTGCTAAAATTGATAGTCAGAAGTTTCTTATCAAGCCATTTCAATATTTTTGGGAAGTCATTCTCAACTTTGGCCTTGAGTTTATCCCAGGAGGAATCTTCATAAAATATCACCGTGTCATCGGCAAATGTTATGAATTTTCCCTCAGTAGGAATTTTAAATAATTCATTCAGATATACAATGAAGAGAATCGGTCCCAGTACCGTTCCCTGTGGAACACCATATTTCACTGTAGCTGTTTCACTCATTGTTTTGTTTATTTGTACAGTTTGTTTTCGTTCTGCGAGATAGCTTTCTATCAGTTTGTATGGGGTTCCCTGAAGCCGATTCTTTCCAATGCTCGTAGTAATTCCGGGTGACTTACTGTATCGAATGCCTTTTTAAGGTCGACAAAAATTCCAAGAGCTGGTTTTTTCTTATCTATGGATTTGCTTATATTTTCCGTTAGTAGAGCAATTGCATCATTCGTAGATCTTTTCTCCCGGAAACCAAATTGTTGATCAGACAGAATTTTGAATTTTTCTAAATATCTCATCAGACGTTTCTTTATAATTTTTCGAATAGTTTAGCTAGGTTGGAGATGAGTGAAACTGGCCTATAGTTTGTAGTGTCAGTTTTATCGCCAGTTTTATAAAGAGGTTTTATAACAGCAACTTTGAAAATCGACGGACAGACTCCCTCATTAAAACTTTTATTGAAGATACTCGAGAGAGGTGCCGAAATATTATCGGAAATATGTTTTACCGTTTCTGCCATGATACCATCTCTTCCAGGTGCTTTATCATTTTTTAACGATAGAATGGTGTCCATTATTTCTGCTGGATTCGTGTCTTCCAGATAGAAAGAATTTGTCAATGCCCTTCCGTAATCTTCACAGTTATCGACCCCTTTTTTTGGATTTCATTTGCTAGCTTTTCTCCAATTTGCGTAAAGAAAGCACAGAAAGTATCAGCTACTTCTTGATCATTTTCCGTGTATTTTCCATTTTCCTTTTTGATTTTCTTGATTTCGGATTCTTTTTTGTTTCCACTTGAGATTTCTTTTACACAGCTCCATAACATTTGTGAATTGTTCTTATTTCGATCTATCTGTTTTTCATAGTAGTTTAATTTCGCTTTTTTTATTATTTCATTTAATTTGTTCCGGAATTTTTCAAAATTGCTTGTGTTTTCTGGTGATGGATTTTTTTTCATTTCAAAGAATAGTTGTTGTTTTTGATTTACGGATTTTACCAGGCCTGCAGTCATCCATACTTTACGTTTCGTGAACTTTCTGTTTTGGTTTATAGTTTTTGTACTTTTTTCAATATATTTATTAATTTTTTGAATGAATATGTTCGCTGAGTCTTCCGAATTTTTTTCCGGAGAATATATTTCAAGTCATGGTTCTTGGTTCAGGTATGATTTCAGCTTATCTTTATCAAGTATGGTTTTTTGTTTCGTTGTGTTTGTGTTTTTCTTTATTTCAGGAAGCGATATTTGACATGCTATGGAGTAGTGATCTGTGATACATGTTTTTATGATAGTTGGTATTATTTCCTCATATTGTTTATTTGATTTTAAAAACATATGATCGATACATGACTTACTGTTTTCTTGTACTCTCGTGTAACTATTTATCAAGGACATGAATCCTTCCTTTCCCAAAATATTCAGGTAATCCTGTACAAAATCATCTTCTCCTAAAATGTCGATGTTGACATCACCCAGAAGAATATGAAAATCTACTTTTGTTTTACAATTTTCTAGATACCTATTGAGATCATCATTGAAAGTTATTATTTCTGTAGATGGTGATCTATATATGGCTGTTACCAACCATTTATTGTTAATTATCACTTGTATAATGTTAACATTATTATTGAAATTTTCAATATTATATTTATATTCCAACTCCTCTTTCACATATACAACGACTCCATCATTCTGGTTAAAGTTTCCATCATTGTAAATTAAGTTATACCCATCTAAGCCATATAGAGAAGTATCAAATATTTTCCAAGTTTCTGTAAGAACTATTATATCAAAATTATTTTTCATATTTTGCAGGAGTAATTTTAATTCATCAATATTTTTGTTAATACTTCTGATGTTCATATGAAATATTGTCAGGTTAACCTTCTTATTTGAATTATTTATTTTCATCTCAAACTCTTTCAAGTTTCCAACTATTTTTGTATTCACTTCCTCAACCTTGTAATCCTAATATATGTATCCATTTTATTTATTTTACTTAAAATCACAAATGTTCCTATATACAATTAAAATTATTGAAATGACAAAAGAGAGGAGATAATGAATTGATAAATGACCTACTGAACATTAACAAGTAATCATTAGAATACATAAAATAGTATAACACATACATTGTCGTCAAATTGAAAATACATTTTTTTTTTATTTTACCACGTTTATATTAACTAGCTTATGTTCTCTGTTTTTCCGTTCGGTACAAATCTTATTTGTTTGTTTGTACATAACATTGCTCAGAACTGGATGAAAAGGCAACATCAACTCCCTTCTTTATGTGTCTGTCTGTTTGTTCGTCTATAATGATAATGATAATATTGAGGAGCAATCGATTTTGAACTAACTGAAATAAACCTAAAATTTTCCATATGGCTATGTCATGATCTCATCAAGATATTCAAAATCAATTGCGAAATTTCACACACACACAAGACTTAGTAGCATAAAATAATTATTTACATATTTTTCTCCTAATATACCACGTTCACAAAATGGGCTTTTAACGCATGAAAGTTTCTCCTAGCCCCACACAGATGTATAACAGATTGCCTTGAAAAATTGTGATTGTGAATTTTTAATAGATGTAAGATTCAAAACGAAAAACGTTGGGCGCATGCAATATATAATAGTAACGAGTGTGGGGAGTAGATGTCATTGAGAAAACTAACACAACTTCATATCATTTGCAGTGCAATAAAATTGTTAGTGACTTAGGTGATATACATACCTCTTCTTATTTTATTTTTCAAAGTTATAAAATAATCCTTCCAAAAAAGGTGCGAGTGGCTTACTCTTATTTCGGAGGCAAAGGCCGTGGTTCAATTAGTAAAGTGATCAGAAATTCCAAAAATGTATATTTTCTAGAAAATGAAGTTGGTTTCATAAAGTGGAAATCTACAGTTGAAAATACTTTACCTTACTTATTCTCCAAAAATTTCTGTAGATAAACTTGATGATGCAGGCTTCCAAGTCCTTCTTGGCTCTGGGGATCCTCCGATTCTCTGCCTTCCTATGGTATACTTAATCCTTCCAGTATCTCAATAAGTTGTTTTCATTCAGCAACTTCTAGTAGTCTAATTTCTCTTTTTGTACAAAGAGTTAACTAGTGATGTTCCTTACATTGATTGATTTATCTCATATATGGATAAAAATCCAATTCAACTTAAGGATCTGATTAATGATCTCTGACCAACGAATTGTTATTACTAGCTGTGATCAACGAGCTGTAATTAAAGAGCTGTGAATAATTTTTCTGGCAGAACTATAGATTCAAACAAAAGAAAAACATGTTTGGCGAAGCTACTTTTATATTTGATTATATTTGGTTCAAAGTATAATTTTCATGAATTTTTTTGGAAATCAGGAAGTTATATTCACCTCTTAGCGAAGCTGTCCTTCTGCTTTGTATAGGGATAGAATAATTGAGTAGCTTAGTTCCTTCAGTGAACCCAGAAACAGAAATGGAAGAATTCCAACTTCCTTTCCAAATAAAATATCAGTCTTGACTCTTCAAATTTTTTATACTTCCTGTTCATTCAGGTATGTTCCAAAAACCGGTCCACAGAACTCATCCTAATCATGAAGCAATATTTCACTATTCTATAGTGTGGTCTAATCAAACAAAAAGTGTCAACTCTCCTTTGTTATTTCTGTAACATGGTTAGATCAGACAGAAAGTGTCAGTTCCGTTTCCTCATTCATGGTTACATCGCACCAGTCTACACTTACCTAGGACATTTCTAAATTGTATTTTCGTGAGACAATTTATTATTCGAAATTTGCCCTAATCTCAAAATATATTCAAATAATATCCTGAGGTGGAGAATCAGAGCATCTGTCGAGCTGTGGAAATAAAAGGATTATTGATGGCATAGTCATAACCTAACCAGTGGAATGTTGCCAGATTTACAAGTGATCTATTTGCTGTTATATTTCATATTACTGTGCAATGAACGTTTCCCGAAACGCGAACGTTACAGTGAAATATTCATGCATCAGTTACCCACTGCATGCGCCCCACGTTTTATATTTTAAATCTTACAACTATTTTCATAGCTATTAAAAATTTATAATGACAAATTTTCACGACAATTTTCATGGGGTAGAGAATCTGTATGGGGTAATAAATATATATGGGGCTGGGATAAATTATTTAATACTTTTTATTCTTTTTTTAAACGTGGTATATTAAAAGAATGTATCTACATAACTCATCAATTATAAGTTTGATAATAGGAATGTTCAACTTTTCAGGCCACCCCTATGTGATTCCTCTAGATAAATCCCCTGTTTTATGAAACACCTGTTGCTATGCTCTATCTTCGAGTTACTGATATGGTCTGGCTCATTCATTTTTCTCGCGGTGACTTTTTACATAGAGACATACTTTATTCTTTCTGAAATGCTTGATATGAAAAGCATCATTACCGTGGAAAAACATTTTGTCAGCATAACCAAATAAATTCAAACTGTCACATACGTCTGATCTATGGACAATTAGAGTGTCAATTGAAAATGATTGATGATGTCTTGACGAGCTATACCTTCATCTACTGGTATGATGAATCTGCTAGTACCTTTTTTATGACTGGAAGACGAATCGCCTGTATCGCTCTAAGACGTACCGCTTTTGTTGATAAATCAAATGTGATAGAAATACGATGGCACTCCAGCACATTTTGCTGTTATAGCACGAAAATATTCAACTGAACGGTAACAAGTGGATAGCTCAGAGCGGATCACAGTCATGTCCCTTTAGGTCACCTGACGAAAACAGCTTTCTCAATGGGGACAATTTTCAGTGAATTCAACACCAATGAATACTTTATATGAATGGAAAAAATAATAATAGGTGGACTTGAAATTATCAGATATAAGAAATACTTGTTGAAAGTGCGAACAACTATGAGAAGAAGTGAAGGCGTGCGTAATGGCTAGAGGCAGTGAATCTCAGGAACTATTATAGGGCAATTTCAATATAATTCTATTTATGTCTGTAATTATCATTTACATTTGCATCTTGTCTGGAAAAAACATCCCTATTCTTAGAAAAATCGAATTAAACGGTTTTCTTCACATAAAGGATTCAATATAAAATTGAACCAGAAAATGGTAGATCTCAGGTGAAAAACAACACTTTCCTGGCAAATACCACGCAGAACGTTGAATGATATTCACCTGAAAATCCATGCATACTTCCATATAATATCAATGGACATTGAATGCAAATGTTTCTTTCTGATAACTGATTATTTTAATTTATTCGTGTTCACCTAACAATCCGCATACCGGTTTCAGGCTTCTTGGCCATCATCATCAGAAAGAAACATTTGCATTCAATGTCCATTGATATTATATGGAAGTATGCATGGATTTTCAGGTGAATATCATTCAACGTTCTGCGTGGTATTTGCCAGGAAAGTAATTGTTTTTCACCTGAGATCTACCATTTTCTGGTTCAATTTTATATTGAATCCTTTATGTGAAGAAAACCGTTTAATTCGATTTTTCTATTCATTCCACTTCACATGGCACTTATCTATCCCTATTCTTGTTAAGATGGGTTTTTCTTGATTACGGAGAAATTGTTTGTTTTTTCCTCGGAAATAGAGCATAATAAAAAGAATAAAGAAGTTGTTTTTGCCCAATATAAAAACAAACCTATAAGAAATCGGTGACGTACATTACTTTTTTCTATGAATATCAAATATGTTACTCACCGGGACGCTTCTGATATCAATACCTTTATTCTCAACGCGTTCCGATTGGCCTCTTATCACTACAAATGAACATCAAGGAAAGTCTTTGAAAGTAGTGTGATGAAATGGACATTTGGAGTGACAGTTAGAAAGAAGTATGAAAATTTGACCTTTTCTGTTTGTTTGTTTTGTAATCATTAGTTTCAACATATAACTGAGAGCACCGCTATAGTAGTACCGAGAAAGAAATTTTAGCATTGGTATCCACCATCATTATATGGCGAATCTATCTTCTGGGACGTCATTTTGTAGTATACACCGACAATAGGGCATCAACATATTTGAATGATTGTAGATTATTATCTCCTCGAATCACGCGCTGGGTTTTGGCCCTACAGGAATTTGATTTTACCCTGAAACATATCTCCGGGTGAAAAAATTTTGTTGCTGATTCTCTTTCGAGATATATCGAGAGGTATCAAATAGTCGTGAATAAGTGTGAGCTCTGTCAAACATTCAAATCAGTAGCTCTTCCTCATCCCGCATATCATCCGACTTCAGCAAGTTCTGAGCTGAAAACGTAGCCCTATACTTATACGGCCCCGTTTCCTGCAGCTGAGCAGGAGTTTCCTATATTTTCGTTGTCCTAGATAACACTTGATTATTTTCCCCGATAGGTATTCCAAAAAATATTTATCTGATTTGGGTACCCAGTTCCTCTTTTCCGCGAAGGAAAGAAATATTGTCTGCTTATGATGTTCAAGTGATTCATTCTTTGGTTAGACTCCCTGAAGCTAACCCATCGAAACATTTTTTGAAACATTTTGGTAGATTATTCAGGGCATTCATGACAAACATACCATCGGCAATTTTTTAAGCAATGTCGTTCATGATTCTACGGGTTGACCCCCAATTTGGACAGCTATGGGTCGAATTGTTGCCACCCAGGCTACGCCCATCTGATGTGCCTCTGATTCAGCATGAACAGAAAACATTTCTAGCACGTGAAACCTCCAAAGGTAAAGCTGCTAGGAGAGCATCGAAATATCCAGAAACATAATATACAGGTTTCACTATAGGGGACTTGATCTAACTTCGAGCTAATAATCGTTCATCAACCAAAGATTTGGGAACAAAATATTGTCTCTTCCTTCTTGTGGGTCCCTATGTAGTGAAAAAAGCAGTTACCTTTTTCTCTTATGTTCTTGTGGGTCCTCCAAGAGAAAGGCACTTTCCATGCTAATCACCTTCGCAGATATTTCAGCAGCTTCGGGGTTTAGTTGAGGCAGAATACTTTCTCACCCCTATGAGTATCAGAGAAAAAAGGGGAAAAGAACAAAACTCTGAATCTGAACGGGAACAATACCAAACCAAAAAAATGGATGAAAGATACAGGGAAAAAATTCAAAATAAAATCTAAAAATGGTACGGACACTGAGAGCGAGAAAGATGAAATCAATTCATCAGCAAAACTCAGCGCATGGAAGAACAAAATCGACCATGATATAAAGATGACAAAATAATTACAGAAAATCTAAATACCCTACAATCCGTCTATAAAATGATTAACAAGGAAGACGACCTTCCACTAACTCATATCCAAGCCATCAATGCGGAAATTATTGAAAAATACTGGATAGATCATTTTACCAAGCTTAGGCAAGCCGATCTAAACAAATGCGAGCAAAAAAACAGTATTATATGAAAACCCTAAAACTACCTGAAAATGAAACAGTCAAGGCTGAAGAAGCACCAACACATACGCACCTCAAAAGTGACCAATACATCACCCCCAGAAAAACCAATGAAAAACCAAAAGCTCCACTACTCGAAAGAACCACAAAAACAAACAATCAATTCCAAGTACTATCCGCTGATGAACCTGATGAGGATACAGATGAGCCGGGAATACCCCAGGCAGGACGGCCCAAGAAAACGAAGCCGGTACAGCAAAATGGCAGTAAACCAATGGCAGCCATCATTATTGAAGGCATAAAACTCATGGGAAAAACTACAATGGCAAGATGGAAACAGGAGCTGGAACTGAAACACCTACCATTGATGCAGTACTCAGGCAAACAGTCCTTCGTCTACACATACGACAAGGACGATCACGGAAAAAAGCAGGAAAAATTGAAAGAACTGGAACTGCATTTCCACTCCTTCACCAATCCAAGTGAGACAACACATGCTTTCATCCTGAGTGGAATAAAAGAAGACCTACAAAATCACGGCCCAAAAATCATAAAAATTCTCAAGTTGAACAAAACTATCAGTCACAAATTTATGATGATCACAGATAATAGGACCAAAGTGAACTATTCGAGAAATAACATAAGAGCCGTCCTAAACACGATCGTACAATGAGACATCAAATAGAATGATAGAAGGATTACACACTATCACCGCTGTCAACTATGGGGCCACGCGACATCCTTCCACAGATGAGAAATATATTTGAAATGTACAGGAAATCACGCAACCGCAACCTGCACGAAAAGCAGAGACTCGCCGGCGAAATGCTGTTACTGCGAGGGAAAGCACCCAGCAAATTTCACTGAGTGTCATATTTATATCAGAAAAGTAGAAGAATTAGATGAAAAAATCACCAAAATGCAACCTGCTTCACGACGCAGTAACAGTACGTCCCGGCACCACCCCTCAGGAGAAACATCTGGACGGGCAGACAGAGTGGTTACAGAGAACTCTCGAGAAAACCACAGGAAGAAGCTCACGAGCACCCTAGAATGCAAGCAGCACCAGGATTCCTTCCTCCTCCAGCAGTATCCTCAGAGCCAGATAATAATGCTAAGCAGTGCAGGCTAACAAATACAGCTAACAATATCAGAGAAAATCCCACAGTATTATAACCCAACAACTCTTACTTACTATGACGATAAAACGGAAACTATTGAAAGGCTTTCAAAAACAACGCGCCAGGGTTCGATGGGTCTCCTTGAGAACCTACCAAGGAAATCACTGGTACAACTGATACACATACTAAATGCAATAATTAAATGGCAATACCACCCAGACTGTTTAAAAAAGGCAGAAATTATCCCCATTTTGAAGTGAGGGAAAAATAAACACTCAGTAGATAGCTACAGACCTTTCTCACTCCTAAGCGTAGTCGCCAAGGAGGTGAATATAATCCTTTTGGAGCGTGTTGATGATTCAGTGGATAGACTGAAACTCATCCTGCCTGAACAATTCGGGTTCAGGAAGGGCCACTAAATCACCTCCCAAGTAGCCCGGGTTGTTCACAGAGTGGAGAAGGAGAAAAACACGTTCATGGTCCTGCTGGATATGCAAAAAGCATTCGATACGGTTTGGACAGAGAGGTTAGTTGCCAAAATATCAGAGGCGGATATGCCTCTTTGGTTAGTTAAAGTCCTGAATTCGTACCTCACAAACATATTTTTTAAAGTTATAGTTAACAACACGAGCTCATGAAAGTATCCGGTTGGAGCAGGTGTCCCCCAGGGGTCCTCCTTGTCGCCAATCTTGTATTCTCTGTATACGTACGATACCGCATTATATGCCCATTCGTTCGCGAGTGTAGTGGCTGCCAAACAGCTCCAGATTCATCTGGATCGGTTGATTGTACCCTATATGGAGGATAACAAGATAAACCCTCTAAAAATAGAGGTTATTAACTTCTCGAGAAAATATAGTAATATGAACATTTTCGAGAAGTTAAGGGTGAAGAATATTCAGGTCGACGAGGGGGCCTCTGCGAGATATCTGTGAGTTGAACTGGATAGGCGTATGACCTTCCATAAGCATGTTTCACTAGCCTTGAGAAGGGGGTCGGCTTCGATAAAACGAGTCTACTCCCTTATAACCCCCTGTTCGAAGCCCTCGAATGCGAACAAAATGCTGCTATATAAGCAAATAATCCGCCCAGCAATCACATACGCCTGTCCAGTGTTCTGCAGCCTACCCATTTCTAGAAATAAGAGATTGGAGAGGCTGCAGAATAAAGTACTTCGTATCATCACAAATAGTGATAGATACATCCAACTGGATGATCTCCGCGAGCTCGCAAACATAGAAACACTCGAGAAGTACATTTAAAAAATCTCAAACAAATCCTACAAGTTTCACATAAGTAACAGCCCACTCACTAGGGGAATCACTAACGTCCGAAATCAAGACAATCAGCCACGAAGACACGGGTTTATATACCACAAAGCTGAAATTTTGTTCGAAAATAGAGTATAAATTTCGCGTTTTACATCAGATTGGTCATTTAGAATTATTTCCGAAAAACACAAAGTGCGCAAAACGGGACATTCATATACCGACTTCCATGCACATTAAGAGGGCTAAGGCAAACAGCCTCGGGCGATACAGAGTCAGTTCGTCCCGGGACAGACTTTGACTATATCGGGTGGCTGGGTTCAAGCCCGGCCACCGGTGCGAAATCCTTTTTACTTTTCTATTTTTATTAAGGATATAATCTAACTTTCTGAATCGGGAGAAACTCTAAAATAATAATAGCAAATACATTATTTTAAACCGGTTTTTTCCCTCAAATTTTTCCGGTATTAATTAACAATATTCTACTAAATAGTTCTGAATAAATTCAAATACCTAAGTATCACATTCCACGCCATCGCATAAGCGTTGCAGGTGGCGAGAAGATAAATATAATATCAAAATAACTGAGTCTAGCATATACCCACCAATCTGCCAACACCGCAGAACCCTTCCCCCACTCCCGCAAACTCCTGGACGGCAAGTTGGATGGGCCAACCTACTATCCCCAAAATATTGAAAGAATCTTTGTATATATTTTAAAATAGTGATAAGTTGTATATGTGAGGCTAAGTTAACATGTGATAAGAAAATAACGCAATCACTTCGCGTGTCTAAATTGATATATGCAAGTCTAATTGCAAATATGCATGCGAACAACTTGATCTGGGTAACATGGAATTTTGTAAATAACAAAAATATTTTCCGTTCATGATTTTCTGTTTTTAATTTTGAAAATATCATTTTATTCAGTGTATATCATTCAATTCATTGTGTCCTATTAGAAGATTCAACGGTTTCATTGTTTTGATAATTTTTTCTCATATACATATATCCTGTTTTTATTCTTTTTTATATTTTTCTTTTTTTTGTTTTTTGGGAAACAATGTATTTTTCTGGAAAATTATATATGTCATTTGTTTTGGATAGTGGTTTCCCACTAAAGCTATTTTTGTAGTTTTCATCAGGTCTGTATTCTGGGAAAGATAGAGTACAATAATTACATTCTTTTTTTGGGATGCTGAGAGTTAATATGTAGGTATCGGCCTGACCATGTGTCATTTGTATGGCATTTCGTTTTTGTTTTATTATCAATTTTGTACAGTGTTGTCTATTAAATTTGAAAAAAGCCAAAAAAAATTTTCCAAACCAGAATTTGTATCGAGAGGTAGGGAACCGCATTCGTTGAACTGATAATAATAATCATTTGTATTTACATACAGAGACAAAAAGTACGATAGAGTGTATAATGGAGGTAATGTAAATAAACAGTGAATATCACAGAAGCTTTAGTTCCTAGGGAACCATCGCTTGTACGTGATTTCAGGTGATTTTTATGTTTATGATTGATAGATATAAATGAAAAATAATAGTCCGGTCCTGCAAAGCACCCGGACTGATCTACGAAATTCGCTCTGAATAAAATAGGCGATAAAGAGCAAATTTTCTCGAGCTACGAAGGTCTTGTACCCGAAACAGTTAAAGGAACCCCCGGTTCTACTCCCCACATTGGAGGTAACTCAAGAGGACCCAGAAAGTTTCTACTCAGTTGAATCCAAAAAACCTGCTGTGAGTTGTAATCTGGCTACCAAGGAATCGGTGCTTTCAGGGATTGGTTCTCTGTCGAGAGCCGATCTCTTGGAAGTACTAGGGACGTTACTAGCCTTCCTTGGAGGAGACCTGGCAAGAATTCCAGTGATCAGTGCATTGATATCATCATCAAAAACCAGCGATGTCGGTACAGGTGACAGTACCCCTGCTCCTAAAAAGCACAAGAGAAATGAATTTCCACCACTGCCAGCACCTGAAGGTATTCCTAAACCTTTATCGAACCCCCAGGATTACGTAGAAGAGTTAGATCAGTAGTTGTGCCTAATTAAGATGCAAAAACTCCATCCAATGTCAAAGTGAGCAACAGATTTGAAATCCTGTCAAACTTGACGGAAAGCGAATCGCACGTCAAATTTTCATCAAATCCAGGGGCGGACTCAGCCCAAGTGCGCGTTGAAAATTTAGCTTATGCTAAAGAGGAAGCCCAAACTCCAAATTATACAGGGGATCAGCGAAACCACGGAACCGTCCAAAATGAAAACAATTCCCAAATCTTGGGGACAGATGACATCAACATGGACTTAACTAATGAGACCAGTCAAACACAGATGGAGCTGAATCCACGCACGTTGAGAAAACAAACAGTCCCTCCTATCACTATCAGGGACAAAAGTAAGTGGGTTGCAGTGAATTCAGTTTTGAAATCAAATAATATTTAACTCGATAAACTGGCAAAGAATGTATTTGACGGTATAAAAATCTTCCCAAACTCACCAGATGATTACCGAAAAATATCAAGTATTTTTAGGGACCAAAAAATACCATATCACACGTATAGTCTTCCTGAAGAGAAAAAATTACGAGTTATATTCAGAGGTGTTCCTCAATTTCTGAAATGTGGAGATATAAAAGATGAGCTGACTGAGAGGGGGTTTGCCCCGGAATCAGTGGCTCGATTGCACAAATTAAATGCAGATGAAACTGAGTTACCATTAGTTTTAGTTCTTGTGAGCAAAGAACACAGAGATATTTTCAATGTAACTGATCTGCTTAACGTCCATGTGACAGCTGAGCCTCCGCGGCCTAGGACCTCTGTGGGTCAGTGTCACAGATGTCAGAAGTTCGGCCACTGCCAGCTGAACTGCTGTGCCACCCCCACCTGCGTCAAATGCGGGGAAGACCATATTACAAAGGATTGTCCAAAGCCTAGAACAGAAAAATCTAGGAGTGCGAATTGCAGTGGGGAGCACACTGCAAACTATCTAGGATGTCCCAGATGTCCTCGTATAAGGCGTAGGGTGAATCCCACTGGCAATGAGCATCCTAATCCAAGATTTTCCCCCGCAAACTCAGGGAGGACACAGGCGGGGATGTCATATGCGGCGGCTGCCCGTGACAACCCCTCTACCCAGCCAGCTCAAATAAATACCCCTCAAGACATTCTTTCCACTTTGGATTCAATGAGGGCACTAATTGCACAGTTCGCTGACGCTGCTGCAATATTCTCAACTGGTTTCAAACCCAACTAATGGGTGAAAGGCAGCTTCCGAATTTCATCATAGCAGTGAGTTGGAATTGTAACGCCTTCTCCAGAATAGACTTGAGTTTCAAGAGTTTCTTGTAGAGAACAACATTGATGTTGCTTTTCTGCAGGAGACTCGTCTAAATGGAGAAACTGTTAGATTTCCTAACTACCAAATGCTTAGAAATGATCGACTTGGGCGTCCGGGTGGCGGCGTTGTTATTTTGGTAAAACGTTGTCATTCGCATGTTCAGCTTGGCATTTCCAATGATGATACCCGTGGTATAGAAACAGTAGGCATTGTTTCCAACACAAGGAGTGGTCCTATGCGTTTAGTCAGTGCTTATAACCCTCCGAACAATCGAATACTTCCTGAGGCGCTCGATACACCTTTATGGGAACAGATCAGCCTGTTTCGGTCATGGGTGATCTGAACGCTAAGCACACACAATGGAGTCGCGTTACCAATACGAATGGCAGGCGACTGTGGCAACACTGTGACAGGTATGAATACCAGGTATTGGCTCCAGATGAGCCGACGCATTTTGGTCACCTCAGGCCCGATGTACTTGACATTGCCCTGGCCAGGAACATCACCTGGAACTGGGACATCCACGTTCGCTTCGAACTTAGATCTGATCACAACCCGGTGGTTTTATCACTAGGGGGTGATCCACCGCCCCAAACAGATCGTCTGTGTACAAAAGTGGATTGGGAGAGATTCAGTTCACTCCTGGAGACAGCCTACTGCGCTCCTGAGATGAAGGATTCTCCACTTGAGTTGGATGAGGTCGTAGCGCGCTACGAACTCACCATCCAAAATGCTTTGAAGGATTCTTCCCGGAGGGAATCGGCTCCTGAATTTCATGATGAATTCCCGCAGAGAATAAAAAATCTCGTTCGGGGAAAAAACCGTGCCAAGAGAGCAAATCAAAGGAGTGTGTTTCCTGCGGACAGAATCCGAGCTAATGAAATGAATAGGGAGGTTAGAGAAAATATATCTGAATTCAGGAATGAGAAATTTGGCACATTACTTAAAAATTTAGATAAAAATGATCAGCTTTGGGAACTTCATCGAAATTTAAAATACAAAAAGTCTGATGTTCCTCCTATTCATGGTAAGGCCGGTATGTGCTACGACCCCGAGTCCAAAGCTCAAGCCTTTGCAGATACGATGGAAAAGCAATTCAGATTGAACGAGCACCCAGACGATGATCTGGATCGAGATCTTTCACTGGAAGATCGGGTTCGTCGTACTCTAAGAGAACCCAATCATGATGTCATTCGTCCGGCTTTGATGGATGAACTTAAGGCACATATTAAAGGATTGAATCCTAAAAAAGCACCCGGTTACGACGGAATTACTAATCGCATGATCAAGTATTTCCCGGATAACCAGGTACAGTCACTTTTAAATATAATTAACAACTCTCTACGCCTCAAAAGATTCTCTCGAAGGTGGAAGCATGCCATTGTGGTTATGATTCCAAAGGAGGGACAAAATCCGACCTTCCCGCAAAATTATCGACCGATCAGTCTGCTTTGCAGATCCACTGAATTGTCTGAAAAAGTCGTTCTAGAAAGGCTTGATGAAGGAGTGGAGGACAGAAATGTCCTACCGAATGAGCAGTTTGGCTTTAGGCGTGCTCATTCCACCGAGCTTCAAGTTCTAAGGCTGGTGGAGCACGCCATAACATCACTCAATGTTAATAACAGTGCCCATATAATACTTTTAGACATCAGTTAAGCTTTCGACAGAGTTCGGCATGAGGGACTACTATCCAAACTCATTGACTTCCACCTGCCTCAGAGCCTGGTGAAGTGGATCAAGTCTTACCTTATGGGTGGGACATTTCAGATAAAGGTCGACAATTATCTTTCGAATTCGAGGGGAATTGAGGCTGGCGTTCCTCAGGGGGCAGTGCTGTCTCCGTTATTGTACGCCCTCTACACATCCGATATTCCAAAGAGTGAACACGTGAAGATCTCCTTATTGGCCGACGATACGGCTTTGCTTTCTTCCTCTGCCAACCACTTGATGGGTGTCGTTTATCTGCAGAATGCATTAAACGGCCTCCAGCAGTGGTACCTGGAGTGGAAAATAAGGCTGAATCCTGACAAAACGCAGGCGATTTCGATGGGACGAAAGAGAAACAACCCGGAAAGGGGTGTGTCTGTCTCTGGAAAAAAGATAGGATGGTCGGAGCAGGTCAAGTACCTGGGAGTAACGGTGGATCGCCGGCTCACCTGGAGATCACACGTCAAGATCGTTGAGAACAAGATTGCCAAGAGAATCTGTACTTTGTACCCCTGATTAACAGGAAGAGCAAACTCTCTCTGAAGAACAAAGTTCTGATTTATAGAATGATGTTCAGGCCTGTCATTTTGTACACCTCAGCCGCCTGGGGCCAGACCTGCAAGACTAGCATTCGCGTCCTGGAACGGGCGCAAATGAAAGTCATGCGGATGATAACGAACGCTCCGTGGTATGTGCGGAATGATCGGATCCTCGAAGACTTGTACCTGCCTTCCATCAGGAGTATTATCAGAGACCGCAATCGAAAAGTTTTCGATTGCGCAATAACCCATAAGAACCCACCCGTGAGGGAAGCCACTGATTATAACAAACGTCCCAGGCACTCCCTGGAGCTACTTACCAATCCATACTGGGTAGTGAAAGCTGCATCCTCTATACCAACTTTTTTCCAAATTCTGATCCAAAATTCCTTCCTCGGCCATTTTTGAGAACTATCATCATGGCAAGGGCTGGAGACTGGTTTCTAGTCCTTGTTCAGTCAAAATTCTGAATTCGTGAATGACTGTTGCCCACTTATTTTAGTCGAAAGAGTAAGAGCCTTAGGGTTACACTCGTTTTCAAGTCACAGTGATAGGAGACCATGAACATAAATGAAAATAAGTAATAACAAATAATTTAAAAAAGAATAGAATAAACATAATTTGCGATGACATGATTGTAATTATAAATATAAAAAGCAGATGAAGTGCTATGAGCAAACGTGTGATTACATATGTGCATATATTTAGGTATATACATAGACACATCCAGATTTACATAATACACTATAATAAGTATTGATTAGAGGACAAGTAGATCATTCATTGTTTTATCGAAGAATATAAGATAATGTACTGAACCATTTGTGATGTGTATTTTGCTGTAACATTAATTAATTCATTGATTCACGAAATCGTGTATTTTCTTCCATAATCCAAAATCCACATTATTGTATTTCTCTTGAAAGCATTGAAACTCTGCATATTTCTGATTTCAATAGGCATTAGATTATGTGAGACAAAGTCTGCTACATCTGAAATTACTTTTGCTAATATTGGTTCATTCTTATATTCTCCTATGAATGGGTCCATTTTGTGTATGCAGTACCTATATATGTGTGTATATTATAAAGATCAATTTAATGATATGCTGAAGATAAAGAGAAAAAAGGGGAAAAACATATTCAAATAAGTTTGAGTGGTTACTTCGCTCCACTTTGTGGGTTAGAACGCAATCTCGAGATGTTCTTGTCTAGCTTCGCTTCTCTCCTTGTATTTCCAGTGGGTTTTGGTGTGTCGTTTAAGTGATTTGTTGTTCGAGTATCTTTGGCGTTTTTTTGTGGTTGTGGTTGGGTTCGTCTTTCAATCTCTTGTTCATGTAAAATGAGTGGCTGAGTTGGGGTTGCTGGAGTACTGTTTGATTTAACAGCGTGGTGTTCTGATACTTGCAGATCCTGTTAGGTATATTCCTTGTTATCAACAATAAGTTTATTTTCCCTGATAAAACAGTTTCTGTTGTTGTGCTATTTGCGAATCAAGTATTTTCTTAGTTTTTGGTATTCGCTGCGTTGTTGATCAGTTAAATCGTTAGCTATTGCAAAAATGCATCTTTTCAGTTCCTTGGAATTTCTGATGACTTCAGTTTTCTTGAGATAGGATATGAATTCTATTTACACTGGACGATTTGCTTTTTTTCCAAGGCAATAAAAGTTGTTGATATTTTTTTCCTCGACTTCGACTCCTACTAGGTTTTTGAGCTCAGTTCAAATAAAGTCCAAAGTTATGTTTTCATTCGGTGTGGACCATCCGAAAACAATAATATTATTTTCCCTATCCTTTCTTTCTAACTTCTCAATTTTTTCCTTGAGATATGAATTTTCTTCCTCTAGGTGGTTAACTCTGAACTTCAGTTCTTCTATTTTCAGCAGAATGTTGGCATCGCTAGCTTCAATACTATTTTTCAGCTCAATTTTGTTATTTTCAATCTCGCCTAGAATTTCTTTGATTTTATCATCAATAATTTCTAGTCAGTCACTACAACTATATACTTTTGGCTTATGGTGGAATAGGGCCCAGCCAAATTTCTTATCAATATGTTCAATAACAGGTGCTAGCGATTCACAAATAACGTGAATAATTGATCACAGCTATCACAAGAAATTGTTTTTGAGTCTTTTACAATGATTTTGACAAGTGGGCATTTTTATTTTCGTTCACTTACTGATTTGTGAAGGAATTGAAAAATTTGCCTAATTTTCCTGGAGTACAATCTAAGAACTTATTTGTTTACCTGATTTTTTTATTTGGTCACACTTTTTGCTGTTGGGAGTATGAAAAAGCTTATCTGGTATTGTCGTTTTTGTTGGTTTCACATTCAAAATGGGAGAAAGATGCACTATTTACTTCAAATTGCACTTTTGTTGAATACTTTTTACTCAAACTGATGCACTGAATCAGCAGGGTTTATTCTAACCAAATGCTGGTCCCATTTGTAGCTTTTTACACAACTTGTAACTACTGTTATATACGATCTATTGAGGAGCACAAACATATGTGTATGCTTACTTGGAGCACGTGTATGCTGCTTTCAAACAAATAACATAACCCTATGTTTAACACCAAAGAAAATTGTGTACCTAATATATGGAGAACACAATGAAGTTCATTCTATTCACATATATACATGTATATATTATTATATATATATATATATATATATATTGTTATGATAGGAAATGTTAATAAATATTTAAAAAAAGAGTCAGATAATGAAACTGATACATCATATGGAGCAGGTATTTATGTTATCGTGGTTTTATGCTAAGTTCACTCTGCAATTTTCTGTACATTTGACTGTTCTTGAACCTTGCACCAATCTCTAGTCAACGCAGAGATCTCAAAAGTATAGCATTGGAACTTTTTTTCTATTATAAGCAAGTTGCCAACAACTTCTTTCATTTGAACAACGTTAAAAAGAAAACACAAATCAAAATTCATGAACCAAATCTAGATCACAACTAGACTTAGGCAATACTAAATTTACAACATCCTGTACTGGAAAAAGAAAACTTGAAAGAAGATGTCAGCTACATGTCAAATAAGTATTCTCATAAAAATTAATAAAATGCAGAATTTTGAAGCCAGAAAAATATCATACGTTAATTTTGATCTACTTTGTATGCAGTATATAAGATGTAGAAAGAGTGAATATAAAATAATTTACAATAAAAAATGGTGTAAAAGAAAGTAGGCAAAAACATCAAATCTGTGGTAAAAAACGAAACAGTGAGTGTTACCAAGATGAATAAAAATTAATCAACAATTAACATGGGAAATATGAAAGCAAACACAATAACTCTGCGATAAGACAGATCAACTAGATGTCCCAATCAAACTAGATGTCCCATATATTTCCCAGAAAGTTCAAACTTAAGTAAACAGTTGTTATTGCCGAGGGATCTTTCCACCACTTCCAAAGCAGCCTGTAACAAGGAATTGCTGAATTCATCAACAGGAACAACGAACAGGACACAGAGAAGTCACCAACAATAAACCTCAAGGTACTTTTAATAAAACCAAACCAAATAGAGTGCACATTGGTCAGACACTTACTAAGAGTTTTCCAACAAACATTTTTACCAACTATTATTAGCAAATATTATTAATTTCCATTATATAGTGGTACATAATCTATATTCAAATTTAAAGATTATTCGATTGCTAAGTAGCAAACCACTGTTTGTTTTCACTTAAATTTGGATTAAAAAGCACTAGTAATGAGATATTTCGAGCAGGTTAAGTAAACATAAGTTTTTATTGAATAAAAAAGGAAATTATCTGACCGATTTCTGCTTTCATCTCTGTCTCTTTGGTAAAATATTTTCTGTAATATTATTTGAACACTGACTCCAAGGAAAGCCATCAGAGGGCACTACTGAATCATGCCTCTGAGAGAAAAGGAACTCATGCAAACCATAGGCGTCTCGACTGAGCTGGGAAAGGTAAAGAATACAGGTAAAAGAGTATTTGGAAAATGGTAAAGGTAACATATCCGGACAATTCATGATTGTGTGATAACTATTTATTTTTAAAAAGTTTCTCAGCATAAATAAAAAGTATTACACAAAATTACAAATAATTAAAAAAAATTATAATGAGTGGTTATCAATAACAAAAATAATTATTTATTTCATCAAAATAAAATAAAATAAAAACCCAAAACCACCCATTATAACTATATATATATATATAAATATATATATATACACATGTATATATATATATATATATACATATATGTATATATATATATATAGAATGGAAGGAATTTAATGGACATAGCCCTCAGAGAAAAGTGCTATGTCCATTAAATTCCTTCCATTTTGTATTTAACAGTCCCCTCGATATTACTCTCTTTCATATATATAATATATATATATATATATATATATATATATATATATATATATATATATATATATATATACAGAGTGGCCACTTTTTTAATGGGATTGTATTGGTAACTTTTAAACCACAAGAGTTAGAAGGTCAGTCAAATGGAGAAAAAGTTGCATTCATAGAAGCATTGTCAAGCAGTTCGAACAAATCGAGATTATCAGGGCCGGTTATTGAGATATCATAAGAAAAGTAAATTCTGTCATTTTGATTTTTCTTTTTTTCCCACTTTATTTCGAATATTATCAAAAAATGTCACGGGAGTTTTTTATTCGACAGTAAATTATCCTCAATTTGACATAATCAGATTTTGTATCCAACGTTTTGTACGCTCTGGGCCACCCTCAACCTCATTTTTTTCAATACGGACCTACATATTTTATGACACTTTTCGAAATAACTTTTGACGCTGAATTCAACGATATATTATACAATGTCATTCAAAGTTGATTTTCAGGTGATTTTGACCCTTATCCAAATTTCTTCGGGTCGGATCTGTATTACATTTAGGTACCTTTAGTTTAATTAACAACATGCAATACATTTCGATAAGAAAATCAACTCACCCATCTTCAACTGAATGGAACGTAACAGAATCAAAGCAAGAAACAAGTAATAATTATTTACAAATTTCAAGAGGTGAAAAACCTCATTCATAATAATTAAACGAAACTATCATTTAATGAAAGAAAAATCAAATGATTATTCGAAAGTAAATGATGAACATTAATGAAGTAAGTGTTCGAAATGTCCACCATTTTGTAAAATGCACTTTGCGGTTCTGGAACCCATACTTCTTTTATACATTTGCTTATTTCGTCTCCTTGAATACCTTCCAATACATTCTCAATCTTCTCGCGAAGAATCTCTATTGTCGGGTTCGTAGTATCATAAATTTTATTTTTGAGATATCCTCACAAATAAAAATCCAGCGGATTCAAATCCGGAGATCTGGCAGGCCATGCTACTGGACCTCTTGTTCCAATCCATGAATCGGGAAAAGTTCGATTTAGATAGTCTGTGACTATTCTTGAGTTGTGTGGACCACATCCGTCTTGTTGGAACCATGGACTATTACACCGATACCGTATAGGAAGATCATCCAACATTTCTTCTATAATTTCTACATATTTTGCTACGGTTAGGTTGCCGTCAATAAAATAGGGTCCCAGTAATTTATTATTCAACAAACCGCACCATATGTTCAAAGAAAAACGATATTGATGTTTAACTTCATGAATTAAGTGAGGATTTTCTGTGGCATAAAAATGTTTGTTCCTTCGATTGAACATGCCAGAATTTGTGAATGTCGTTTCGTCTCTCCAAATGATATTGTGCGCAAAATTGTTGTTATTCCGCACCTTCCGTTGAAACCAATTACAGAATTGTAACCTTCTCTCAGGATCATTGCGATATAGTTTTTGCACGGCTTGGTATTTATAGTCATGATATCCGTGTCTCTTGACTATTTTATTAACAGCACTTTTTGATAAAATGCATTCACTGGCCATAGTTCTCGATCCTATTCCTGGATTCATTCGAATTTGGGCCAGAACATTGATGTCATTGATAGGCTCGTTTCATCGTACATAAGGACCTCTAGGTTTGATGAATGAATTATGTGCAAGTAACGTTGTAGATAAACGTCGAAACATTTTAATATTTGGTGTTGTTCTTTCAGGATATAATTCACCATACCTTTGTTGTGCTTTGAACGAATTTCTATCTAGTTTTATGTACACTTCGTACATATCTCTCTTCTCTTCATTTGTGTATCTTACCATATCGAATAAGTTAAATTGAAATTACTCAGAAAAGTATTTAATGACAAGTTCTTGTGACACAATAATAAACGAAGTGACAAATAATATGACATTTCTTGTTATGTTCTTTTTTATCCACGGCCTACTACTTGAAAATAATACATTCAATAAACCTAGAGTTGAGTGTATGTAAGAAAAAACAAGTCTATCAACGATATCAATGTTCTGACCCAAAGTCAATGAACCCAGAAAAAAAATCGAGAACTGTGGCCAGTGAATGCAATTTATCAAAACTGCTGTTATAAAATAGTCAAGAGACGCGAATACAATGATTTTAAATTTGAATACCAAGCCTTGCAAAAATTATATCGTAATGATCTCAAAATAAAGTTCGATTCTGTAATTTGTTTCAACGGAACAAATGACAAATCCAACAATAATGATTCCTCGCGAGAAGATTGAGAATGTATTGGAAGGTATTCAAGGAGACGAAATAAGCAAATGTATAAGAAGTATGGGTTCCAGAACCGCAAAGTGCATTTTACAAAATGATGGACATTTCGAACACTTCCTTCATTAATGTTCATCATTTACTTTCGAATAATCATTTGATTTTTCTTTCATTAAATGATAGTTTCGTTTAATTATTATGAATTAGGTTTTTCACCTCTTGAAATTTGTAAATAATTATTACTTGTTTCTTGCTTTGATTCTGTTACGTTCCATTCAGTTGAAGATGAGTTAGTTGATTTTCTTATCGAAATGTATTGCATGTTGTTAATTAAACTAAAGGTACCTAAATGTAATACAGATCCGACCCAAAGAAATTTGGATAAGGGTCGAAATCACCTGAAAATCAACTTTGAATGACATTGTATGATATATCGTTGAATTTAGCGTTAAAAGTTTTTTCGAAAAGTGTCATAAAATATGCAGGTCCGTATTGAAAAAAATGAGGTTGAGGGTGACCCAGAGCGTACAAAACGTTGGATACGAAATCTGATTATGTCAAATTGAGGATAATTTACTGTCGAATAAAAAACTTTCGTGACATTTTTTTATAATATTCGAAATAAAGTGGGAAAAAAAGAAAAATCAAAATGACAGAATTTACTTTTCTTATGATATCTCAATAACCGGCACTGCTTGACAATGCTTCTATGAATGCAACTTTTTCTCCATTTGACCGACCTCCTAACTCTTATGGTTTAAAAGTTACCAATACAATCCCATTAAAAAAGTGGCCACTCTGTATATACATATATATATATATATATATAATATATATATATATATATATATATATATATATATATATATATATATATATATATATATATAATATACATATATATAAACATATGTTTAATTTCGTGAGTGACTCTTTGAATTGAATTAGTTATATAGAGTATGGTATTGAATAATTTTTTTTTCAATAAATACTCGACTTCTCTTTTGCAGAATGTGGTGGAATTTTGGAAAAAGTTTCGGGAGAAATTAAAACACCTGGCTACCCAGTAAGGATCGAACCCAGAATATGTAGGTGGATAATAAGGGTTCCAGAAGGGCGGCGAATAACTCTGAATATTGTTGATTTTGACGTGAATGTTGTAGAAGGGAAAAGTGAAGCATTTCTGTTTGCATACGATGGCACCATCATATCCAGAATGAATCGTATCAATAACGGTAGCGATCGGACCATCCAGTCAAGTTCCAATGAAATGCTCGTTTTATTTTATTCCCTCAATCCAAGTGGACGTAGGGGAATCAAAGCCAATTTCACTTCCAATGAGCCAACAAGTAAGTTTTTTAATTTTTCCTTCAATATTTTCTGGTTTGTAACAAAACACTGGAGATTTGAAATTATCACAGTGGTTTTACGTTCATATGCAGATGAGAGTGGAGAATTATCCGAAAAAGTATACAAAATGAAAATTTGGAACGTTGTGGATTCTGGTTACTGCATATGATCATTTCAACTGAAATATCGATAACTCTCGGTCACCTTTCGGAAGCCCGGAAGAAATTTCCTTATTTCAAATGAAGCACCCTGTAGTGCATCATTCATTGGGATCATTCATGTACATAATTTCTCCAAGAATTTGTCAGCTTGAGTGTTATTCCTAGCGTTATAATTTTCTATAGTAACGCCAAATCTGCTGAATCATGACTGAAGGGTTTTTCGTTTGACTTTCTCAAATCTAATTGAACTCATATGAATAATTTTTCTGGAAAATAACCCAATAAAGGGGGGGGGCAGAACTCATAAAGATCAACATCATGTTGAAATTTTGTTTTATTGGAATGAGTGAATGAATCCAAAGTATAAAGCGGCGAGCTGTCATCCAAAATCTAAAGTAATTCAAATTTTGATGTTATATTGGCACAAGTAACCCTTGCTTTGTTATTTTGATTGAAATAATATGTGCGAATGTAATTTGAATTTGATTGAAATTAATGTTGACTATGGCTTGTTCACTCTCAAAGGAATCAAAATAATTCAGATCAAATACAAAGGGTTGGAAAAATAATTCAAAAGGATTGATTTTTTCTGAAAAACACATCTCAATATTCCAATTTTGCTCGTACATAAAAAAATGCAATAGAGATTCAATGATTTGATTCACTTCTTATCTGAAAATAGTTGAAAAATGGTATACTTCGGTTGATAAAGAAGTTTTTTTCTTTTTCGTTCATTGAGTTATCTGGAGTTACTCATATTTCGTGGTATTTTCTTAGGTTTCCACTTACCGAATGCATCCACCATACACCAGCCACTCTAAATGTTCCTGCCACTCTAAATGTTCCTGCCACTCATATGTCGCACGATATATTTGTCATTTTCATCACACTTTCCAATGCAGTACGAATACTGTTTCCAAAGATGCTCTAGATTCCAATTTTCCAGAACTCCGAGCAATATTCTGAGGTTAATTTTGACGTTAAATGATGAAATATGACGTATTTACAAGCAAAATCATAGTATACTATACTTTTGGATAGTATATGTGGCAGATAGAGTAGAAATTTCAAAAATAAGGATATAACCAAGATTCATTTCCAGTGGTGTCGAAAAGTTGAGAGTATCCCAACAAATCTATTTATCTTGAATTGACTGAAGGTATACAATTAATTATTCAGTTAAACATACAACAATGTTCACTGGTCAGTGATATTTGATATTTTATATGTCATTAACAAATGGAAAGAACTGTTAACTTCCAACCTAATCTGACAATTGATCAGACATTTTCTCAGGAATTATTCCTTTTTATTTGATATTCATGTATTGTTAGCGATCAAAACAAAAAACTCAATTACCTGTTAGGGTTTCCGACGATCTAACCATCGAATGGAATGGAACAAATCAGAAATCAGAGGAAAAAAGTTGTCAAAAATAAGAAAATTGAAATAATCCTATTATATTTTTTCGTTGAATTCGATCTATTCACTCCCCGACTCCCTTGTTGATGATCGTGTCCCGTTTTTGCTCCGAAGTTTTGTCTTCAACAGTTTCATGTACGTTATGAAAATATCCCGCAAACAATTCCACCTTTTCACAATCGGACACCGCCCATGTTGGACTACTCTCTATGGCGGGCATGGGTTTGTATTTCCTTGTTATACGCTTCGCCATCCTCCATAGAGAGTTGACCCTCACGTCAAGCTGCTCTAGTTTCCCCTTCCTGGATGATGATGTTAGCTGAATTCTGATAGTTTTCTGTGTGCGTCGCGTTTGCTCGTGAGTTGCCATTTTAGCCGATATCTGTGATATTTTTATTCACAACCAAATCAATGGTGGTAGGCTTTGCCACATGGTTGTGAAAGTGAGTTGGCTGATCCGAATGTTCTATAATGACCCCATTGTTTACAGAATATTCCCATCACGTTTGTTCACTTTGTGCCCTACATTCAACAGATTATCGAGATCAATGTCTCTAAATTTGTTCCTCTGCAGGTTATAAACCGAAAAAAGGCAGGTGCCGCCTTGCAATTTAATACCGACATGAGTTCGCTATATGGTATGCCATTTCTGACGATGATGGTGCACTGGGCCTGTCTGCCCTGACAATCGTGAATCCCCTAAGTCTAAGGTCAGATCCCTGTCGGAGCTTGGTTAGAAGCATTATATCAACGTTATGGGTACTGATTGAAGTCAACAAGAAGTGAATACTTATTGCTGATACCGTCAATATTTAGCATTCATGCCTTCACTGGCATTGAAAAAGATCATTATCTCCTTCGACATAACTGAAGAAAGCACCTTTAGCCTATTACCTCTTAACTCTCTGAATTAGGGTATCTAAATCTTTGATCATATCAGGAATGTTCACTGATTCCCCCAAAGTTTTTATCCTCTCTGATATAACTTCAAGCCCCTTACTTTCATTATTATTAATACTATTTTCGTCGCCGCCCCCGTGCAAAGCATCAGAGCCTACCTAGTGGTAGGGTTTGGGTTAGGGATAGGAGGGGAACCAGGTGTTTCTTGAATCTCCTGAGTTTTGTTTTGGGTTGGCTTCTTCGCTCGCATCTGAACTCGCCTTTTTAGTTCAGGCTGAGACTTTTGGGATTGGTCAGGGAACATATTACTTTTCTTCCCTTTCGTTGATTGCGCCTTCCTTTCTTCTATGATATTTATTCTCTGGGTGTAAACCAGGCAGTCAATGTTCTAGGATAGGTGTGCCCCTGTGCAGTCAACACATTTGAGCATTGAGTTCCTAGGTTTGGGGCAGACCCTGGTAGGGTAGGGTTTGGCGCATTTCATACAATAGGGCTGTTCATAACAATTTGAGGTACCATGACCCCATTGCTAGCATGTGTACCACTTGCCTGTCGTTCTTTCTGTTGTTCCACCTAATGAGTGTATATAGTAAGGTTTTCACGTTTCCAACCAGCCATCCAAGAGTATAATTTTTAGGTTTGATTACCATGTATATAGTTTTGGAGGAGGAGGGGAGTCTTACATCTTCCGGCTCAGGCTTTGATTCTGGCCCTTTGAGTATAAGGGCATGTGTTTTCTCCACAGCTTTAGTGTATGTATGGAACTGATACCCAGCCTCTGGAAGTATCCCTTGCACATTGGAATAATCATCATCATTTTGGGTATACACAATGATCGATTCAGGCTTTTGCTCTATGATGAACTTTTCAGAAGTGTTGTCCATCAAGAGTTTTGTCGAAACATGTGATAGAACCGATTTTCCACTCAGTATTATGGGTGAGGTTTCTTGTGGTGGGAGGCGCCTCTGTCTTCCCCTTGGGCTTAGTGATGTTTTTTGAGATCTCTTTGCTGTGTTCTTCAGATATTTTCTCTTCATTGTTGTCTTTATCGATGCCATCTTTTCCTTCAGAGAGAATTTGTTTTTTATTATAGTTTTGCCCTGTTCTTCTCTTGCGAATTTGTTCTGGGTTTTTAAGGGTTCGAATCTTTCTTTCTTTTCTTCCTCTCTTCTGCTGGGGGTTGAGTTTGTTTTTCTCCTTCTCTGGTGTTTTAACGAATTTATTGAGGCTAACTAAGGTCTGTTTTTTTTCTCTCTATCTCTTCTTTATGTTTTTCTATGCCCTGACTGTTTCTCTGTGAGCTTTTTTTGTTTCGATCTTGCCGTCTTCCACATCTTCATTGAACGTGACCAATCGATTTAGTCTAATATCAGTGCAGGACTTGGCATTTTATTCTTTTTAGTTTTGTATCTGTTCGATTCTCTCCTTGATATGCAGATAGGAAGTAAATTATTTTTGTATATCAGGCGTTGAAACTTGCTCTTGTATGTCTCTAGATATACCAGGTGTGACAAAGATCGTGGTACCTTTTTTGTTTATGGTGTTTATTTCTTCCATGCTTTCAATCCTGTCTTGATCGAGGCTCTTCCTTTTTTCGAGCTTTTTCTTTTGGTTTTCGCCTTTCCTTTTTTGTTCTTCTTCCGTTTTCTTCCTTTTTATTTTTTTTTTTACAGACTGTTTCCACTTTCTCATTTTGATTTTGGTTTCTTTGATTTTCTTTATCATTTTTGTTTTCCTTTTTTCCCCATTATTGGTTTTTATTGTTTCCTTCTGAGTACTTGGTTGCAATAGGAATGCATTCAATTTCCATAGGCCCATCTTCACTCGTTCCTTCATTGAGTAAATTCTTAGATACATATTTTGTTAAGCTTGTGTTCGTCATTTCTCTATCATAACTTGATTCCCATGTTGGAGATTTCAAGTTGTATCCGTATAGGGTTAGCTTGTCATTCTCAATGAGATTTGAATCAAATGCTCTTTTTGTGCCAAGAGGAAATGAATTATCAATTGGTGTTTCCAATATGTGACTGGTGAATTTAGTTTCATTTGCATACACCACATGCATGATTCTCCGTGAATTGCCCAAAAATTCTTCATTGTGCAAGTTAGAAGAATGTTCGATAAAAGTTTCAAAATTATTTTCAAGATTATTTTCGGATAGTGTCGGGAAAACAACTTTTTTTGAATAATTTGTTATTTCACCTGATTTCATCCATATTACCTTGTAAAGTCTGGAAAAAGCCTGTTTTTTTCATTTCCGCGTGGGAAGTGGTTCCGAAATAGTTGCGTTTCATTGAGGAGCGCCTACTTCTTTTGGCTTAGAAATTTCACAAGTAGAATGCAAAGTGTGGGGAATACCTTCTGAGTTTTTGGATCATCAGGCACAACTACGCTCTTATTTGGGTCCCCTGTATTTTTCGAAATTCCATAGAAAGTGTCGTAAATTTTTTCCTCTGCTGGACGATTTTCTGAAAAATTTTTGGGTTGGTTTCTGCGTCGTGGACATCAAGGCCTAGCGGCCTCCTAGCCTTATGTTCGCTTCTTCGTGTATCGATCTTCGTTGTTTGATAGAACTCGCACTCATAGCAGATCCAAGTAACTTCAACTAGAGCTCGCTGCCTCCGACCCTCGTCGAGTACTTCAACTTCAGGCATGTCTACGGTATTCTCTGTCAGGCATTCGTAGCATTTTTGGTGGAGATCCCTTTAAAGATTCCTCCTCTAATGAATAATCTAGTGTGGAAAGGATTTGAGAGATTTCGCTTTTATCAACCTTTGACTTCTCAATTTCGTCCAGTTCAGAAGTGTATGCATCTTTGTCTAGTGAGGTTATGTTTGTAATCAAAACGTCACTTACACTTCCTGCAGGTGGGGAAGAGGTTGCGATAACAATCTCCAATACTACCCTTAGGTCCATGTCACTGGGTGGGGGTAGGGATGATGTTTGTTTCTTATCGGTGTTAGGTGGGGGTCGGGTGGCTGTATCTGTTCCTTCGGTGTTTGGTGGGGGTACAGCGATGTTTAGAGTTGACAACACTGCGTCAGCTTCTGGGCCAGGTGCAAAAACTATTGGTACATGCGCACTGAATAAATACTTCAGGCACAGTTGTCGTTTCATGAATATTTCTTCATGAGGAACCCTGTAGAAAACTTTAGAATCGTCCGGAGGCTTAAGCAATATAACTCGACCAAGCTCTTGGTCTAACAGGTGAAATGCCACATGACAGGTTCGCCTCGTTTTGGACGTTTAGATAGATAGATAGGAAGCGTTTATTACTACGTTATGTAATACATACATTTGTAGCAGGTAAGAGATACAAGCAAAGCCTGATTCTAGAATCTGGGAAACCACATTAGGATAAAATACCTATATATAGTATAAAAAGTAATAACCTTAACTATTATTCATAAAAAACTAGTGTATAAGTACATTAAACAGTTTTTGTTCAAGATATGACAAATATATATATATATATATATATATATATATATAAATCTACGAAACCATCTTGAGGATTCAGTCAAAATAACTGGGCTGGGTTAACTCTTTGTTATATGGTCGAGCTTTCAGAGACGTTTATTTCGTTTTTCAAGACTCTGAAAATATAAAAAAGAACAAGTTTGAGTCACATGGTACTCCATGAAAGGTTAGAAATACTTACTAACTTGAGGATGACATTACAAAGTTGAAGCGTCATCCTCAAGTTAGTAAGTATTTCTAACCTTTTATGAAGTACCATGTGACTCAAACTGTTTTTTTTTCATTTCTAGATGTCTTGAAAAAGGAAAAAAACTTTATAACAAAGAGTATTCCTTAACCAAGCCCAGTTATTTTCCTCAAGATACACACACACACACATACATACATACATACAATGAGGTTATACATCAACCGTTGGATACTGTTACAGCGGGTGGGTTAGCCATATACTCTTCTGCATTATAGTAACATTTGGAGATTCATTCCTTTTTGATGAATATTTTGAATGTTTGAAATATATATTTTTCCACTATTTGTGGAAGGATATTATACAGATTTGTATTAAGGGCATTAAATGCCGACTTTTGCAGTCTGTATCTGGAAGGTCGAATGAGTGCTGAACTACTAGTAGTATAATCATGGAAGTATGAATAAGTATTGAATTCATTCACATGTTCGTAGATGTCAAGGAGTGAGTGATAAATATATAATATAGGAAGGGGAATCAGTCCCAGTTCTTGACTATAGGTCGGCAAGTGTCCTCATAACCTGCATTAGCAATTATCGTAACTGCTTGTTTCTGAAGTTTGAAAACTCTATCTGAAGAAGACGAGTTTTCCCATCAGACAATACCATAACTGAGATGTGAATGAAAAAAATGCTGCCAACAAAATCATGGGACTAATTATTGATTTCAACTGTCGGAGCAAGAATATGTATTTATAAAGTTCAGCACAGAGATCATCAGTACGATGCAACCAGTTGAGATTTGTCGTCTTAGGTGATCTCTTGCAGATTAATACTTTCATCTGTATTCATTTTGTTATCAGACGAAAAAATCAGATGTTGGGTTTTGTCTTCATTTAATTTTGAAATATTTCTAGTGGACCACTTTTTAGCCTGATTTTCTAAATAATTGATTGTGGTTACTAAGTTTTGACAATTTTTTTCGGAGCAGACAAGTGTGTTATCATTAGCAAAAACGACACATTTACCAGGTAGCATGTGATGAAAAAAATCATTAATATAAATGATGACAAGAAGAGGTCCCAGCACATAGCCCTGGGGTACTTCTGTTTCACTATTTCGAATGATGATTGTTCGTTATTATTAAGGACTACACATGGCTTACGATTGTTGAGGATTGAGTGGAATAGAGAAAGTGTAATACCTCTCACACCGTAGTCGGCTAGTTTGCTCAAGAAAATATCGTGAGAGACGCAGTCGAAGGCTTCGCTCAGGTCACAGAGAGTGACCGCTATCATCTGTCCGTTTTCAAAGCCTTCAACTACCTCTTTCACGACTTTAGTTACGGCTTGAATGGTAGACCATGATTTCCGAAAACCATACTGATATTTGTTCGAAATCTTGCTTTCAAAGTACATGTCCAATCCAGTTTTCAATATTATTTCAAATATTTCACCTAATATGGGTATGACGATATTGGGCGATAATTTTCCAGTTTATCTAGCTCTCCTTTTCCAAAACTGGGATTATCGTGGTGAGCTTTAGTTCATCAGGAAATATTTCCTCAGTTATACAGGCATGGTATAGGATAGTTGGAGGTTCTATTAGGAATTGAATGGATTCTTAAATTATTCAGATCGCACAAGTCGAAACAACTTGGATTTTTCAGGTGGTTAATTACATTGAATACTTTTGAGTCAGTGATGGGTTGTAGAAAGAGAAAGCCAGGCTTCAACTGATCATCAATCGAACTGAAAATAGATTGGTCGCTGTTGACATCAACAAATTGTTTTATTATAATTTCTGCTATGGCGGCAAAAAATGCATTATATTTATGATAATTGATATTTTCACCAATTTTATTGTTGATTCGCTTATTGCTCTCGAATTTCATCAAAATCCAGCAATCTTTGTTCTCATTATTCGATTCTAATACATATTCCAAGCACGTTGGGTAGATTTTATCGAGCAAATCAAAGGAGAATCGAATCACAATTGTTTTCTCATATTGCGAGATTTGACTAGAAGAAAGACATGCTTGCAATGCTAAAGACGTAGTCGTATGAATACCTAATTCACCATAAGCAACTGGGAGGGATGCTTGCAGCCAAGACTTATCATCCATTGGATTGTTGATTATCATTTGGAGATCCTCGAAAAATGCATTGTAGAATCCGTTCAGAAGCAATATATTTTCCCAACATGGACTGCACTTCAACCTGTAAATCAATTTTGGAATAGCAAGACAATGTTTCAATAAGTGAAATGCCACATGTGTGAAGTTTTGTCAAACGTGATGATATCAAGTGAAACAAAAGTAATTTCTCTTCGAAAGAAGGAGATATAGTTAGTGGTGAACCTAGGAGGATCAATTCTGATTCCTCAGTTTTATTCCTGAAGCAAAACTGCATTTTCTGAAGATATCAAGATGTGACATAATTCACATTTTTCGTAGTTCAACTCAAGACCAATTTTCTTCGATTTTGAAATGAAAAGTATTGAAAACTGCAATAATCTTAACCAATAGAATCATTTTTTAGATACCATGCAGTACATTTTCACTGAATGTTGAAATGGAGGGTTGGTGATAACTTTGTTAAATAAGTGGGTATATTTAAGAAATAAATAAGCTAATTGAATCATCAAGTGATAGTTAATTTTGTTGACAGCATTTTTTTAATATAGTTTGAAAAAAAATCCTTCTGATTTGTCATTATTTTGGTTAATCCTACTGCATGAGAAATGGCCGATAAAACAGCAATTGGTCAAATTTACCCAGACTTCCTTTTCAATCCATATGATGAAGCTCCAAATGATATCGTACAAATATCAGTAGGAACCTCACCAAATAATATAACATTGCATCAAGCATTTGGGCACGTTAAAAGTTTACACACCTACTGAACCAGCACTAGAGCTCATCATACCTTGTATATAAGGTCTAAATGAGTCCGAACCTGCAGTTGAACCAGTACAGAAGGTATTTATAGTCTGGCGTACATTGTTTTCGTTAATAAAAAGTTAGGCAAAATTTTCAGATGGATAAACGATTCCAGTTTCGGTCAGTAGAAAGCGTACGATCGGGTTTTTTTAGATTTTTTACTTGCCAGTGATAACTTATTGTTATTTTGATGGTTCGGCACATTGAATGCATCATTAGGAGCTTTATTCATGGAAGTAATGTGGTGTTTTGCAAGCAATCATCGATTAACGTGGTTGAGTGTAGCAGCAGAAATGAGTCTTGCAGCTGTTCCGTTTCATAATGCCCAATTGTAAATCAAAAGGCACCATCATTGTCGGCAGGAGTGATGATACGATCTAGGATATATGTAGAATTCGATTGATTACAAAATCCATGAAATTTAGATAAGTGTATTTTCAAACCCGTAGAATTCTTTAAATTTCTCCAGCAGGAATCGCAGAATGACTTGAATTAAATTTACATTTTTTTTCCAATGAAAAAGTTACTCTGAAATTCTGAAAACTGCAATGCATTGAATCCCCAAAACGTCATCCATCATCCAATCACCCTCACCTGATTTATTTATAAGCGTATTCAAAATGCGACCCATTTTTTTTTCAATTAGATTGACAATAATTTATCTAATGGAACTAATAGTTTCCACTAGATATATTCTTCGGTTGATTGTTTTCTTGATTGTGGAAAGTTACACCTGAAATTTTAGCCAAAGTTTATCCGCACTATATAATGTTTTATTGTTGCCCAAAGATCGAAGATAAAGGTATATCTGTTGTTTTTTTTTCAGTTTGTCTTGGTGATTTCAGTAAATCAAGTGGAGTTCTGAGAACACCTCCAGCTAGAAATCATTTTTATAATTGCCTGTGGACCCATAATACCAACAATTTCCTCCTCAACCAAACAACTTCTTTAACAATATCTATGTCAACAACTTCAAATGAAACAACTTCATTTAAAACATGCGAATACGCTGCTGGAAGTGTTGTAGTAACTAATGAAGACAAGAAGAATATATTGAATAATATATGTTCTTCTACAGTAAGACCAATCATAGTTAGATCGCCATTTTCAATTACGAAATTACAGGTTGAGTTCAGTGGATTCCAACAATTCAATATTACTATAATCAAATACTTCCAGGCCTTGGTCAGTAACGAATATCACATGAACTTCTCAGTTTCCTACGATACTCATCAATGTGGAGGAATAAAAGTCAGTCAGTCTGGTTATATCGCAAGTCCTGACTTTCCCAATCAACCTTCGGAAACCTTTGAGTGTGCTTGGCTCCTGAAAGTAGATGAAGGACAAACAATCAGTATAACAATAACAACATTGGAGCTAGGAGATGACTGTGAAAAGAGTTTCCTGAAAATATACAATGGTGGGCTGCCAACTCATCCGCAAATCGTAAAATTATGCAGAAATACTAAACCTGGATCAATTATATCCCAAAGCAACAAAATGTGGATAGAATACAGGTGGGAGAAAGGTTCTTCAGGAAGCGGTTTCCAGTTGCAGTACGAGGCAATTAGTACAGGTAAGGAAGTTACATTATACTTTGAGCTGAATTTGAGCATATAATGACAGCTTGAATATTCGATTGAACATTTCAGTCAAACAGGGACCACCAATTTTCTTCGTTATCAGCCGCAAGAAATCATTCTAAAAGTTAGCTTGAAATCCTGAACATGTATATAAAATTACCCCCAACAATTTTTCTTCTCAAATCTGTGGACAAATCTGAGCAAACCCCAATGATTTATTTCCATACGAATGGGTTTTTTGCTAAATTATGAAATTCAACTCATTTCTATCGTGTTGTTATTCTCATTTTGTGTAAGATCAAATGATCGGTTTTCCTGAAAAATACCTAAATATATGATAATTTCGAAGTTAAAAATAATGATAGCTATGATTGGTAATATTTATATAAGGTTATTTCATGTGAAGAGGAAAACCTCAGTTGAATATTGAATAAAAACATAAATATTTTCAAACAGTAGTTTGCTTCTTGCTGAATATTCAGGTTATGGGAGCGTCTTCCCTGGATTTCATTATTCTCTTGGTAAAATTAATTTTAAATTGTATCGAATTTTCAATCTCTAACACCCTTGATGGCGTTTCATACAACATTCATTCTCAAAAGAAATATATACCATAACAACTATACCTACACATGTAGCAAATTATTCATTATCATCGAATGCAGACCTTCCAGATGAAGTAACAGGACATCTATTTCAATTTAAAAAAATTACCGATCACGTCACCACGTCAAAACCAGTGACATAACCTTTCTGGAATATACATTCAAAAATCGGCATTCGAAAACAAAAATCAACCTCTTTCAGGATTTCTGTCAAAAGTACATTGCTTGCGAAATATCGAATTTGTTAAAGTTAGCCGCGCACTGTATAGAACAATGGTCCACTTCTAGTAGGTCTCGTGGGAACCAGAAAGAGAACCAAGGACAAAATATCTGGAGGGTGAATCATACCATCAATTATTTTGAATAATACATAAAGATCGTTACGCTTCCTTCTATTTTCAAGAATTAGAAATTTGTATCGTTCACGTAAACCACAAGTGTCAGAAAGTTGGTAATTACCTGTTTCATTAGAATTCAGGTATCTAATGAATTTGTTTGGAATTCTTTCAGGTGTTGTTATATTATGGCAATACCTTGGCGATCAAATGGCTGACCCAAAGTTCAGCCTACTGTAAACAAGGGCATAATATATTTTGGGAGAGATTTGAGAGCTTTCGCAGATACGAGAAATATACCCCATTATCTTATTACATTTTATAGCTAATCAATTTGTAAACTAAGGGACATTTTATAATCGAAAATTATACCAAGACCTCTTACATTATCTTTCTTAGTAACAACTGCATTATTAATGTAATATTCTATTTTGAAATAACCAATATTTCTGGTGGATGGAGTCGCTAAAAATTTCTTGTTGTTGATAAATAAACAGTTACTTACATAATTAAGCATCGGGTTATTCAAATCTTGCTGGATCTTATCACCAGTTGGGATTACATTACATAACTTCACTGGATCTCACAGCAAATATGGAATCCCTTATATTGTGGAAAGGCTTATTATATATCAAATCTGATTGTTGAATGTAATCCATTCTAAAACAAAACAACTTATGGTACGATAACATTCGATAGAATCAAATATGATAAAGAAAGGATCTCCACCCTAATTCATCTTCACCCACCTTTCTAACAAACTAGCTAATGAACGTTCGAAACAATGTCCGGAATAATTTGACGAATGGCTTTTCCAAATGTTATTTGGCGAAACATGATCCATCCAAGAACTTAGTTTGTACATTTATTTTCTATGGAATATTTCGATTTTCGAGATAGTGAGCAATTTTCAGTAAATTTGGAATAACTTGTTTCTCCAGTTTTATTTCCAACAAAAGTAAACATCCATTGACTTGTTATCACTATATCATAACTCAGATTCCGCATGAAATCCAGAGTCATTTTCAATAGTTTGTGTCTACGAATGCTCCACATATGCTCCATCTACAAAAACTATTGATATTTTTGTTTGGTTCCTTATTTTTCCTATGATCTAGCTTAATCATCAGATATCTGTTGTCTTCAGAATTCTGAATATTTGTTAGCCGACGAAACCAAAGAGGAGGAGGTTCTCTAGTCGACGCATATATTTTTTTTGATATCCAAGTAATGATCAAAATTCGTTAGAACTTCCAACAGTAAATAATTTATCCGTGAAAAATCAGGTTCCCAGCTCCAGACTTTCCTGGAGAGTACGCAGGAAGCTAATTTCCAACATCTCCAACATTACAATAATTTATAAATCCTTCACTTTTTGTCAAAAGCATTCAAATATTTTCCGCTGCACTATATAATTCTGGAAGACTACACATGAAACTCTCTTGATCACTTCCGTTCATAATATCCATATTCAGTACACTTAAGAACTGACAAATATATCTCTGTTTCTTCGTATATTTGTTACTTTGATAACGTTAACATTTTCAAAATAGTAACTTTTGATTGGTTCCGAATATTTTGGAATTTTTCATGATTAGTACATAATTATTAAATTTTATACAGACTAACCCATAACAACGTGCAACTTTCAGCCGCAAGCTTTGAAGTAGCAGTTCACGCTTTTAGTACAAAAAAATTATCATATACTTATATACCGACCCTTTTTCATTATCCGAAAGACAGTGCCACGCTTTCCAAATATAGTTTAATGATTCCCTCTAATGGCTATTTGTCAGATTCTTCAGAGCCTTGATCTGATCGCACGAATATTGATTCACCCTCGTGATCAAGTGCCTCACATTATAGAAGATATGGCCTAATGAACCTATCCCATGTGACATTGACTTTGTTAGTCTCATTCAGATATCCTCAGAATGAATAGTCCTGTGATGTTTTTCTGTTACAGCCGTAATTATTCTTCTATTAGGATTTTCGTGACCATTTCTCGGTATGATTTGCCGTTATTACTTGTGTTGTTTTTCTGAAATAACCTATTATTGTCTCTCAAACTACTTCATTGCCATTGTTTGTTCCCATCACCCCTGTTAGGAATGCTAGTTCATAGTTTTTTATCATCATCTTAACCTTCCATTTTATGTTCCATGTGAATTTTCGAAAATGTATATATAGTTGATGTTGTTGAAGTAATCATTTGTCAGAACTCAATATCAGTGACATTGGCCAAGCGCGAACTGTATAAAAATGTAAGTATTATCAAAGTTCTCACAATAATTCGAAACTGAATGTCAGTTGAACTTTGGAAAAAATGCAACAATTCTATTCATTGGCCAATGGCAAATCATATAACGAGAGAACAACAGCTACTGTTATTCCCAAACAGGTTATTTCTTCATCCACCATACCAAAGACGCAATTATGATCCATGGTTCCAATCAAAACTGTAAGTTCTTCCTTCCCTGTTTTTCTTCTGCTATGTTGGACATGCAAGTGTCCAGTGTACATCATAATCCATCATGCATTGTTAATAACAAGGCTCAAGTACTTGGATATCTATAATTTTTTTGTCTAGGATGCGGCGGATATTTCCACGATAAGTCAAGAATCATTCAAACACCCAATCATGAAGCTGACTACCCAAACAACGCAGAATGTCTTTGGATCATACAAGCTGATCCTGGTTACCATTTGAGCCTCGACTTCATAGGACGTTTCCATATAGAAGACAGTAACAATTGTACCAACGATTATCTAGAGGTAAACCATCATTGTTATTCCCTCTTCTTCATAGTAATCTCCAATCGAGTTAATAATTATGAGTAGCAGCTCCTGAAACCACAATTTCCAGGTATATCAGAAGAGGAGAACATACTTTGGAAACCTATCTTATATCTCGAGCGAATACAGTAAACTATTTGTTTTCATGCATAATTCATTTTCAATACATTTTTCACAGATAATCAACTTCATGGTAGTGATAGCACGAGGAAGTCGTTAATCATAGGAGTCGCCTTTCTATTATTTTCGAAGGGTGTTCAATATTTATAAGAAAATTACCTGGTTGGCGTAACTGAAAGAGGTGAAAAAGAAAGAAGCCTATGTATGATTTAATAAGAACACCATTGACCTACGTTTCTTGGAGTATCCAAAACGTGCATATTCATTATTTTGATTATTAACATACTTTCACTTTTTCACTGAAGCTATATATTGGAATGTATTCAAAAACCAACACTCAACACTGACTGAAATTGAGTTTTCTTCGAGTATGCTGAAACAATTGGCTGAAAAAATTGGTCATTATCAAATGACTAGTCATTCCAATATGACGTTAGTGGTAGTAGTAGTAGATTTTTTTATGAAAAGAAGAAGAATTAAACCTATGGATTTATTAATGTAATTTTGTTAGCAGAAGAGTTAGTTCTTTCATTTAAATTAAGAAATTTCATCATAACTTTCAGTAGGGAAACTGACGATTTACACAAACGAGTCGAAATAAATTAAGGAGATCCATGAGATTTCATGAATACAAGACTAAAAAATTTATGAAAACAATCAAAATCGCACGTGATGAGACAGCCAGCAAAATAATCGTGAGGGAAGACAAGTTCACGATTCCAGAAAACATCAAATCATTAAACAAGCTCAAAAATTGAGAATGGAGGAAATGGCAGTCCACCAGAAACCCGCTATACAAAGAGCACTTTATGCGGCTGGGGACTGGAATTTCCGACTCGATCGAAGCGAACACAAACACAATATGTTTGGTGGCGGAACCGCAGGAGAAGGTCGATTTATTCGGGGAGTATTTTAACAAAGTGCATGTTATAGAGGCAAACAGCACGGCCGAACACGAACGAATCACAAAGATGACAACAAATATTAAAGAACCCCTGCCAATTAGGTTAATGGCCTCGGAACTTCAAAAGATTTCAACTAACCACGAAGAGGTTCTGAGGGTCATCAAGAGCCTACCACGCAACAAAGCGCCAGGCTTAGATAAGCTAGATGCCGTTCTCTTGAGGAACCTTCCGGGAAAATCGCTGGTTCAGCTCATATATATTATAAACGCAATTATAAAGTGGCAGCACTATCCAGACTGTTTGAAAAGAGCGGAAGTTATTCCCCTGCTGAAACCAGGCAAAAACAAATACAATATAGAGAGCTAGATGCCCATTTCGCTACTTAGCGTGATGGCCAAGGTGGTGGACAAGATTCTCTTGAATCGTGTTCTGGAATTCGAGGGAGAGCTATAAATCATCCCGCCTGAGCAATTAGGGTTCAGGAGAGGTCATTCAACGACCTCGCAAGTAGTCCCAGTTGTTCACGGGCTGAAAGGAACCTTCCATAGAACCTTCCAGAACACAGTTATGGTCCTGCCTGACACGCAAAAGGCATTTGATACCGTCTGGATAGAAGGGTCAATTACTAAAATGTCGGAGGCACGCATGCATTTTCACCCCATAAAAATACTAGAGTCGTACCTGACGGAGCAGATTTTTAGGGTGAATATAAACGGAGCAAGTTTGCCAGAGCATACGATCAGAGCGGGGGGTATGACAGGGGTATTCGATGTCGCCAATCTTGTATTCACTATCTACACATGAATTTCCGACCTTCGCTCGACGAGGACGGCTAGGTTCGCGGATGACACCGCGATCTATACCCACTTCTCCTATAGCAAAGTGGCTACAAGGCAGCTCCAGATTCATCTGGATCGGTTGGTCATACCATATCTAGGAAATAACAAGATTAGGCTGAATTCAAATAAAACGGAGGCCATCAGCTTCACGAGAAAACGAACTAACGTGAAGATATTCGAAAAGTTGAGGGTTGAAAATATTAAAGTGACGGAGAAACCCTCTGTGAGATACCTGGGGTTGCGAATGGACAAGCATATGAACCTATAAAAATATATAGCACTAGCGTTGCAGAGGGGAAGCCGCAATCAAGCGAACCGTCCCCCTCATGGCACGCAACTCTAGTGCATCACAAGAGAACAAAATTCGTATATTTTAACAAATAGTCAGGCCGACGATGACATAAGCCTATTCAATCTCCTGCAGCTTATCCCAAACTCAATTATTATGGCTGGAGAGGCTGCAGAATAAAACACTTCGTATTGCTACAAACAGCAGCAGATACATTCGATTAGATGACCTGCGCGAACTAGCAGGGGTCGAAAAACTTTCAACGTACATAGAGAAAGTCTCAGACAACTTCTATAGAAACCACCTCCCTGAAAGACCGCTCACGCCAGTTATCACCGATATAACATGCGGTGATATTTCAAGCCCTCGCCTTGTACAATGAAGTATGAATAAAATCATAGCTTCTACAACAATCAGAATTACCGAAAACTCGAGTTAAACGGGTAGGTACAAACAAATAAACAGAATTTCATAAAACTGGTTTTTGTAATTGTCCAGTACTAACGCTTTTAATAAATAGTACGATATAGACAAACAAATTTAATTTTCATAAACGACCAACAAGCATAAAGGCACACAAGCGAATGCAGGAGGTGCCTGGAAACACGAAATTCCACAAAAAATAAAACTAGTATGTAAGGAAGCTCACCTACTGACAGCAGCAGGAGTTGTCCCTTCGACCCCCAGGGAGGGCAAGAGGGCAGTCAGTAAATCCCCCAATAAGGAGCCACAATCCCTCCGCCCCCAACATCACAAGGAATACATTGTATTTGATTTTTATTTGTACATATATTATTTTTTGGGGAAAAAAACACTCGTCTCCACAAATGTATTATCCCAGCGGGATTCAAAATAAGCAATGAGACATGTTTTGAGTGTACAAAGCATTCATTTTCAGTTACAAATTGACTATAAGAGAAAATAATGAAGTCAAAAAGGGGTTACAGGATGGAGAAAAATCATACTTACTAGAGGAAAAGGAAATCTTAACATATTTGAAAGGTTCACAAAATGTAATCAATCAGTTATCTAGAATTTAGGGGCAGAACCCCAATATAAACGATGTGATGAACACATTTATCAATATTTTTTATTTATCGCTGACAACTACTTGCAATGGCGAACGTGGAGTGAACAAAAGATTTGAGATTAGATGAAAATTAAATCTGGAGAAGGAGACTGTGGAGCCATCTACAGGCAAACAGACGAAGAAGGTGGAAGAAAACTATAGGCTTCATATGACCAAGTTGGTAGATTTGAAAATCATGTCATCATTCACGTAGAGATGGCGACAGTTTTGTGTGGCAGAGCTGGATAAGAATTAATAATTAATAATGGTTGATTCCTGAAAGTGCAATCGAAGTTGATTTGGTCATTGAGTGAGACTACAAAAGGGTTCTTTATGGAATTGTTCATATGAAAAATTTCACTAAGGTTCAAAATCATCTATTTGTTGCAGATGTGTAAAAATTCAACATTTAAGTCCGGATCGAAAAAGTGGTTCTGGTTGATGATATGATTGGCAGATGAATTGTTTGTAACAATTTCAAACGAATGGTCGTGATCTTTAAATTTATCTATCATGTTTTCATGTTCTTCAATTCTAGTTTTGAAAGATCTCCCCGTTCGACCCACATATACTGCGTTGCATGATGGAGTGAAGCAAGGAAGTCTATAAAATCCAGACTTTTCTGAAATTGGAATTTTATTTTTTGTGTTGACAAGATGCTGTTTTAGGCAATTGTTAGTTTTAAATGAAATGCATAAGTTTTTATCAACTCTTTTGAAAATATTCAGAATTTCATACGAAATTTTTCCACAGAAGGAAATAGATGAGAATTTAGTATGTATTATAGGAGAAATCAAATAACGGTTAATAATTTTTGAGGCATAACGATGATAGACTTTCTCGATAGTATGTGGGGGGAAACCATTGTTGTTACCAATCTGTCTGATATATTAGTTGAGTTTTATTGTATTTTATACTTTGAAAAATATATATCTTTGGATTTTGGATTTTGTTGGAGATTTCATTGCAGAACCGGAATGTTTTATTTGACAAGGGAGACATTGTATGTTGGATGGGACAATACGGTAGCTCACTTGAAGTCGGGAGGTGAATGCAAAAACGATCCAATATTTGCAGCGCACATGAATACTCCATATTATGGATAGATAAAATCTATCGAAAGTCAATTGAAGGATGGTGGACTGGTGGAAATATTATTCCCGTTGGGAATGGTCGTGAAATGATCAATAGCCATTTGGGAAACGGAAACAATTTCGTGAATGGTGGCTTATTGAAAATTGTATCAAAATCTACAAAAAATAATCACCACGGAAAAAATGCCGCTGATGTTTTCGAAGAATTTTTCAAATGAAATGTTTGATGTAGTGTCCTAAAAATATGAATGATGCCAGTTCCTATTCAAGAATAGTGAAGACATTGCCAACAACTACTCAAAGAATCGGATACACACACCTAGTAAGATCAATGAATATTACTCACAAATATAACCTAGTAAAGAGGGGTTTGATACGAATTATAAGGCAGCACAAATGAAAAAAAAACGAAATGCAAATAAATAGTCCAACAACTATTCTCCTTCCATCTGTATTATTATGAACTTGATCCTTCATAGCTCATGTGGGCACAAGTAAAGTATGAATTCCTTCGAAACAACACAACTTTCGAACAGTTGAACTGCCCTAACAAAAGTAACTTCAGAAAGTTGAAAAAATGAATGTTTGATAAAAGTGTTTTCAACCGCCATCTCAGTTGCAAAGCAGAGACTTGTAAAAGTGTAAATCATACTCTTGAAGAAGATCATAAAATGTGGGTTTCGAAAATCTTTGACCCAACCATAGAGTTGAATATTGCTCTGACATGAAATCGTTAGTAAAAAATTCGAATCTCATTCACCAAACGCATAAGTATCAAACTTTTCCAAGAATTGAAAAAAATGAGTCCGTGTAACCTTCCTATGCGATGGCAGATATAACGATTGAAATTTAAATATATAAGTCATGGTAGAATTTAATATTAATTATGATATATGATTCACAGTGAGCACAGTGAGTCAATTATTATTGAAATTCAAACATGAAATTGAAGGTTTATGATAAATAAAATGGAAAACTCTGCTCTCCAATTTTCCAAATTTCTTGAGAAAACCGCATATCTCGTTGTTGATGAAGTGCAGAATTCAGTCAGAAAACAGTAGATTAACTTTCAGCACACGCACTTATGAAAAGTACTTGGTTACACGCAGCGGTCTTACAGACCATAATCATAAAGAATAGCTAAATTTCATTATAATTGCTTCTGGGGTAATGATGATACTTAACGAAGGCTTCCTCAGTACGTTAATTCCTGAAAACATTGGTTGGCAAAACATTTTTTTTTATAATATAATATAACAAATTAGTACATTATAAAAAAAGAATTTTAAAATTTTGTTTACAAAGTAACAGGGAAAACATTAACGTGAATAATTCATTTTTATATAATATCATAAATTTGGCAGTATAACTTACAAACTGCATTAACATGCTCCATACATAGAAACTTTCTGCAACTTCCACAATAGTATCGTGTTTTTCTATTCTTTTTTCTGTCGCAATGAAAACAACGCCTATGCTCATCTGCTCCTCTCGCATTGGGTGAAGGTAGGGCAGGTAATCCACAAAGCTCCGAATTCTCGGTTTTATAGTTTTAGGAATGCATGACCGATTTGCTCGTTCTTTCATATAGTCTTTTGCCAAACTCATAGATAGTTGAAGCAGAAAATCTTTTCGAGAAACTTTTTAATTTGGGTTATTAGCTGCAAATATTATGGAAGCATTGATTGCAGCAACGTTCATCATGCTTAAAAGTACAACATTGGGCCACCTCTTAGTACTGCGTTCACAATTGTATGAACTGCAAAGCTTCCCTTGAAATGTTATCGTCGTGGTATATGATAAAATTGTGCAATCAGATTCAAAACCAAACATACTGGATCCAACTGGTCTCTCATTGTCTGCTCTAAATTCTGCTGGCAATTCTGTCTTGTTCTTTCAGCGGGTTCAAATAAGGGTTAGGTTTTTAGATTTCAATCTCTTAGCTAACGGATCACTCGTAAACAAATTATCAGTGGTTATTTTCGATTAGATCCGCTTATATGCTCCCTTAGACGTTCAACAACGGCTTTGGCAGAGTTTTCCATCCTGAGAGGACCATCTAACTGTTGTCCGACATACAGCTCCATTGCACTTGTATACCACATTTTTGCATCACATAAAGCAAAAATTTTATTGCCATATTTATTTGTTTTTTGGCATGTACTGTGAAAAATTGCATTTGCCTGTGAATGCCTCTAGTTTTTCGTCAATGGTGACTAACTCTGAATGTCTATAAGCAGATTTACAACACCAAACAAACTCATCAAAAATCTGGCGGATGGGGACCAATTTATCAACACTTTTCTTTTCTTCTCTGGTACGGATGTTATCGAATCTTGAACAACGAAGATGGCACCTGAATCTATTGATACCCATGGTCCGACGAGATGCTTCAATTCTAGTTCCATCTGTTCGCCACATATCTTTTACATTCAGATGATATGTCTTTCGAACGCCAGCAAGATAAAGAAATCCCAGTGAAGCTTTTAATTCCATCAAAGTCGTTTGCTTACAATCCCTTCCGTGACTATATCTCTCCTGAACTGATATAATCTTGATATTTGTACTTTCTAATATAATATTCAACATTTCATTCGTGAATAACGATCCAAAAATCTTAGTGTACGATCTACTTCTGGGAATACTTTGACTATATTAAGTTGAGAAGTCCTTGCAGAGCAATGCTTTGCCCATTTTGTGCAATGTTTTATCCAGAAAAAGATATCTAGTATGACCGTGTAAGCGGAGTCATCAATTTCTTCTTCTGTGTCGCTGGAATTTGTTTGGACAGACACATTGTCTTTCTCGTCAGGGTCCTCCTCATCGACGAATTCATCATCGGTTGAAGTATTTCAACCTCACTTTCGTAATTGGCCATCGCTATAATGAATTTATAAAAAAAATGTAGAAAATATATATCGGCATAATTTCATTTTACCTGATAAAAATGAGATAGAAAACACGCAGTGGTGTCTGGGACCGCAAAATGGCATAACTAGCGTATTTACTAGAATAATTTTGCACGCACTGGGTCGCGCTGCAAGCATTCTGAACCTCAGCGCCTGGCGATAGATAATACGTTAGTTATGACCGATGTTTACTTTTATGGGTCTGAGACACCGCGCGCGTGTCATGAAGGGTTAATGGTTAAGATTCTCCCAAATGGAAACTAACACGGTAAATGCTCTTCAAAAGACCTGAACCTCCCATAGTAAAGTGGAGTAATTGCCAATGGATAAATTTCATGTTTGATACAGTCAGTTTTATTTGGAGAAATGTGAGGAACAACGATAATCAAAGATTGATTAGGTATGTTGACACACCAAAACACAGCAATATAAGATTTTTTATTATGATTATCTTATAGATATATTTCATGGAAATTTTGAAACGTTTATCAATATGCAATACATCTCGCGTGTTTGTTAAAATCTATTAACTATATCTAACCTCATTTCATTAATTGTGAGAAATCAGTTGAAAATATGTGTGATTTGAAATGTTATATACCACCTTCATAGGAAAAATTAGAATGTTGATAAAATACATAAAAACTTATGTTTCTTGGGCGGTGAGACATCATTAGATGGTTGGTTTTTTCGCTTATTATAATTTGTATATGAAAAGTGCACTATGTGCACTGATATTTATTGTTTTGTGATATAGTTTTTTAAATCTGTTTATATCACTTTCACTCTTGGAAAATATTCACTCACAAATCACATACCGAAAATAACACCATATAAAAACGTGGATACGGTCACAATAAAATGTTAGATCATAATATTTTGCTGCACGTTATTCATGTAAATAATAAACACCGGTTCAGATAACGCTGTTCATTGTATGCCAGTTTGGTACGGTGACCGTATGGTAGTTCGCTCCTGTCAGTTAAGGAGATTAAAGTAATTCCAGGAATATGAGTAGGTACAAAGTAAAAACGCTCTCCATGCTCATATAACAATATATTTGATTTTATATTACATCAGATACAGTCGTACAAAAAACTTTACATTTTATAAATATTGTGCAATAGTTGGCAATAATTTGTATGACATACATGTTACAAACTGGAATCTACTCTTCACATTTTCTCTTAATAATGATATTTTTTCATCTACAAATTGTTTGCGAAAGTGAACTGCTCTGCTATATACCTTTTTCTATTGGTTAACACTACGTATTTTGATAAACGTATCAGTTCGAATATTTTTAAAATTTTCCACAAATTGAAATATATTGGACGAAGGATAAATAATTGAATTTGGAGTAGAAACTCACAGGCGTTTGTTGTTCGTTCAAGAGATGAACTACTTTCGGCCCACATGTGAGGTGGGAAATCGGATTCTTCTGGTCGATTGGGTGAGATTTCTGCAAAATCGATCGCGAAACAGTCACCCACTTCGCAGGATCCAGAAATGGGAGGCCAAACACATATTTCAATTATTCGTCAACATTCGTATCTTGGTTATATATACTCTTTTGACAATATACAGGGACAAACAATGAAACAATTCCAACAAAATGTTAGTAAAGCAAATACCGCTGGAAATATTTGAATTATCACTATTACATTATTAACAATATTTTCACAAAAAATATACAAACAAAAAAAATTCGAAGTCTGTTGCTTTTTCTAAAACCTATTTCCCATTCATTTAAAAAAAAACTTTAGAATATGTTAAAAAAAATGTTTTGCAACCGATTTATTGCCATACAAGATGAAATTTATATCCTTTCAACAAAGCAGAAGGGAAGACTTGATGTGCATCAGAGTGGATACCTTTTTCGAAATCGGCGTAGATAATTTCAGAATTAAAGACCAGTTTCGAACATTGGTCTTTTATACATTTGAATGCAGTAGCATAAGTATTGGCTTATTTATTTGGCAGCAAAAAGAAAACCAAAGGGACATAATGCCCATTTTGAAGTCATTGAATAGTAAATAGCTGTGGGGGAATCTAGGGCGAACGGGGTACTGGGGCATAACGGGGTACCGCCATTTTTCGTGAATTCCGTTCGAAGCTCAAGAGTTAGAGATTGTTAGATATGTAAAAGACATGGAATCAAGATTATTCGGCTTTACAATGAGAGAGTTGGGAAAATTTGTTTATCAATTGGCGGTCGTAAACGGTGTTGCAAACAGGTTTAGTAAAGACACTCAGATGGCCGGTCCTGACTGGATGGAACATTTTTTTCGAAAACACCCTACCATAGCCCTAAGAAAACCAGAAGCCACATCAGGAGCTAGAGCAAAGGGCTTCAATAAGGTTGCTGTGGATCAGTTTTTTGGTTTGCTTACAAGTATTAACGATAAGTATCAACTAACTGCAGAGAAGATTCTCAATTGTGATGAGACAGGTATCACTGTATATCCAAAGGGACATTCGAGGATATTAGCACTTAAAGGAAAACGCCAAGTAGGAGTTCTCACTTCTGCAGAGAGGGGGGAAACCGTGACTGCTGAAATTTGTTGCTCAGCTTCGGGAAGTTATGTTCCTCCTTGCCTTATTTTTCCCAGAAGAAGAAAACGCCCTGAATTAGAAATTGGGTTGCCACATGGTTCTATGGTTGAAACAAGTGATTCTGGTTGGGTGACTGGAGTTATTTTTTTCAGATGGTTTAAAAAATTTGTTCAATTTTCCAGGGCTTCAAAAGATAACGCCGTACTTTTAATTTGTGATGGCCATGCCAGTCATACAACAAATCTTGACCTTATTAATTATGCCCGAGAAAATGGAGTGATTCTGCTTTGTTTACCACCGCATTGTTCGCACAAGTTGCAACCTCTGGACGTCGGCTTTATGAAACCTCTCAGCAACTACTACGAAAATGTAGTAAGAGTATGGCTACGAAGTAATCCCGGAAAAGTAACACTTTGGCAACTTTCGACTCTTTTTGGCGCTGCCTATGTTAACGCAGCAACAATGAAAAATGCTATGAGTGCTTTCAAAACAACTGGAATTTGGCCACCGAATAAAAATGTTTTTGAAGAAAGTGACTTTTTACCAGCTTCTACGACAGATATCCCTTTAGACGATGAAGGCAATGAACAGCAATCCTTAGGAGAAAATGCCCATCAGATTCCAGAAAAATCTGTGATCCATAAAAATAGAGTAGAGACAACTCCGCCTTCACGTGTGCCAATGAAAAACATCAACAATGATTCTTCGCCATTACCACAATGTTCGTGGATGCCTGATGCCCCTCCAACTCGTGAAAAAACACCAAATAAGGTAGTTCTACAAGAGCCAAATATATTTCCTCTTGCATCGCCGCAAGATTTGCAGGTAATTCCTAAAGTAACTTCTGTTGGAAAATGCCCTCAGCGAAAACGAGGAAAAACGGCAATTTTAACATCCACTCCTTACAAAATGGAATTGAAAATATCTATTCAAGAAAAAAATAAGAAAGCTAATGGTGTCAAGAGAAAATAGGCAGTGCAGAGAAAAAGAAAAAAGCAGTTCCTAAATTAACAAAAAAAGCAGTATTGAAAGACAAAAATAATGGAGATTCCTTAAGAGACGAAGACGATGCGATATGTCTTCATTGCAAAGAATTTTATAGTACTTCCACTGAAGGATGGATTTCATGTTGTCTTTGTCACGAATGGGCTCATAATTCCAGCGCCGGTATTGACAGCGATGACGATGAGACTACGTTCCGATGTGATTTTTGTTCCTAGCTAACTCTGTATATCATATATTATATAACTAAGAGTTTTTATATTAATAAATTATTCTCGTTCACCTACACGTACCTCATATACTAAACCCATTTCACCCCAGATACAATTCCCATTTTGCCCCGTATACGGGGCAAAACGAAGAGAAGCCTGATTTTTAAAAAATATATAAAAAAACTACGTAAAAATTTTTTTTAAAGTCTAAAGGTAATATAATTAGCTGGCAAAATTCAAAGTGGCACAGTTAAGATAATTCGTTTTATAAAAAAATCAGGCCTCAAAGTTAGGTACCCCGTTTTTCCCTAGATTCCCCTAAGAAGAATTTTGGACAACATTAAGATGTGCCATCTATATAAATTGTTCGAAATTGACTCAAAAAACTCAGATTAGAGCTACATAATTCACCACTTTGACTCATTTTTCAGCAAAAACAATTCATTTTGATTGTTAACACATTGACTGCATTGTTCACATCCTGTATTGCCTGGGATTCTTGAAAAAACTTTCTTTCGGCCGTTATAAATGTTTTTCCCGCTAGGTGCACGTCGTTCACTGTTAGCGTATCCACATTTCCCTTTCTTAATTCTTTATGGGTAATATTCATAGGTTTTTCGCATATATCGTCCATGGCACTTCTTTTTAAGCAATTACTCAATTTCTGTCGGTTTAAAATGGACACATTAGTGCCCTAGTGGTTGTGGCTTTCATTGTACTCAATCACAGTATTACATAAACTCAAAGTTTCAATGTAATATTTAGATCCTCGTTGTACGCACTGCCAGCGTTTCACGTTTCCAGAAAATTATATTTATAATTTCGAACAATCAACATTGGTTTGCCTTTTTCACTCTGCATTTCAGACATTTCTGACGAATCCATAATGAACGGAAACAGACAAAATATCAAACACACACCTTACCAATATCAGGTAGAACTGATTAAATAATAAACATTAACCCATAAGATTATATAGGGCTCTCCCCCAAACTCATTATCGATAGGTGGTTACCTGCTTTCCTTGAAAATGCATCGGGAGCGAACTCACCCACGACCCTTTTAACAGGACGGATTAAGAACTGACCGCCGGCGGCGGTCCGCCGCACACAGATGAGAATGACCAAGAAGCTGGCCAAAATCATTTTTTCTGAAGATATCTCAATTGAACAATAACTTGTTGCACTATTGATAGGGTGAGTAAGACCATCTTTTGGTGAGCAAAATTTGACTTAGAGCACTTTATCTAGTTACCTGTGTGTTTTCAAACAAAGTCGTTTTCTTGACAGATCGTCATATAGAGTCTTTCGAGAACTATTTGCTGTGTGTGTAAAATTTGCTGCAGGGTTAAAAGTATTTCATTCATCATGGATTCCGTTCAAGAAGGTGAGAAACATGTTTATTTGCATAAAAACATTACTTTTAATCTATCCAGTCAAAGATAACACGACTTCAAAGTTAGTATGACAAAAAATATATTCCATCTACTATCTTTGGAATGAAAGTACCATATCAATCAAGATCAAACGGCATATTTGGTATCATATGAAAGCTCATTTCAGCTGCGCCTACCTGCGCTTTTCAGAAAAAATTCTGTTAGATCTATTTGACTCCTGATAAGTGTATACGCGCCAAGCGCTAACTTGAAAAAAATCCCCATAATTCTGTTTTTTTTTTCAATTTGAATGTGAGAACTCATTGTTGGGTTATCGATTGCCTTTAAGTTTTGCCCCGCCCATGACGGGATTTACCCCGTAGGGGTGGGACAAAAATCAATATCTTTGATATTTTACAAATTCCGTGGCTTATTTGTAAATTTAAAACAAAAATAATTCTAAACAAAATCAATTTCCATGGGTTTTCTAAAAAAATTTCCAATCAGGTCCCTTCTGTAACGAACCTAGGCCGGACCTGTCGCCTCACGTGTTGCCATCGACAGCGATGAGATCATCCCCGGAGATATTCGAGAACCATCCAGTCGCTCTGCCGCGAAAAAACAACGGTCAATATTGGAAACAATTGGAATATGCTAGTCGCCAACCGTCCGAATTCGAAACATCGAGAATGCTGTATCGGAGATAAATAGACAGCCCTCAAGAGGGAGTAGACAGTCTGAACGAGCCCATACCATCGAGCTATACAGTGGCGTAGTAATATAAATTAAGTTGTAGATTCAGTGTGAAATAAATTATTTAAACCAAGTTAAGTTTATTTACGTTACAATTGGTGTCGGAATAATTTTAAAATAAACAAGGCGTGAAACAGAAAATAGACAGTGGCCCGGTTTTCGCGAAGTGGACAATTGTGCGTGGGAATATAAACTGATACACTCTTCGCGTGAAACAGACAATAGTGGTGGCCCGTGGAAAAAATTCGAAGTGAATTTTAACAAACTGATAAACTTTTCGTGTGAAACAGACTGATACCCGTCAAAGACAAAATGTGTTCAAGAAAAGTGCGCCTTGCGGACTTGAAGGTAGCGGAATTGAAACAGGAATTGGAGGAAAGGGAACTGGAAACAACGGGTAAAAAGCAAGTACTCCAGGAAAGACTTGCAGAAGGACTTATACAAGAAGGTGAGGGACTTTTTCCCGAAACATTTTTATTGAAGTTCAAGAACGGAAGAAAATTTGAAATCTGGAAGAGAAGCTTCTAGAAAATTCAAGAAGCCTGGAAGAAAATGCTAGAAATCTGGAAGAGAAGCTTGAAGAAAATTCTAGAAATCTGGAAGAGAAGCTTCTAGAAAATTCAAGAAGCCTGGAAGAGAAGTTCCTGGAAAACACAGAAGGCCTAAAAAAGAATTGTGTGGTGTGGCTAATTTTCTAGAAGAAAGAATGGGAACCGTTGAGACAGAGATAGATAAAATTAGGGAGCAAATGAACACGGAGGTAGATAAAATCAAAGATGGGGTCGAGGCAGAAATGGACAAAATAAAGGAAACGATCAGTAAGCTGGAACAACGAATTAATAGTGCGCCCTCCACAGAGATGGTTAACGAAAAAGAAATGCTGGACTTGAGTTTGAACTTGGATAAAGTTCAAGAGGGTATAAAAGATGTCAAGATCATTTCAGAAATAGGGAAGCTTTCCATGAAGCCGCCTCAGTTCGACGGAAAAACTCCATGGGCAAATTACCGCCGGCAGTTTGAAGCAGCGGCCAAAGCAAACGGATGGAATGCAGGGGAAAGAGCTGTAGCACTGACACTTGCATTACGTGGAGAAGCGACAAATATTCTACAAACTCTCACCGCCCAAGAACAGGAGGACTATGATCAGCTGATTAAACATCTAGAATTACGATATGGCCACGCCCATTTGGAACACGTATACCACTCCCAGCTGAAAAATCGCTGCCAAAAATCGGGCGAATCCTTACAAGAATTCGAAACTGAGATTGCACGCTTGGTTCGTCTCGCATATCCAGCCACACCAGAAAATGTAATGGAGCGACTAGCGGTTCAAGCATTCCTGGATGGACTCCGTGACCAAGAAACCAGACAAGCGTTGACACTAGCCCGTCCAACACATCTCGTAGACGCACTGGCACGCGCTTTGGAATTCGAGGCAGCGAAACAATCTTGCAAAAGCCAGAGTAAAGTCCGAATGATTGAGGAAGACTCACAGGAGCCTGCTAATTTGGAAGCTGCCATAAGGAAAGTGATTAGGAAGTGTTCCCTGAGAAAAGACAGATAAGATGCTGGAATTGTGCAAAATTGGACATGTGCGTAGCAAATGTCCAACATTCGAAACACGACTCCGATGCAGGAAAACTAAAGAAGGTCGACGAGAAGGGGCAATCGTCGGCCTGTGTCCAGCAAGCCCTGGTTAACAACGCATATGTCGCTATCCTGCAACGACAGAACAGAGGTGTTTTCGTAGACGGTCTCATCAATAACGAGCCTTGCACCATGCTGCTAGATACAGGTGCGACTAGGACAATTCTCGGACCTTCCTTTGCCAGAACACCGGAACGAATTGAACCGACAACTTGGAAGCTACGCACAGCAACAGGGAGCCAGCTACTGTATATGGCGAGCTACCGATTGAAATAATTTTGGGCAGCACTAAAGTGAAACATCAGGCACTTGTAGCGGACATCGAAGACGATGCAATCATCGGAATGGACATCATGAATTCCAGAGGGTTTGAATTGGATTTCAAAGACGGCGTCCTACGTGTCAACGGAGAAGAGCTGGTACTTCATGGGAGAAGTGAAGAGTTGATCCGTGTGCTGTTGGCTGAAGATGTAAGCGTACCTGAGAGGGCTGAAACCATTCTGGAGGCTCGCCTGGACGGGAGTGCGAGCAGTGGAGACGTGGTGATGTTCGAGCCCAAACTTCATGATGAGAAAATTGGACGAGGGATTGCCCTAGGGAAAACCCTGTTACGTGCTGAAAAATTTGTGCCGGTAAGGGTCATGAATGTCAATTACTTTCCAGTGACCTTAAAGAAAGGAACAATTTTAGGGCACTGCTCGTCAGTTTCATCTGTGATCCGGGCGTACGAGGTACGATTAGCCAACCCAACAACTTGCCCACAGAACTAGAAAAATTAGTTGCCATCTCTTCCAAAGACATAAAACCAGCTCAACAGCCCAAACTAAGAGATTTAGTCAAAAAGTACCAAGACATCTTCGATACCGGACAAGGAAAAGGGGGTCGAACTAATGTGGTCCAGCACAAGATTGATACTGGGGGTGCCCGACCGATCCGGCAATCAGCAAGAAGACTTCCTCTTGCCAAGAAGGAAGAGGCTGACAAAATAGTCAGCGATATGGGAAAAGAAGGAGTTATCGAACCATCTGACAGTCCCTGGTCCTCTCCAGTCGTACTGGTGAAGAAAAAGGATGGATCGACACGCTTTTGTGTAGACTATCGCCAACTTAATAATGTCACGAAGAAGGACAGTTACCCTCTCCCGAGAATAGATGACACCCTAGACACGTTGGCTGGTTCCACGATTTTCTCGACCCTTGATCTGAAGAGTGGATACTGGCGAGTAGAACTGGCTCAGGAAGATCGAGAAAAGACTGCTTTTACCATCGGCTAGGATTGGGTTCACCGTTATGCCATTCGGGCTTGTAATGCTCCCGCCACATTCGAAAGATTGATGGAAACGTACTGAAGGGACTCTCATGGAACACGTGTCTAGTATCTCGACGACATAATTGTGGGCGGCAGGACTTTGGCAGTTCACCGTTATGCCATTCGGGCTCTGTAATGCTCCCGCCACATTCGCTCCGGATTGAAGCTGAGCCCTAAGAAATGCCATCTGTTCCAAAAAGAAGTACGATACCTCGGCCACGTTGTCTCTGGGGAAGGAGTAGCAGTGGATGACCAGAAGATCAAAGCTGTTAAGGATTGTCCCATCCCAAAAGACATTCACCAAATTCGAAGTTTCCTTGGTTTATGCACATACTATCGCCGATATGTGCTGGGATTCGCCAACATCGCTAAACCACTGACCAGGCTCACGGAGGGCCAAACAAAGTTCCAGTGGTCCGAAGAATGTCAAGACTCATTCAGGAAGCTGAAAGAAGCTTTGATCAACGCACCTGTACTGAGCTATCCCCTACCCAAAGGGAAATTCATTTTGGATACGGACGCCAGCAACGTGGGACTTGGAGCTGTCCTATCTCAGATCCAGGAGGGACAGGAGAAGGTCATTGGTTATTTCAGCAAGACGCTTAGCAAACCAGAGCGCAATTACTGTGTCACCAGGCGAGAGCTGTTAGCTGTTGTAAAGGGAGTGGAACACTTCTACAAGTACGTGTATGGAAGAAGATTCCTGTTGAGAACTGACCATGCAGCTCTCAAATGGCTCTTACAGTTCAAAATCCTGAGGGTCAAGTAGCACGTTGATCGAGAGACTCCAAGAATTCGATTTCGAGATCGACCATCGAGCCGGAACTAGCCCTAATAATGCAGATGCCTTGTCGCGAAGACCATGTCCAGATGATTGCTCACATTGCCGCCGAGGCGAAGAGAAAGAAGCCACCCTTTGTAGAACCGCGGCAATGGATGACAACTGGAACGACAGCAAGATCCAGAAAGACCAAGAGAAAGACCCGACCTTGGCTTAGTCGTCAGCTGGAAGAAGGGCAATCGAAGACCATCATGGCAGGAAGTCGCAGGTTACTCGCCGGCTGTTAAGTCCTATTGGGCACAATGGAACTCTCTTATTCTGGACAATGGGATCCTGAAACGTGTGTTGGAGGCCGATATTGGTGGGGAAGACAGACGCCAAATAATTGTTCCCAGGAACAGAAGAGAGGAAGTGCTGCGGGAAATCCATGATGGAGTCGCCGGAGGACATCTGGGAGTGACGAAGACCCTGCAGAAAGTGAGGCAACGGTTTTACTGGGCCAATTGTCAAGCTGACGTCCAGGACTGGTGCAGGAAGTGCGCTGTATGCGCTGCTAGCAATGGACCTCGAATACGACCCAAGGCCCCGATGCGTCAGTACAACGTAGGCAGCCCGTTCGAGAGAATCGCCATTGACATCGCCGGCCCGTTTCCCGTATCCGACCAGGGGAATAAATACATCCTTGTGGCAATGGACTACTTCAGTAAGTGGGCGGAAGCCTATGCCCTGCCCAACCAGGAAGCCATCACCGTCGCCGACGTCTTGGTGAAAGAGTGGATATGTCGATTCGGTATTCCAATGGAGCTGCACTCGGATCAAGGCAGAAATTTCGAATCCAACCTTTTCCAAGAAATATGTCTACTGCTGAACATCCGCAAGACAAGAACCACGGCCCTACATCCGCAGTCCGATGGAATGGTGGAACGGATGAACAGGACGATCAACCGCCACTTGTCCAAGGTTGTCTCTGACCATCAAAGAGACTGGGACCAGTATCTTCATTTGTTCCTGATGGCCTATAGATCCGCAGTACACGAGTCAACCGGTCAAACTCCTGCTAGTATTATAATGGGCCGAGAACTGCGACTGCCTTGTGACCTGAAGTTTGGGATACCGCCAGGACAAGACACTGCGGGAGAGGACTACGTCAGCAAACTTCGGCAGAGAATGGACACATCCACGAACGAGTCCGGTTGAACATCAAGGCCGACGCTGGAGGATTTAAGGTTGATGACCTGGTTTGGCTGTACAACCCCAAACGTCGTCGTGGACTATCACCAAAGTTGCGGAACTCGTGGGAAGGCCCGTATAAAATCGTGAAAAGGATAAACGACCTTGTGTACCGAATCCATAAGCCACCCGAGGGAAACCAAGGGTCGTCCATTTCAACAGGTTGGCCCCTTACGCTGGAAACCATGACCAAGTTCGCACCCTCAAGCCACCGGAGGATGATATGACGTTCGAGAAGTTTATGTCCTTGTATTCAAACGGGCAGAAAGTTCTACATGGGGTTACTAGAGAGGAGTCACGAGACCTTATCGAGGTGCCTGCTGACTACGCAGTAGCGCACTGTGTGGCAGAAGATCTTCAAATGTCCAGGGGCATCGCCGTAGTGTTCTCCAAGAAATTTGGTCAACTCCAAACACTGCGGGAGCAGAATCCAGAAGTTGGTGGGGTGCTACAGTTGAAGAAAGGCCAGAGAAACATCTACTACCTAGTTACCAAGAGGCATTCCCAAGATAAACCGTCCTATGAAGATGTCTGGAAGAGTCTCACCAAACTAAGAGATACTATGGTGGACCAGAATCTGGTGGATCTAGCAATTCCAAAATTGTCCTGTGGTATTGATGGGTTGGACTGGAGAGTCATAAGAAGTATGCTGGAGGCGATATTCAGATCCAGCGGCGTCAAGATTTTGGTTTGCTGTAACCCTCTTCCACGACCGATCATGAAGACCGTGGAGTGTTACTTCCATCGAACTTCACGGTGCAGATATGGGGAGTCATGCAGATATCGTCACACTCCAAGGATGAAATTTCGGGACGAAATGTCTTTAAGAAGATGGCAATGTAACGAACCTAGGCCGGACCTGTCGCCTCACGTGTTGCCATCGACAGCGATGAGATCATCCCCGGAGATATTCGAGAACCATCCAGTCGCTCTGCCGCGAAAAAACAACGGTCAATATTGGAAACAATTGGAATATGCTAGTCGCCAACCGTCCGAATTCGAAACATCGAGAATGCTGTATCGGAGATAAATAGACAGCCCTCAAGAGGGAGTAGACAGTCTGAACGAGCCCATACCATCGAGCTATACAGTGGCGTAGTAATATAAATTAAGTTGTAGATTCAGTGTGAAATAAATTATTTAAACCAAGTTAAGTTTATTTACGTTACACTTCCTTCTCAGTATCTAAAATCCATCTGAAATAGAGCTGAGATTCGCGACCTCAATTGATCTATTTATTAAAGTAGGTACATTGTATATTTTCATGACAAGATAGGTCAGTATAGTATACTGGTAATTAAATTTAGGACTCCGTTATATTGAGTCTATGTTATTGTACAGGGTGTGCCATCAGAAATTGTCCAATATCCTGAAATAATCTGCTTCCAGTTCTGTCTCTTTCGAACATCTTGAATCCACATAAATAATAATTATTGCATCACATGACGTACCAAATGTTTCATTTTGTGAAAATATTGAATAATATAAATTATGCAGTGTCTGTCAAATAGTTCGTCAAGTCGAACACATTAAATAATTCTATTTTTTTTTGAATTTTGTTTTTTTCTAGTGGTGTACTTATAGAGGGACAAAATCCTACTGCATTTTTTCACCACTCTTTTGCCGAGCCAGAAGATTACGAAAAATATTTTCAGGCATTATAAGTAATTAGCTTTAATTTTGTATTCTTGTTCTATAATTGACAATTGTAGACTTGAAATTAGGTAAAAAGCACTTTTCCTCATTCTCTACCTCCCAAAGGGAATCCTCCCATTGCGGTAGGGAAGATTTCAGAATGTTTCATCGACAATCAATCGAATTGCAGAAAAAATATTCAGTCAGAATATTAAAATATTAGAGGTCTCGTAGTAATAACAGTTTTTTTTTCCACATATACAAATCTTAATTAGTCGACGACAAATTGTTACTTTTTATCTTTTTATAAAAATGGCATCAGATGAGAATGAGTCAATATGTGAATAACTGGTTTCAAAAATTCGTGAGGCTACAAATTGTAAGGACGAACTACCAGACATCAAACCAAAGTTGTCAAAATGTATACATCAATATAAAAAAAAGTGGCAAAGTGCCTCAAGAAAAGATGAACGTTTTCAAAGTAAAAATAAAAATGTACTTTTGTGTTCAAAAACATTGTCAAAAGTTGGAGCCGCCGCCATTTTGAATTCTCATATTTTGATGATGAATTCATTATTTGTGTCCTCAAGAATCCATACAAGTCGATTTTGAGTTGATTCTGACTATTAATAACGAAGTTCATCCGCCATATTGGCGAATCCATTTCAAATTTTCGACTTTGAAAACCAAATACTCATTTTTGAGTCAAATGGGATAATAAATGTGAAAATTCGTCGACCCTCTTGGAGCGGCCATATTGAATTTATAAGTTTTGACACAAAATTCATAATCTCCGACCCCAGAAACCCATATATACTTATTTTCGATAGAATCGTGCCTTAATCACAAAACTCGTTCGCCATCTTTAATTCATGGATTTTGGAAAAAAATTCATAATCTCCGTCCCCAAAAACCCCTACATAGCAATTTTGAATAGAATCTCAACATAATCACAGAATTGGTCCACGCACCATCTTGGAGCCGCCATTTTATTTTTTTCTCTAATGAAAATTCCATAAGACATTGTCACCCAAATTATATGCACCTGCCAAATTTCAAGTCGTGGCAATATGTGATCATTCAGTACCTTTCATGCAATTAATTAATTGATAAGTATTATTCTACGTGTAAACTATCAACAAAGATAATATTTCGTCTTTATATAATTTTGGCCAGCTATTCCTTCATTTTCACCTGTGTGCGCCGGAGCGAACTAGTATGCGCCCGCTTATTTTACGCTTCTTCATTTCCGTGACGCTTACGTCATCCAAAGCTTTCAGTTACCCCGTAGTGCGCCTGAAAAAGTTTCACTTCAAAAATTGATACAGTGCTATTTTGAAGCATAAAACAGAGCCCCTGGTACTTCATTCTATGTTAGTTTGGTTTTGTAAGTTCTACTCAGATTGATATTTTTTTTACACGCTTTATATTTGCTTCCCTTGTATGTTTGTTTGTTTGTAACCGACTCCTTTGGGCGCGATTTTGACCCACTTCCAGACGTCCAAATGATTTGAAATTTTTCCGGTGACAATGCATTAAGAAATTTTTGTGTGAAGGAAAAACGAAATGGCGGCTCCAATATGGCGTACGAGTTTTGTTATTATGGTCCGATTCGCTTCAAAATTGGTATCCAAGGGTTTTTGTGGTCGGAGATTATGATTCTTCTGTCAAAATTGAAAAATTCGAGATGTCGGCTCCAAAATGGTGGATGAGTTTTGTGATTATGGTCTGATTTTATTCAAAATTGGTATGTGGGGGTTTTTGGGGTCGAATATTATGATTATTCTGTAAAAATTGAAAAATTCGAGATGTCGGCTCCAAAATGGCGGCCGAGTTTTGTGATTATGGTCTGATTTTATTCAAAATTGGTATGTGGGGGTTTTTGGGGTCGTATATTATGATTCTTTTGTAAAAATTGGAAAATTCAAGATGGCGGCTTTAAAATGGCGGCCGAGTTTTGTGATTATGGTCTGATTCTATTCAAAATTGGTATGTGGGGGTTTTTGGGGTCGAATATTATGATTCCTTTGTGAAAATTGAAAAATTCAAGATGAAGGCTTTAAAATGGCGGCCAACTTTTGTGATTATGGTCTGATTCTATTCAAAATTGGTATGTGGGGGTTTTTGGGGTCGGAGATTATGATTACCCAATTTGTTAGGATTATTCCATTTTTTTATTTGCAAAAAAATAATAAAAATAATAGTTTAAAAAACTAAAAAAACACGCTTTTATAAATAAACCACACTAAAAAGGAGGAAATAAATAATAGACAGACTGAAAAAATTGAAAATAAAAAAAAAATCATTTTATTTAAAAAAAAGCGTGGGGTGCATGGTATCACTAATTATATAGTACATTACACACCGAGGCGATACCATGCACCCCACGCTTCTTTTAAAATAAAATAAATTTTTTCCTTCTTTTCAATTTTTTTCAGTCTGGTTTTCTATAAAAGCGTGTTTTTTAGTTTTTTTTTAACCTATTATTTATATTAAATTCGAAAGTGTTCATAACGAGTTGAATCACAGGAGGTTGCAAACATAATGAGAAGAGTGCTATCAATACAATGCAGCCCGATTATAGAAAATGGGACATGGGAATGCTACAACAATATTGGCAATGTTAATCAACAACTTCTTCTTCTACAGATATTCGACTGGATAAATGAGGAATGGGTTTCATTGGGAAGGAAGTGTGGACGTAGTAATCCAGTCGATATAAAATCGTCATCAGAAAAAATGAAACTTCTCTTCAGAACTAACGATAGAATTACAGCCAGTGGATTCAAGGTAAGTAATATTCAACAGTGGGAAACAAACAACAAAAACCATCTAAAAGGATAATGTGCAGCCTGCAGAGAAATTTTCAGGCAAAATAGATTAATAATTGTTTCAAAAATATCCATACGAATGTGCATGTTTCGTCATGAAACCTACATATACTTATAACACAAGATACCAGAAATAAAAACTTTCCCTAACAAAATTGTCACAAATTAAAGAAAACTGCCATTAAATGCTCAAAATGTTCAGAATTCCAGGACAATCAAGGAGAATATATGGGAAAAATCAAAACCGAATGTATTTAGTTGAAGGACGATATTATTATGGGTCAAAATATCAAACACTAAAAATCGTGTTATTCTTTCCCTAAGGTTGTTTTGAGATCCACATTATATGGTAAAATAGAATGAAGAATTATTTTGAGCATTTATTTGCATACATGTTAGAATAATTACTAATTGGGTATAGCTCACTCGATGTCATTTTGGCAAATTCATTCCATCCAAAATATTACGATCTTTATTACAACGTATCTACGTTTTTGGGTAAAAGATATATGCAATGCTGACAGGATTGTCGGATGAGAACAAATAACTAACTCTCTGATCTTCGGCCAACGTTTCGTTTATTTGAAGCATAAACATTATCAGAGCCTGAGAGGAAAACTAGTTGTAGGAATGTAAGAGACAGGGAATTCAAAAAACCAAGAAGTTGAAAGGAAGGCAAGTTAGTCAGTCATACATAGGATGCAAAAAAATAATTGAAACTTGAAGAATACACTCTGTACATACCTCACCTAGAAGCATATGTAATAACAATACCAACATTTATCCGAGTAAAAACATACAAATTAAAACAAATAGTTTCCAGAATATTTATTTTCTTATTCGAATGAACACTTTCACTACAAAGTTTTACGATCTGGAAACAACACTGTTCAATTGTCAACTACGTGCATTCAGCTTACCTAGTTCATCGATATTCCATATAAATATTATAATGCATCGAAGGGGCATCTGTATATGTACTTGTAAAATATCACAGTAGAAGAATACAATTCATTTGGTATAATTGCCACGTTAGTACCGAGTCTTGGTATGCAGACTAATGATTATATTCCAACCAAATTATGTTAATCAGTGTGGTATAAACTGTGCACTTGGTCAAGTAACTAGCTTGGTTTGGTACCAAAATTTGTTGTGTACCAGACCATAATACTAAGTTGACTAAGAGGGTGTAAACAGTATGATAAATTTTACCACCCATGACTGTAAATTTTGGTTTGAAAGATTCCTTAGCGTTCTGCTGTGGTTTTCGCACTGGCTGAATGAACCGAATGGAAACAATAGCCATAAAAAATAGAGCGAGAGAGAGTTAGTGAAAAATATGTTTCGTGATTCCTAGCCTCAGTTTCCGCATCATTACCTCGGAAATTGTTTCATATATTTTTGTTAGTATTTTTTATATAAAATGAGTGGCTGCAGTTCAGAACCTCCTATAAACAAGACCAAAGGTATTAATTGGACAGATGAAAAAAAACAGTGCGTTTCTCCTAATATTTTTGGACAAGAAAATTATATCAATTTTGGATAGCAAAAAATTTAAACACCTAGACATTTACAAGAGCCTTGAAGACATGTTGAGTAAAGGCTTTACAAAAACTGCTGAACAAATGAAATTCAAAATTACTGAGCCTGAGCTCACTGACATCCAGACATTGTCATTGACAGATGACACAATTCCGAATTAGAAAGCAGAGTTTCAAACCTTTCTCTTGGTTACATGACTAAATGAATACCGAACCAGAACCAAGCTGGTTAATTAATCATTTGACGAAACACGATGTAAATAAACGATTACTAAAACATTTGGTTTGAATTTGGTCACATACACTTGGTAAGATTACCAAATTCACATACGGTATAAACGTGGCCAATATTTATAGTTGGTAGACTTTCATATTTCGCCAGTGGATGAGGTAGTTAATAATGATTGACATGGATGAGGTAAATGACACCCAAATAATAGAAGAGTCGAGATATATATTTATAGGTGATTCATTAGGTTATGCTCCGACCTGAAATTGACTGTTTCATTTTTGAATTTATTAATGCATAATATTTCAGCAATAGGCATGTATATGGGAAAGTTTCTTTTTGTAGGATTCCCGAATTATTTGAATAGAAGTTAAGATCTGTGGTAAAATTATGGCTGCACAATGCCTTTTTTCTTCTTCATTGTAATTTGTTATGTTACAGTCATTTTTGTGATTTTCAACGCGTGCCTCCAATTTATTTTTTGTGAAACCTTTGAATTTTTTATCATAATTACCGCAAGGAATCTAGCATACCACTCCTGATCTGAAGGTGTAGAATCTCTTAGTCTAAAAAAAAAAAGATTGCTTGTAGTTTTTTACCATAAAAAACTATTTTGTATGATTTTATTCAAAGGTTGCGGAAAGGGCATCACTCAATCCTTTCACTACTGGAATTTTTCAATATGTAATATTATTATTATATTTCTTCATGAGGAAGTTCGGGGTGGATCTGGAAATGAGGGTTATTGGATTGGTGTGCTATTTCGGGCCATTTACGTTTCCACTCGTTGAGTACATTTTGTTTTAATTGGCTAATAATATCTGGATAACAGGATAAAAATAAGTACATATGCGTGCCTCCTTTGCTAATATATCTACTTTCTCATCACCTGGGACTCCACAGATTATCACAATTTTGCACGAAGTTTCTTTTCCTCCAGACCGAATTTGTTAAATCTTCCGTATTTGAGTCCGTAAGCTTTTTCGTCAGTAACGGGTGTATGTTCTAAGTTTGGTAATATATTTGTTGGCTAGGTATTTTCGCCGAAGGCATAATGGGGGTTCGTTCGCTTTCGCCGGAATAACATTACACGGTGATGATGTCATTGCTCCAATGCAATGTCTTGCTGCCTTTTATTGGATTCGGTCGACTTTCTTGAAATTTATATTGGATAACGATCCGTAGAATATACTGCCATAGTCAATTATGGGCCCAATGAATGCCTTATAATTCTATAATGATATTTTGGGAGCGGAGCCCTAAGATTTCTCTGTTACACATCGTAGTACATTGGACCTTTCTCGCAGCAATTTTTTATGTTATCAATAGGGTGTTACCAAATAAGTGCAAATGTTTCAAGGGGATGATTCCTTGTCGAAAATTAAAATGCAGAGATGTATTCTCGGCGCGTGATACCTCATCACACAATTTTTGCACATCTTCACCAAGGTCTCTGTGAAAGAGGGACTTTTGAAAAAAGAACAACTGATTGTGGTTGTCCACGAGTAATAAAAACGGTGGCACTGGAAGAAGAGGTTCTCAATATGATTGAAGATCGTCCGGAATTAAGTACAAGACAAATTGCTAACACACTTAATGTTAGCAATAAACTAATCTGGAAAATTTCAAAGGATCACCAACTGTATCCTCACCATATTCAACGAGTCCAGGCACTTTTGCCTCGAGATTTTCCCCATCGAGTGGACTTTCGTCAATGGAGTCTTCAAATGATTACCCATGATGCTCAATTTTCAGAAAACGTAATATTCACTGACGAATCCTACTTTTCATGGCAAGGGATTACAAATTTCCATAACAATCATCTATGGGCCGAATATAACCGACATGTAATTCAAGAGGTCGGTATCAATATGAATTTTCACTTAACGTGTTGGTCGGATTTATTGGCGAAAATATTATTGTAGCGTATTTTCTACCGTTAAGGCTAACTGATGCAACCTATACAAATTTTCTCCAGGAGCAGCTTTCCATTTTACTTGAACATGTTCCACCAGCTATTTATGCACTATGGTGCGCCTGTCCATTTCTAAAAAGGGTAGTGAGGCGAAGAATATATTCGAATTCGGGGTGAATAAAAACTTCAGTGGCATTATCACCCGCTTGAAACTTAACCATGGACGGTTCCCGTCAGACTTACACAAGATAGGAATATTGGATTCTTCACTATGTCTGTATGACAACGAAGTCGCCGATCTGAGCCATATTTTTTTTGCTGTAATAGGACAAGCGACATAGATTCATTCACAATAACCTTCAATCGTTAAAACTTCAATTGCCTATCAATGTGCAATTCTTACTTGCTTTACGAAATGAAAATGTGTACAACCTTATAGTTAATGTTACTAAAAACAAAATCCAGTTTTGAATCGATTCAGTCTTACTGAATAATGTGACAATATAGCAAACTGTGTGTGGCTGAAGGACTAACGTCCATAGCCAAAAAGGAGAAAAAAATTATAATTCAGATTTTAAGACCCCAATTTTTTGGTTCATATGATGTGTCCTGATTTAAAATTATTAAATTTTCCCGGACATGTGAGTTTCTGATACCAATAGTTATGAGGTATTTATTGGGATCACGAATCACCAACGTATTTATGTAAAAATCATACAGAAATAGCTTTTCAATGTAACAAAACTGAGAGCAATAATTTTTCTAGACAAAAAGATTCTTCACCTTCGTTACACAAATCAGGAGTGTTATACTCGAATCATTTCGGTAATTGTGATAAAAAATATATAGGTACCACAAAAAATAAATTAGAGGCACGCGTTAAAAAACATACAAAATTATAACAAAAAATACCGTCATTGGGAACCATCATTTTTCCACAGGTCTCAATAACACGAAAATCATACATAATAAAACTGAATAATAATAAATTGCCTACTACTGAAATGTTATATATTGATAAATTAAAATTCAATTTCAGGTCGGACACCCAAACTCTGAGCATAATCTATGCCAATATAATGCATCACCTAAAAATATATTTCTGGACTTTTCTATTATTTGTGTATCATTCACCTCATTCATGCAATTAAATATTAACTACCTCATCTACTGGCGAGATATGGAAGTCGATCAACTATAAAGATTATACCAAATAAATTCTGTTTTTTTCTATTGTGATTTCACAAGCACATACAAGATGCCCCTCCGATGTATTATAATAATTGAATGAAATACTATAAACTAGGTGAGCTGAATGTACATAGTTGACAATCGATCTTTTGATAGCAGTGTTATTTCCACATCGTGAGACTTTGTAGTGAAAGTGGTATTTCAAATGTTTTTCCATACGATGTCACATTTTGGAAACCGTGATGTTTTTCTTATATGTGATTCTAGTTAAGGTATGTATTCTTTGAATATCAATTATTTTTTGCAACCTAACTAACTTGTTTTCATTTCAACTTTTTTGGTTTCGAAATTCCTCTCTTAGGTACATTTTTGCAACTAGTTGTTCTTTTAGGCCGTGATAAAGTTCATGAAGAGTAAGTTATTTGTCCTCATCCATCAATCCCGTCAGCCTTAAATTCTGAAGTACACAATTTCATTTGAATAAATATATGCAATTTCATATTTCAGGCTAAATGGAACTGGCAATGTGGCGGTAGATTTCTGGCAACTAAAGAGCCTCGAGTTTTGGTTAGTGCAGGATATCCGCTATACTACGAAAGAAACACCCGTTGTGAATACGTTATTGAAGCCAAATTCGATATCCTCAGTTTACGATTCCTGGATTTCGATGTGGAGCCAGGTAAGATGTAGATTATTGATTTCTTGCTGGAAATATATGAGTGTATGATTTGCAAAAAAGGAGCCTAGAGTAGTCAATGTTACTGTGGAATTCCTGTAGGAATTTGATAGTTTCGATTATAGCTTCAACACAACGGATTAATTATTATGATGGATTATCCATTCTGGTATACACAAAATCTTTAAAATATGTTCATGAAGTCTACGGCCTCAGTGAATATTATTCAAATCATTTGTTTACGTTCGGAAAACTCAGGGCACTCAGGGCACTCAATCAAACAATTGACAATTGCATTGTTGCCAAAATGCTCAAATTTAAAACAGAATTGGCCTACTATCATAGGTGACGAGTGATAATGATTCCATTTCATTTGTAAGGAAATGTAACACTAATTCACACTGAAAATGAGTCCGTCTTCTTTCTTTAAATGCATTAGATATTTCCAACTTCGTTTACACAACACAATGACATCCTTTTTTGCAATTCAATCCCCTCCTCTTGAGTATAATTTGTTAGGGTCACTATTGCTAATATCGTTAGAGTTGAAATCTTTTACCGGCCATAAAAAAAATAAGAACAATTTCTACTGAAATATAAAAAATAGGTCGGAGGTTTTATTTTTCCACGGCCCCGCGAATATACAGCACGGCTTTTTAAGTCCCTCCCTGATAACGGTTCGACATAGAACAATGGGACAAAAACCGTTTTGAATGAATCACCGATACTACTTTTTGGAATTAAAGACATTGGAATTGCTCAATAGATGACGCGAGAGGGCACATCCTTTCAAAATCATAGGGGGACACATCGTTGAATAGATTTAATTCCATATATATATATATATATATATATATATATATATATATATATATATATATATATATATACAGTGCTAGACTAAAGTCCGTTCTCCCCCTACTAATTTTTGAACCACCTGGTATATCGTTACAAAATTTGGAGGTCTTAAATAGGAGATAAAAACCTACTTTTTCATTGAAAAATCACAGCTAAAAGTTTTAAAATGGCGGCTGAGTGCCATCTTCAATAATTTTTTTAATTAGGACACCCCGTTTGTTATGTCGTTCTCGAAATCTGCTCATAATTCTCAACAGTTTTCTTTCATACACTATCCCTAAATTCAATTGTTTTCGAAATATTAATGTTTGGAAAGTGACATTCCGGTTCAAAATAAAGTATGGATTTTGGTCACTTTTTGTAAAACATTTTGCTAACTAAACGTTGTTATCAATTTGTAGTTGAATCTCTTAATGAATTCGGCTAATGAGAGGCGTGAAGAAAGTTCATCAAGGATAAACAGTACCGCTTACCGAAAAATTTCGAAGTATACGAATGTGTTCTGTTAATTCACAATCAAAACAAATTAGTTAGCTAAAAAATTGTAATTTATTTTTGAATAACACTTTTATTTAACCCCAACAATTATTTCATCCAGTGTTCAATATGGCCTCCTCCTAAATCTTGACAATAAAATTCCCTATTATAAATAGCTTCTCTCGCGTTGAAAGTCTGTTCATCTATTTCTTCACATGTATCTATTATTCTGCGCTCCAACTCTTCCATTGTTTGGCATTCAGTGGCGTTGATTTTCCACCTCAGATACCCTCAAAGGAAAAAATTTAGAGGTGTGAGATCCGGAGATCTTGGTGGCCATTCTGTACTTCCCCTGCGACCTAGACATCTCCCAGGAAAGTTTGTATCGAGGAACTCTCTAGCCATGCGATCGAAATGGGGAGATGCCCCATCCTGCTGAAATATGATTTCACGACTTCCAAACCCTTCCTGATTGTTCAATACAATTTGTCTTATTCGAGGTTCAATTCCAGGTTCTAAAAGATTGCTGTAAAGAACTCTTGTAAGATTGCCTCTGATGAAAATCAGTCCAACAACGTGATGGCCCCGCCCAAACTGCTTCAAATTTATCGTCTAAACTACGAGCCATGATAACACTTTTCATAAAAGGATTTAGGCGTTCAACGGACTATTTGACAGTTAGCAGTTCAGTTTGACAGTAAACAAGATGTTACCGCGACAACGATTTTTTCCAATGCAATTTTGATTGAAAGCAACATTGGTGTTTTTGGTTGGGTTTGAAATGACCAAAATGTCACTTTTCAAACGTTAATATTCCGAAAACAATTGAATTTAGGAGTAGAGTGTATTGGAGAAAACTGTTGAGAATTATTAGAATATTTTGAAAATGGAATGATATACGGGCTGTTCTATTTGAAAAAATTATTGAAAATTGCGCTCAGCCGCCATTTTAAAACTTTAAGCAGTGATTTTTCCATGAAAAAGTAGGTTTTTATCTCCTATCTCCTATTTGAGCCCTCCAAATTCCGTTGCGCGACAAGAAACTGAAGAATATATATATATATATTTATATATATATATATATATATATATATATATATATATATATATATATATATATATATATTAGCTCGTGCCCGCGACTTTATCCGCGTAGAATTTGCATTTTTCCTGGTTTTCTTTATGTGATTCCATCTAGCTTCGAACATTAACTTGACAGTTTGTCAGATTTGATGATTCTAAAATGTTCACCACCTTAGGAGTTGGATACTCACCTACAGTATCAAAAAAACCCAATTGCAAATTTTCACGGTCCTAGCTCTAGGAGTTTGGGCTGTGCGTTGATATTTCAGTCAGTCAGTTAGTCTTTTATATATTTATATATAAGAATATATGTAAATATATATATATATATATATATATATATGTTATATCTCACTTTTCACTAAAGACTTTTTAAAAACAATTACTACTTCAAAAAGGAGTATAGTAGACTCCATTGGACTTTATTTGGAAAATATAATAATACAATTAAAACTACTCGACTGAGTGTCTGAAAACAACTAGTAACTGATGATGTCTCGCAGGGCTATTCATGATATTAGAAAAATGGTGACGCTGCTGTAGTCAGTTTCTGAAAGCGGACGTGATGACCCTGGGAAGATAGCAAGTCTGCAGTTTCCTGGAAGGTAACCTGATACTCCTGGGATGGCCACTAGTTATCTTGCATATAACAGCTTCCTCCATAAAGAAAAAGTTGATGCCATGCAGCAACTTTTAGGTTTGTGAGGTGATCATGCGTCTCCTTCCAGATGGATGTATACTTCCTGCATTTCTCCATGAAAACTCTTGGGAAAATGCTGGAGATTCTTCTCAACGGTTTGAATGGTCTGTGCGGTGGATGCGGTGAATTGTCAGGTCCTGTCAGAGCTAGTCTTGTCGTTCTCTTTCCACACTTGCAGAATAGGTAGAGTGTCAACAGGGATGAGACGAGTGAGATGGTGAAGAAGGTGAACCATGATATGTTCTTCTCGACAAGAGGTTGTTGAATCAGGTCATCTAGGCTTTTTGAATATGAGTCCAGCTTGTGTTTGGCAACGTCCAAGTCATCAACATTCAGATGGTTCAATTTGAGGGGCTTCAGTTTCGGCAGTTTCGATTTTTCTGGAATATCCACACAACACTCGTATGGTATTACAATTGGATGGGTGCCGTGGGTGACGTTCGATGTTTTCGATCCTTGAGAATTTGGCTCGATCTTTGTTATTCCAATAAACGTACTACATTCAATCTGTGGTTTCACGATTGAATTCTTATAAATCATTTTAGTCTTAGTGTTCATATTGGGACAATTCACGGTCACTTGTAAAGGTTCAGAAAGGATCACTAGCCATAGATGGGTTTCGAGTTTTTGAATGTTATAACCTTGGCTTAAAATCAAAGAACTTTGACAGTTTCGCGGAATGTTTTTGAAACTTTTGAAAATTTGGGCTTCACAAATGGAGTTATAGTCTATTGGATATGCGAACATATCGGAGCACAATTCAGTTCAGCGGTTTACACGTTTTCAAGTCTGTCACAGGTATGAACATTGAAGAATCATCATCTTTCGCGATGAATTTTGAGAAATCGAGAGAATGTGATGGAGGCCAGTTCTATTATCATATATTGGAATTGGGTATAGTTGGTACAGGGTGTAAATTTGTAGTTCTGTAAGAGGAATTTTTAGGATAAAGACCAAGTTCTAATTGGTTTGGAACGCTTCTAATTCTATGATTTCAAGGTATTGTGCTATTTTGGAAAGTTTTGGTTGGAGTGGGAGATTGTTTTGTACGACATTCATTTAAAACATGGCCTTGACTTTTACAGTAAGAGCAAAATTTTTGTTGTTTGGGATTTGAATTCATTTTTCTTGGTTGGTTAGAATGCGTATTTGGATTTCTATTCGATGTAGGTTTTTGCTGTTGAAAATAATTCAATTGCATTTTTTTTCGTACTCTCTGTGTTGCGGTTAGTATGTCCGTAGGGTTACCTGCTCTAATAAGTAGTCCAATTTGAGGTTCTAAACCAGCCAAAAGAGTATTCAATGTCATGGTTCCAATGAGTGAACTTTGAGATGTTTTTTGATCGGGAGTAAGATGTTGTTTCTGAATTGTAGCGTGCATTTTTGCATTATGTGTTTGTAATCTATTTATGGAAGTCAGAGGTGATTTGCCAGGTAGTTGGTGAATTATTTGTAGATCTTGTATCGATGAGGTTGAATCACGAGTATCACCAAAGTATTGATTTAAAATTAATCTAATTTCATCCCAGGTTTGGGGATTTCGAAAACTTATCAATTCTACCGCTTTCCCTTTCAATTTATTCTTGATGTGCAAGATCACCAATGTTCTTTGATCTTGTATGGCCATACGGTAAGCAGTGTTACACGCATGGATGAAAGTATCTAAAAATATTTGATCACCGTCATACTCCGGAATTTTTGAAAATATTTCATTTAATCTATAGGGTTCAACTTCAGTTGTGGTATTTGGAGGCGTTGTTGGCATAGTGGATGAGTTAATAATAGAATTGGTTCAAATTCAAATCAATTGAATATTGAAAATGAACGAGATGATTCTTATATTTTCTTACCAAAGAATGTCGATGAGGAGGATGCAATCCGGCTTCACAAGCGTTGCTCCGAAGGAAGTTAGCGTTCGCGTGTTCTTCTTTCGTTGAAGAGACCGTCCTTCCGTGGTCTTTTGGTGTTGTTTGTTGCTTGAAGTGTCCAATGAGCTCCGTGCAGGTTTTTTTCTCTTTGAAGGATTGGGATCCACCTCCTTCGGTTAGGTTTTTCGTGTTCCGCAGGAGTTGAAGGATCCTACCGACTGCGTCAATTGTTATATCTCACTTTTCACTAAAGACTTTTTAAAAATAATTACCACTTCAAAAAGGAGTACAGTAGACTCCTTTGGACTTTATTTGGACAATATAATGATACAATTAAAACTACTCGACTGAGAAGATAGCAAGTCAGCAGTTTCCTGGAAGGTAACCTGATACTCCTGGGATGGCCACTAGTTATGTTGCATATAACATATATATATATATATATATATTTGGAAAATTTTCGGATTCTAAACTTTATAATATTTTTACAAGGGATGCTACAAAGTGGAAAGACACATATGAATATATAATAAAGAAAAACGAGACAGTTATAACTCACAGTGTAAGTGAGGTTATGCGGCGATGATTTTGAAATCAATAACAATGTTATATGGACAAAAATGGGTATAAAACTCACAGGAATCAACCACAATCCACATTAGATACGTTAAGAATGTATTATTGAGTTGAGACTTTTGGATCGTGTTTTCCTTTGAGTACACTTATTGGCCTGCTGCATAACCCAAATACCAATCACTCAATTCGTATCTAGTCAGCAAATAAAACTACGAATTCTATATACATATATATATATATATATATATATATATATATATATATATATTCATATATATATATATATATTCATATATTTATATATATATATATATATATATATATTTCCATCTTCAGGGATACTACAATGAAGAATGGAACAATAAGTGTGTCATTCGGACCTTGAGGTACTCATAACTTACAGCTTTGTTGAGATTTGTTTCTATGTTGTTTATAAATGTTCTTCATGTGAAGTATGGTGAAATATAAGTTCTGAATTTGAAGTTGGAAACACATTTTTAAATAGTCAACTAATTATACACATTAAAATTTATTGAAACGTTACTAATTGAAATATCCAAATATGAAGTCTGGAACATGTGTGTCTTGAAAAAGTACAATAGATTATAAAGTGTGGGAAAATTGTTTATCCACTTGTCATGTGCTTTGACAGCCAATGGTACCAACTGAGGGTGGTTCCATTCCATGGTGAGATGAATTGGTTGGCCATGATTGGCCAGAGTATTTTAGTAACTTTTATTGTTAGTACCAACTGAAGGTTGGGCAAACTTGATCATATATTAATAACTAGCATTGAGCTCAGATTGATTTGAGGAAAATTCTGTATTTTCCATCGCTTATAAGAGGGAATAAATTCCACTTAGGTGATTGACATCAGTTTTTTTCTCCATATAATTTTTTTTCTGTGATATGAAAGCCATTTCTAGAAAAGTTCTCTTAGCAGTGTTACGTTCATTCGTTAGTATTTTAACTTCATCATAGTTCATATGATGGTCAAATTTGTTCACATGATCTACCAGAGCACATCTTTCTGGATGGTGCCTGCAATCACTTTTATGGGATATTAATCTCTTGCAGTTTGACCAATATACACTTTGTTACAACCCTGGTAAGGTATACTATATATAACATTCCTGCTGTCTAGCATTGGAACTTTGTCTTTCACTTTGGAATATATAGACTTAATTGTAAGGACTGTTTTGTTTGCTATTTTGATATTATCTATGGTTTTGAGAAGTCTAGCAAGTTTGGGTGAAATATCTCTTAAGTATGGTAAAGAGGTAAAAATACTGGGGACAGTACTGATAGTAGTCATTGTGTTATTATTCGATATATTAAGATTTATATAACTATTTTGTGGCTCTATAATAGGTGATGAGTTGAACAATATACTTTTTATTAAACTTGAAGGGTAACAATTGTCTAAAAAGAGATTTAATTGGATTTTAAGATTTTTTTTTGTAGAAACTTACATCTGAAATTCTCAGAACCCTGTTTTTCCTTATCTGCTTTACCAGATTTACTTTTAGCGAATGTTTGTGATAAATATCTTCCAGAACTGCAATCTTTTCGATACCAATCTATCAGTATTTTGTTCTCATTGGAACGTACGAATCTGGTGTCCAGTATTGGTACGGATTGTTCGACGTTTTCGGTTTCTATAGTAAACTGGATATGTGGGTCATAGTTATTGAAGGTAAAGAGAATCTCATCTGTACTATCCTTCGGCATTGCCAACATAATGTCATCGACATATTTTTTGATGAAAAAAGTTTGAAAGATAAAACTGGTAGTACTGTGCCCAACAGGTCATCCATTACGTATGCCGCAAGGATAGATGAAATTGAAGCTCCCATTGGATTACCATAAGTTTGTCTGTAGATTGTATCATTGAAAAAAAATATGTATTATCAAAAAGAAAAATTAGCAGTTTCATAAATGTTTCTTCGTTAATATCGCAATGATTACTAATACTATCCCAATTTTTGTGAACTGCTCTCTGGCACGTTTTAAGATAGACATTACTGAAAAGAGATACCACATTCAGACTGACCATTACATAGTTATCTGGTAATGTTACATTGTTGAATTGATTTGTTACTTCGAAGGAGTCTTTCATATAGTGCACATTGTCAAAATTGTATGCTTTCGTGAGAATATCAGTTAACAAAGGAGCAATTGGTTCTGTAGGAGAACCAATCGATGATACTATCGGTCTGACTGATAGGGTTGATTTATGTACTTTTGGAAGAGTGTAAAAGTTTGGAGAAATTCCACTATAGTTGGTGAGCTTTTTTTTGGTTACAATGTTGATTTGGTTCGTGCTATGGAGAAACTCAATAAGTTCATTACTTTCATTTTGAATGGATGTAATAGGATCTTTTCTCATTCCTATATATGAGGTGTTATTCAACAGTATGTCATTTGATAAATCGAAATATTGTTGTTTCTCCATGACTACCGTGACATTGCCTTTGTCGGACTGGGTGAGAATCAGATTAGGGTTATCTTTCAGAAAGTTTTTTGATTTTTCCTAAAGTTCCTGGAAAATTGATGTGGTGTGATTCGTTTTTTGTACCTGATTTGTAATGATGTTCGTAGTTCGAGCTATAGTGATATTTCTTTGGCTAGAGTTTGTAATAAAGGAAGTGATATGGTCTACATCTGATAAAACATTTTTTATGGAAATGTCTTTGCATATCTGTGGTTCAATACTGAATATATTTTTTATCCATTCGGGATTTGATTTCATGATAATTTGCGTTTGGCAATTTTTCAAGTTTTTTATTCTGTTGATATTTTTTATTTTTATCATTCAAGACACACATGTTCCAGACTTTATATTTTGATATTTTAATTAGTAAAGTTTCAATGAATTTTAATGTGTATAATTAGTTGACTATTTAAAAAAGTGTTTCCAACTGCAAATTCAGAACTTATATTTCACCGTACTTTACATGAAGAACATTCATAAACAACATAGAAACTAATCTCAACAAAGCTGGAAGTTATTAGTACCTTAAGGTCTGAATGACACACTTATTGTTCAATTCTTCATTGTAGTATCCCTGAAGATGGAAATAAAACATTCCGAAAGCTTGGACAAACTTTAAAGAGTACAATTTATATTTTGCTGCACACCACAATACTCAATTGATACACCTAACTAGTCAGCAACGACAACCCTCTCCTATATATATATATATATATATATTATTATTATATATATATATATATATATATATAATATATATATATATATATATATATATATATATTTTTCTTTAGTTTCTTGACCACATATATATTTTCTTCAAATTCTCGGAATAAAGGTCTGATTAAGTCAATTCATATAATTTTTCTTAACGACGTTTCGACATGGTATTTGTCATCATCAGGTTAAAACAAAATTATTTTATTTGAGACACTCCCACAATAACCTTCGTTACCACTTGGTACTTGTTGAAGTTTAAAAAAGTCTTTGCTGTTTTTGTACTGATAAACACATCGGTTTCATCTCATTAAATCAAGTAGGTTTTACTGTCAGTAGGTTCGTCGTGATTTACTGTCAGTAGGCACCTCGTAATAGTTTTTTGAAAATAGGCTCACCAGCGTTGAAAATCAGAGTAAAATACTATGGTACATTCAATAGAGAATCAAAGAATTGAAATTTTAATACTAAAAGGATGTGGTGACAGGTAATACATGATATGAAATTTGAGTATGTTCTATTTGCGACATCATTTGTAGGACACGAATACACGAAGAGGTATGTGAAATATTCAATAACAATTATGAAGACATAACTCCTATAGCAAGAGGTACTGTGTCTGAAATTATTCATAAATTTGAGGAAAGTGGACATGAACAATAACTCTCAGTAAATGGCCGCCCTGCTATAAGTACATTTTATATCATATTTTCGTCAAATCGCCAGTTTTGTAAAAAATACGAAAATTGGGATATTAAGTCCTTCTGCCAAAGGTATAGATATATTCATAATGAATGCCCTTTCAACAGATTCATCGCCTGAATTCAGCTATAAGCATAATGAAATTGAGGAAATAAGTATTCCTGAAATTCCATCCACACCAATATGGATGATTTTTAATCAACTTACGTTGAAAAATGAGGAATGTTAGCATGGCGCCATATTTATTAAAATTATATTTGGTAAATTTCTTACCTCGAAACGAAAGAGGGCACAAGAAAAGCATGACCGTTTTGAAATCCAAATTCGCTTGAATATGCTAGTATTATATATAACAGGATAATCGAAAATATGTGCTGTTCCCTTGTGTATTGTAAGGGGGTCGATATGGTTCTTCAGCCCCTGTGTACCTATATGATCTTCTGGGCATTACCCTTCATCGATTCTCTTGCGAAGTGTATTATTTTCCGGGAAGCAAAGTTCTAAATGCCTAAGGGCGATAATGGAACTCCGAGAAACTTGAGCTTTTTGCGAAAGAGCGCTTGGCAGTCGCAGAGCAGGTTAACTATATTTTTTTCAATGTTATATCTCAGAGGTGAAAATTTCCGTTACCAGTTTCCAATCTTCCTTGTCCAACTCGAGAATCTGTTTGGCTTTCCGATGGACTCAGGAACTTTTTCGCATATTTTTGACCAGGAATTTCATTCGATATGATCAGCTTCCCAGCGTCAAAACTCCTCCTTTGGAGAAACCACAGAAGGGTCCTGGTCCAGGAAATTGGGAGTCTACCCCTTCATTGGTATGGTCTGCATCTGAGTCCACATCTGAGTGACCTAATTTTTCATAGCCAGTTATCTCGGGGATAATCTGCAGGCTCAAGCCAGTTTAGACCCAGAATTGTATAACTTTAGATTTTGAACTGCTTGATAGGATAGAGATTTTTGTCCGCCTGGAGCCTCTTGCAAGGCATTCTTGGACGCAAATTTCAATATATGGATTGCCTAGCGGTTTTCAGAGCCTGAAACTGGGACCTCGTACTCCCACTCCATTTTTGATCCTTCAGTATACTAAACTGATGTATCTCTTTCTAGTTGAGACCCGTTCATTGAGCATATATGGTGGTTGTTTATGACCACCTCATAATGTACTTCGGAGAAGTGTCTAGCTGGTATAATCTCTGATGGTTTCAACCTGTATCCTCTATTCTAGGAAAATATTTCCCAGATTGTCAGCCTTCAAGTTTGATGTCCCCCAGCAAACATGAATGAGCGGTAAATAGACGGGCCGTGGCTGTTTACTACGGTCAGATGTCGGCAGCGACACAGCAATGTCGGTAAATAATTGGAATGATATCAGTTTGCCGCTTTGGCTGAACATTCTCATATTTATATGGATGTTTTGATTTTAGCCAGAAATTACCCGTGGAAGATTTGCGATAATCGCGCCGATGTCGTTTTGACACAGTATGTGGCATTACGCGCCGCTCCGCTGCAACATCTGTAATGAAAATGCAACATTGGCATTACTGAATACCACGTTGGCAGTTGGCCCTACTGCTGATTTCGTGTAGGATGTCAAATCGCGTATTTTCTAGTTTGTCTGATCATTGTCATTGTGGTATATGGTCATGAAAAATAATCACAGTGGCAAGAATTTTTTCAGATTTGTGTGTTGTCATTCTATCTATTCGGTGAATTATTTTTTCAGGCCAGTTCAAAATGCAATATCTGGGAAACTATTTGAGATACAATAAAAATGGTTGAAATGGACCAAAAGTTGTCTGTTTAGGTAAATAGGAACAATCTGGCTCTACAGTTTCAGAAATCCTCTCAATTAGTGGCTTCAGAGAGTGAAACAGTGAATTGTATATATCTAGTCCATGAATCAGTCGATTCTGAATGTTTGGTGAATTCATTGTGTATAATAAGGACCTATCTTCATTGAAATTTCACTGTTTCCGAAGATATAATGCTAGATTGTTCTTAGGCGCTTATATGGACCATTTTGTTTTCATTGAAACCATCTTCATGCTCATTGCCTTCCAAGATACTCTATACTTCCATGTACTATATTTTGAATTGGATGCCCCTGTTTATTTGCATAGATCATTGATGAAATCCCAACAGTGGAATGACGCGGTTGATTAGTGGGATACCCGCAATCGCACCATGATCTGTACCATGCAATATCAGTTCATCTTAACTCTGTCTATCGGCTGAAGTCCCGCTATGTATTAAAGCGGGTGGTAGTCTGGAGGCCTACTGGTGGCCGTCGCGACACGGGCTTGCCGGGCCGACAACGTATCATGATTATGGCCCGCTCATGTTGTCTGTCGGCTGTTTTCGAAGTGCCTCTAGAGGCCCGCGCGTAATATATTTGCTGGGCCGGAGCAGTCTGGAGGCACTTCTTGCCGCTTTCTCCTTATACACGAGTGCAATGGCGAAAGGTTAAGCATTATGAATAATGCCCAGACGAGCTAGGCGCTTCACTTTTTACAGACTGATTCGTCCCGAGTACTGTTAGAATTTTGACCACCATGAGGCATAGGTGACCATGGATTTGATGATCGTTTGATATTACTAATATATTATTCTCGGCTCCAAACCCCATATTTTGCCAAATATGCGGCAGGTCCAGGTTGCCGCTGTATCCTGGAAATCAATGACTTCCTTGGAAAGAGTTAGCTGATTTCCATTCAGGGTTGAGGCTTTCAGATGATACTTTTGCCTCCTTGTGAATGGAACCAGCACTGTTTTGCTTGGATTCACATTCAGTCCCTCCTTCGTGCACCAGCTTCTGATCATGTCTAGGGCTCTCTACATGAGGATGGATATTATAATTTTTGCCCCCAATGGTAACGAATAGGTCATCATCATAACCTTGGGTCATTATTCCAGCGTCATCAGATTACCCATGGTCCAGTGCTGTAGCATGGTTTGGATTATTAATTCAATGGTTTTTAATATTTCACCATTACTCATTATATATTTTTATTATGATAACAAGATGGCGGCGGGTATAGACATGCAGGTAGTAAGCTCCGAACTAAACAAGTTAAAAGAAGATGATTTAATAAAAATCATTTTAAATGAACAGTTACCAAACACATCAGTAAGTCAAGTACTGAAGAAGTTTGTGAAAAGTGACAATTTCTATGACAATAATCAGTGTAAGTGCTACAACAACGATATTTTCCATGACAGTCAGAAGAACATATCGCCGACGGAACCGGAAAACAGTAAGTTTTATGCTGAATTCCAAAAGTTTCTGCTGAACTAGACACAATAAAAAAACTTAGTTTCCACCTGGAAAAAAGGACGGAGGGATAAAGTGAATATATCAATTTATTGAAAGTGCAACTGAACAACTTGAATAAAACATATAGCCAGATAGTACACCCTACGCCATCTGTGAGTAACTCTTTCAACATGAAATCTGAGCCTGCAAATAACGAAATCTCGATAGAAACACCAAAAACATCAATCACAAAAAACTGGATAGAGTACAGCTGAAGTGCCATCGATAGAAACCAACACAGCAGACGATCAACAAAAACAATCAAGGAGTCCCCAACGGCCGTGGAATCCCCTGCAAAAAAACCATAGGTATAAAAAGAGTCCGGTAATTGGAAAGGTCGCATCGAATATAAAAACAATCCGCAATTATGGATATCTTCACGTTTGCCGCCTGCATCCAAATACTACGAAAGAAGACCTGTTAAAGGTACTGAAAAAATCAGCACCATCAATAGACTTCGATTGTGAAGGATGGAATGGAACAGAGACAGCATGCTCCTTGAAAGTATAATTTCCTATTGAGCGTGTTAGGGCGGTGTACAACTCAGACTTCTGGCCAGCTGGAGCTGTAGTGCAGAGGATCACTTTCCCTAGAACACATTTTCACGACAGCCAACAACAACAAAAAGAAGATTGAATGATTTTTCGAATCAACAAGACTCGTGTACAATATGAGAGCTAATTCATTTAAAATTAAATCAAGTTACTTGACATTCTATGTGATGAAAAAAAAACGAAAATTTTGTGCCTAACTGAGCATTGGCTAACTGAAGACCAACTAAATGTTACAATTATTCAAGGTTATAGAAAGCATTCACATTTTTGTAGACAAAAACACATGGTGGGGCCGTCACATATCTAAGAAACGATATTGCATCCCTCTGTAAAGAAATATTTTACATAAAGCAACTCTCTACTGAACGTGTTCTAGAATGTTCAGCAATCTCAATACAAAAAAACAATTAGCATGATTACAATATATAGGCTACCTGACAGTGACATAAAATTATTTTTCATATTACTGGACCGAATTCTTCAGTTTTCAAATGAGGAGTTTGAAAAAACTATAGTGTGGGACTAAACATCAGAATGAATTACAAGGCAGATAATATAAATTACAAAAAAACCCATAGATATTATGGAATGGAATCAGGTTGAAGTCTATAGTAAATGGATACACTAGGGTTGTAACAACCGCCAGAGGCACCAGCTGTTCATCAATTGTTCATTTTAATGAAAAATTTATCAAGTATTTCAGAATGTAAGTTAAAAAAATTGAATTAAATACAAATATAAATGATAACAAAATAAATTTCACCATGTCTCGTGAACTGAAAAATTAATTTAATTAATTGGGACACCTGAACTGGCTTAGAAAACAACAGGGCAATGAAAATATCCATGGGTACTATGAAGAAAATGAAAAAAACCGTAAAGAAAAAGTTTGAATTAAAAAAGAAAAATGTTTATAGTGACCTGATATTCATTACTGAAAATCCTATTAAAAAATTATGGGAGTTAGTAAACTTAAAATTAGACAAAAAGAAAGTTTTCCATAACGAAATCACCATCTGTATAAATAATGAAATTTTCTAAATGAATGCCATATCGCAAACACTTTTGCAGATTACTTTGCAAACTTTTAGTAAGTGATAAATATGCTGCTCAAATACCAAGTGTCGAAAATTGCACATTACCCAAAATTAATGATAGCTCATCTTCGAACCATATAACCAGAACGAAGTAGTGTATATCATTTCAAATCTGAAAAATAAAACCTCCATAGGATATAATTAGATACCAACAGCACTAGTCAAAGCCTATCGGAATGAATTGAGTTTCTATATAACCCAAATTATAAATATGTCAATGAGAGTTGGTTAATTTCCAAGTATCTTAAAAATATCAAAAATCTCCCCAGTATATAAGAAGGGTGATCCACAACAAATTGAGAACTATAGAGCAATCACGACATTGAGTATAATTGCTAAAATATTCGAAAGGTCTACGTCTAATATATTTTTTTAGAGAAATATAACATTATTTCGGGTTATCAATCCAAACACCAACGAGAACACCATATTTTCCACTATCGACACTGGGTGACTTCCACCCAGTGTCGATAGTGGAGAATATGTTCTTGGTATATTTTCTGATTCAACACGGGTTTTCGACATGCTGAAATCATACTTGAAAGAAAACTGGAACGATTAGGATTGCGGGTCTCTATAAAGAACTGGATCATCTCCTATGTACCCGGAAGGTAATTATTCGTGAAAATCGGGAATGATCTCTCTAGCCAATATGATGTAGGCATTGGAACCCCTCAGGGGAGTATCTTAGGACCACCCTTATTTCTGTTGTATATAAATGACCTACCTGACTCCACAGAAGGGCGGAAGGTGTTTTTGTATGCAGACGACACAATAATAATAGTGAGTGCTCTTAATGTGAAAGTGACCTCTGTAGTGAACCAATTCTATGAATGGTGTACAAGAAACCATCTTGTTGTGAACCTAAAAAAAACTATGTTCATTCAATTCATCTGCGCACGCAGTAATAAACCAAACCTAGTTAATCTTAAGCTCAACAAAATTCTTGGGCATTCATCTCGATAATAACATAACGTGGATTGAACAAATAGATAACACATGTAACAAACTTAACAAAAGTAGCTTTGCCTTCCTCACACTGAAAAAATCTCTACATGAATCATGTCTCCTGGAAGTATATCACAACCTTATCAATCAACATAATCAGTAAGGGCCTTGCAACAGAATGGACTCGAGTCTTCGTCCTCCAAAAATGTATAATAAGAATAATATACAATATGAAACCTTCAGACTCGTATCGGGAAGTATTTAAACAAAAGGGAATATCGACATTTCCCTGCATATACATCTTGAATATTCTACTATATATACATAACAATAACTATCGATATACTAAGACTGGTGATAGTTATTTGTTTGAAACTAGAAAAAAAGACCACTTCCGCATCGAAAAATGTAATCATATATATTATAAAGAATCACAACAAACGGGCCCCACCCTATACAATCAAATAACCTACAAGGTAAAACAGCTATTGCACCCTCTCTTCAAGAAAATATGCTGGTAATGAATGCTTTCTACAGCCTTGATGAATTTGTGAACTATTGCAAAAATGCCTAATTTATTATTTACTTGTATGTCTATCTCCTAAATAATGTATTGAATTGTATATTTTTTAACTGTATGACATAGCATAGAACTTCTTAAAACAGTATAACATAGCATTGCCAATGGGCTACTGAGTGTAATTTCTCCAAGCTCTGCGTGGCTACAAATGGTCAATAAAAAATCTAATCCAGTCTCTTTGTCTTGACATTCAAGAATAATGATATATTAATTTGTGCTCATGTAAATTTTATACAGTGCGGCTTTTTATAGCCCCCTTCCTGTTAACTTTTGAACGGTTCGACAGAACAATGGGACGAAAACCGTTTTGATTTTTATTACCGATACTACTTTTTGAAATGAAAGACATTGTGATTGCTTGATAGATGGTGCAGGGGGCACATCAACTTAAAAATTTCAAATAGCATGGGGGTCAAGTGGCACATCGTTGAAAATATTATTCAATTATTTTTTCAACCATCATTTTTTTTAATACGGTTTTTCACAATATGCATTTGAAATGTCAATTATAAGTGCGGATCTGAATGGTACCCTTACCTCGAAAACTTTTGAATGGTTTGATGTGAAATATTTTGAATTGTATTATCGATACTACTTTTTGAGAGAAAATACATTACAATTTCTCGACTGAGAACGCTGGGGGCACATCAACTTGAAAACTTCGCAAGACATAAAGGTCGAGTTGCACATCGTTGAAAAGGTAATTCAATTTTACTTTCAACTATGGTTATTCTACCAAATCACAATTGCGATAAGTAACACGAAATATGGTCAATAGAGAAAGATTCATGACTTTAAATTATTTTTCATTTTCGAATTCGTTTCAAAGTTTAATTAGATATTAATTTTGACAATAATCCAATTTTTGACTCAAATAATACCCAATTCATTTATTATTTACTATGACCATTAACGGGATTTGGTGCAGTTACCTAGAAATGCCTAATGAAAAGTTGGATTCTTTTGTCGATGTTTAAGACCTGATGTATGAATGATTATAACACTACTCACCTGCTCTTCATATTAAAAACGAATTATCGCAACTGAAATAACGAATAACTTGGGTGTGTGCTAGTATACCTGCAGGTGTGCTAAGTAATGTTCGGAAATAATTTTCGAATCGAATATTTTATAGTCAAGAAGCAATAGGCAAACATTTCGAACACCTAATTCATTTTGAAAAGGTAAGCATTCTCATTGAATATTGATAGAAAGATTTTTCAGTGAATTGAAAAATCCACGATTAAAATGAAGTTATTTTTTGTGAATGTCTATCTTCAAGTCGCAGATGATTCCACATCTGATTTTATGAACATCCTGTTTATATTTTCAACAAATCAACCTAATTCATTATTTGACAACCATTTTTCTTCTTATTCTCGATGAATACAAATTCTATAAAATAGTTTTGTTTCTTGTTATACTTGATGATTCAAATGCATATTATGAAAAAACTTATCAAACGAAATTTGAAAAATCATCGATGGTTTAAAAGAGAACTGAATTATCTTTTCAACGATGTGCCACTCAACCCCCCATTGCTATCTGAAATTTTAGGTTGATGTGCCTCCCGCGCCATCTATTGAGTAATCATAATATCTTTCATTTCAAAAAGTAGTATCGATGATATAATTCAAAACAGTTTTTCCCCCATTTTTCTACTTCGAACCGTTCAAAAGTTAACAGGGAGGGGGGAGGGGACTATAAAAAGCCGCACTGTATAAAACCATATTACCAAGTAAATTGGTCCCATAACAAGGAAACTCAATGTGAAAGATTGAGTTTATTTCTGATTTGGTGAACATAAATTATAGTATAGCTGTATCAGTAAATAAACTTATTATCATAATATTCCAGTGATGCTACTCACTAATCTTGCGGAGAAATGTCAAAAAGACCCATACAATACTTAAAAAATGTTACTCTCGAGATATCATACATCCTGCCTCACAAAATTTTGAAATGATGGTAATTATTCGTATTATATATCAGGCGAGTCTGTACACTCCCATGAGCTGCACCAAAAGTCAGACTTGGTAACACTGCCTTTCACATCAAAGTTAGCGCCGACCCGCTTCTTGGCTTGTCGACTACGTACATGACACGGAACGTTGATGATTTTTTTTGTTTTTTTCATTTTTAAAATGGGTTATGAGAATTTGCTCATCTCGATAAGTGTTGGTGAGATAGTTTGTTGTGTTCTCGTCAGAAATCCTGGTGCATATTGCAATAAAAAATGGATCCCAAATCACTAAATATATTCATTTTGGGTTACCCTCCCCTACTTTGACGTCCTTTCCCATTTTATTGTTACTCAATATCAATATTTCATTGTTTTTAGGTGTAACACAATGCGAAAATGACAATGTGACAATTTCTGGGGAAGATTATAGACCAATTTCCTTTCTCTCCAGCAATGTGTACTGTGGTGATAAACTTCCTCCTCCTCATCGGATGAAAGGCAGTGCCACCATTATATTCAGAACTGATGAATATTACTCCCGCGGGGGCTTCAAACTGGAATATAAGGATGAAAGTAAGTTTCTATGTTAATTCAATTTCATTTCATGGAACACATGTTAACCCATTTTAATTGACACGTCAAAATTGAGGTTTCGTTTTTTTCAAAACAGCTATAATTATATTCCTTATCCTATCATATCCAATCATATTCTTCATATTTATCTGGGTAAACGATACCATGGAAAATATTTTACATTTTAAATACTTTCAAATTTAAATAACTTATTTTTAGTTAATATGTATTATTTTATTACGAAATATATTAATTCACCGAGGCAAGTACGAACTAATGTCACAGAGGGCTGACTATGGATTCAATTGAATTTGTCGGCAGAAAAATTTATTTTTATATCCAACCAAACCCTAAATAATTTTGATTTTTGCTTGAATAGGTAAACGTGAATGAGATTATTTCCATATTCAATGCAACTCACTTTCAGGTTGTGGGGGTGATATAAAGGAAGAAACAACCATCGAAGTCAAACCTATATCGAACAGTTTTGCTGGTCCACGTTACTATCAACCGAAGATTGATTGTATTTGGAATATAACAGCACCACCAAATCAGATCGTCATCCTAACGTGAGTAATTATCATCCACATCAACAGGAAATCCATCCAAACAAATAAAAAACTAGTGTACAAAGTGTCACCCTCCTCTATGCCGTCAATATTTATTTCTGAGGTTTGTCCTGATTGCTTGAAAAATGTATCCTCCACTTTTTCACTGCTAACATATTTGATCTGTTTCCACTTAACACAGTGTTTTTGCAATAACTTCGCAATTATGTTATATATCAAAACATTATAGGGTTTCGGGGTGTTAGGAATTTTATACTTTTGCTTAATTTGAATGCTTTATGTATTTATTTTCAATTAAACCAATTTTTCATCATAGTTAGTGGTTTAAATTATTCAAATATTATTCTATTAATTCAGATTTCCTAACCTATTATATATATATATATATATATAATATATATATATATATATATATATATATATATATATATATATATATATATATATATATATATATATATATATATATATATATAAATATATATTGTAATGTTATGAAAGACCAGAAATTTATTTTAAAAGGAAAAAAGAAATAATTTCAATAAAAAAACCACAAAAATAATAATTACTTACTAGTTAGTAGTTTAAGAGATATTGTTTTTACATATTTTTAAGATTCAATTTCTTTTATGAAGCCTCTGTATAATATTAATAGATTAAAATATCCAAATACTATAATACAATCAATGTCATACACTGTCATAATGATTTCAACCCATAATTATTCAATAGACAACAAGAAAAGTCTAGATTTACAAAATCATCCTGAATAAAATGTGATAAACAAAATTATAAGCTTGAAACATACAGTATATGAAATTGTAAGTAACTAAAAATAGCCAATTGGAGAACAACAAACTTCTTGATGACAATAGCCAATCAGGGAACAGTATGGTCAAATGTAAGATTTGAAATTGTGTGAAAATGAGAACGGAAAAGTGTCAGAGACAATTATGATTGAATATTGTAAATAGTCTGTAAGAAAGGAAAAATAGTTTTATTTATAAGTTTTGACAAATAACCCAATAACAGTGAAAATGTTAGAACATAGTGCGCGAATTCAAAAATTCAAATCAAAAGGAATGAGGAAAGATGGTATCCAAGTGACGGAAAAAACAAAGCCAAAAAAAGAGATCGAAAATAATTTGAAAAAGAATGCCACGTTTTGTTAGGAGGATGAGAAAAATTCAATAATTTCAATAATTATAAGCAGCAAACTACATTACCTTGTATGTACTCAATATACAAGTATTCCAAAGCAGATTTCTGGATTTGTATGGTTCCTTCTTTTGGTATTGGAGATCCTGAGAGCATTGGATTGAAAGGGGATCCAAATTCTGGTTGTGTATTGAACAGCGACAGTTCCAGCGTCAAGTATAAACTTTCCTAGTGCACATCACGAACTGAACAATTTCACTAATAACTCATATTCCATCAGAAAAACTTTATTTCATTTGATTTTGAACTATTTAAGAAATTTTCACTTTCAAGGTGAAAGTGAGGTTTAGTCTATTTATCCATGACCTGTTTCTCATGATTATCCATGAAAATTTGTATATTGACCATAGAATAAGTTATCTATCGTAGGCCAGGTTAATTTAAGTTTTTCTGAATTAAGGAAATAATTGCTTTTTGATACTTTGTCGTTTGTTTTCCACAATGAACAACAATCATACTTATAAACATTGAATAGATTGAAATTTGACATCAAGCAGTGGCTAGTGGCTCAATTGCCTGAACCGGCGATCTGAGACGAGAGGCGTACCAACTGAGTTTAGTCCTGGTAAGAAAAGTGATAACAATTGGCAGCAACGTGACGAGAGAACAGTGACGTTAGCTAGCAATTATTATTACATTAAAATATATAATACAGGGCGAAAATAATTTATCTATCATATCAATTCGAACCCGAAGTGAAACAAAAATTTAACAACAATATTTTACAATTCTCATTATATTACAATAAATATATATCTATATATATATATACATAAAGGGAAATGATTTTTATTTTGGAAGCAGTCAGGTATGTTCGATTCAATGAATGTTCTTCGTTTTCTCAGTCAAGCTTTCGATAATGTTCATTATCTTTATCAAGACTTCTCTACAATATGTGTGATTAATAACAGAATAATGTTATTAACAATTATACTTACTAACATGAAAATATTAAAAATTAGTCATAAAGAGTGACATTAGAAGTTTCTTTCTTTCGACGAAGATCATCGTATCGATTACAATAATTCAGAAATTCTTCTCTTAGAAATGGTTCATATCAACAAGAATAAAGATAATATCATTCATAAACGAACAGATATTGATGATCTGGGCTTTATTTATACTTATATTTTTCACAAACAAAATGAACTGAATTCAAATAATAATCTTCTTTAATATTTTTTTTTCCATCTTTATATATACTTTGACAATTTGTGAGAAGTCAATTGACACTGTCTAAAAATTTTTCCTTCATGAAAGAAACTTCTAATGTCACTCTTTATGACTAATTTTTAATATTTTCATGTTTGTTAGTATAATTCTTAATAATATTATTCTGTTATTAATCACACATATTGTAGAGAAGTCTTGATGAAGATAATAAACATTATTGGAAGCTTGACTGAAAAAACGAAGAACATTCATTGAATCGAACAAACCTGACTGCTTCCCAAATGAAAATAATTTCCCTTGATATTTCACAGTCAATAAATATCCATACCTATATATATATATATATAGGTATAGACTTTGAGTTTTTCTCAACCAATATATATATATATATATATATATATATATATTATATATATATATATATATATATATATATATATATATCAATAAATATCCATACCTATATATATATATATATAGGTATAGACTTTGAGTTTTTCTCAACCAATATATATATATATATATATATATTATATTTTATATATATATATATATATATATATATATATATATATATATATATATTTATATATTTATATATATATATATTTATATTTTATTATTTTATATTTTATTTTTTTATATATTTATATATTTATATATTTATATTATATTTATATATTTATATATTTATATATTTATATTTTATATATTTTATTTTTTATATTTTATTTATATTTAATATTTATATATTTATATATTTTTATATTTTATTATATTATATATTTATATATTTTATATATTTATATATTTATATTTATATATTTATATATTTATATATTTATATATTTATATATTTATATTTTATATATTTATATATTTATATATTTATATATTTATATATTTATATATTTATATATTTATATATTTATATATTTTTATTTTATTATTTTATATATTTATATATTTTATATTTATATATTTATATATTTATATATTTATATATTTATATATTTATATATTTATATATTTATATATTTATATATTTATATATTTATATATTTATATATTTATATATTTATATATATATATATATATATATATATATATATATATATATATATATATATATATATATATCAGGAAAGACAGAGTACTTGATGCCCATATTTCTCAGCCAATATGTCAGCTTCATAAAAACTTTAATATGGATTAAATAAACTGCATGAAATAATGCTATTATCAATCCAACTGAAGAATGTTTTTTCCAAAAAATATTGAACTTTTTAATCATTCCTGTATGTCAGCTTTATATCTACCTCCAGAATATATCAATGAACCGTAATAATGATTTTAGTTCTTCTACAACCAGAACAAACTATAATTTTTCCGAATGATTTTTCACATATTTGAAATCGTGAAAAACTCATAGGGTGTCATGAAAGCAAATTTTTCTGACCCCAAATTACTTTATCTTTTTGCGAAATACTGATATCTCTAAAATATCTCTTAGCGAATTTCCATGAGAGACACCTTATATATTATATTCTACCAACCGAACTCACATCGTCAATAGCTCTTTCGATTGGCCTGCTTCCTTCGAACTCTATCAGCTGTTTCGTATTTGATATATTCTACTCATTGTATTGACATTTTCATTTTGTGTTTTATATGCTCTCTATTTGTTTCAACAATTGTCAATTTTTTATGGCCCGTGTGGATACCAATAAGGCTAGTTGATTGATTAGTTCATTAATTGATTGGCTGGTTGTCTGATTGATTGAATTTTTTCCAGTGTTGGAGAGTTACACTTGAACCTTGGTCCCATGTGTTTTGGACAGAGTCTTCAAATTTTCGATGACTCCCAAGAAAATCGTTCTTCCCGCTTAGCTCAGTTGTGTGGTGAAATTAATGAAGAATACTCAATAGCTTCAACATCCAATAGAATGCTAATAAAATTTCACGGTATGCCAACGAATTTTGGTGGAATGAAGGCGGAAGTACGCTTCTCACATGGTAAGTTATGATCCCAGATATACAAGAAGAATCTGAATTATCACTGTGCCACCTGAACGGTTATCACTGAATACTAGTCCTATCGATAGATATGTGTGTGAGGGAGCATTCTCGTTTTGACAGCTTTTCTCTTGTGTGAACTTACTTAGCATAGTATGTAGAATAGTAGAATGTATATATATATATATATACATATATATATATATATATATATATATATTTATATATATATATATATATATATATATATTTATATATATATATATTGTTATGGTATCAGATGTATGTTAACTATTGAAAGAATAAAAATTGATGAAATTATACTTATACATCACATGAATACCTGCTATGGTGGTTTTACAATTTTTCTGTGCACTTTGTATTTCTGAAACCTTTTACCATCTTAAGTTCGACGCATATCATCAAAGAGTTCAGCAGTGGAGCTTTTCTATTAACATCAATAGGTTTCCAACCATCCATTTACATTGCACAACCTATAAAAAGAATAGACATCAAAATCTACACACAAAATCTAAGAATTCAAACAGATAAAAATTATATATAAGCAAGAACATCCTGTATGCTAACTTAGAAACTCAAGGGAACATGATAGGGGCATGTTGAAAAATTTCTCATAAAAAAAGGGAAAATATCGAAGCTGAGAGCAGGAAATGGCTGAATGAGAATTTATAACCACTTTGTATAAATAATATCAAGTATAGAAATATAAGCTGTTCATAAAATGAGTTTCATAGTGTAGAATGAGAAAAGTTGCTTTCGAAAGTGTGTGGAAACTAAAATTTCGTGCCCAAAAACAAAAATTGATGGTTGCTACGGGAGAAAGAGAACAGGAGTCGGAAAAAAATTATTTTGGAGAAAGATAAATCAATCCAAATGAGCAGAAAACACTACTGTGAGAGCAATTCCAATCAATAATCCAAACTAAGAAACAGCCTACAACTATTTGAGCAAGACCCGCTATCCAGATCATATTCCGCACAGGACATAACCAACAATTGAAGGGGGCCAACGTCGGACAGGTTCACTTTCCAAAGCACTGGCACAGCCAGGAGTCTTCGTGAGAGCACAAACGCAACGAACTACAGGTACCTTTTGGAAACACAAATAAACGAAGTGATATCATTGGTATTAGACACTTTTTGGGGACTTTGATAATATTTATCCACAGTGGTGAACTTTATTTCATACTTATAACCACTTTGTCAATGTAACCTGTAAATATTTATTTGCTCATTCATTCTATTGCGCATGAGCAAGTCATATGATGATTTTTTCAAGTTCATAGATTCAATTATATTCACTTATATTTAATATAGCTAGACAGCGGAAGTAGGATTTTGAAAACGTTGGAAATTCATTTCAATAAAATGAAATACAAATTTAACAATTTTCTGTTTCGTTATTCATCATTTGATCATATCACGAACTATATTTTCATGAAACAATAACTTGACTTCAAACAAAGCAACTAGATGGCGCAACTGAACTCTGCTGAGCTGTAGGATGATCATGTCTCCATAGGCGTACCGACTCGACTGAGCTGGAATAAGATAACAAAGGAAAGGTAAAATGGTGTTTGAAAAAGAGTAAGAACAACATAGCCGGACTTTCTATTGTTATGATAAGTATATTTTTTGAAGAACCAAATAAAATTGATGATAAATCAAATCAATCAAGCTCACTATCATAACAAATTGCAAAATTATTGTGATGACTGGTGGTTAATAAAATAATAATAATCAATCAATAAAAAACAAAATAAAATAAACAACCCACATCATCATAATATATATATATATATATATATATATTGTAACGTAAATAAACTTAACTTGGTTTTATTAATTTATTTCACACTTAATCTACAATTTAATTTATATTACTTCGCCACTGTATAGCTCGATTGTATGGGCTCGTTCAGACTGTCTACTCCCTCTTGAGGGCTGTCTATTTATCTCCGATACAGCATTCTCGATGTTTCGAATTCGGACGGTTGGCGACGGCATGTTCCAATTGTTTCCAATATTGACCGTTGTTTTTCGTGGCAGAACGACTGGACTGTTCTCGAACATCTCCGGGGATGATCTCATCGCTGTCGACGGCAACACGCGAGGCGACAGGTCCGGCCTAGGTTCGTTACATTGCCCCCTTCTTAAAGACATTTCGTCCCGAAATTTCATCCTTGGAGTGTGACGATATCTGCATGACTCCCCATATCTGCACCGTGAAGTTCGATGGAAGTAACACTCCACGGTCTTCATGATCGGTCGTGGAAGAGGGCTACAGCAAACCAAAATCCTGACGCCGCTGGATCTGAATATCGCCTCAGCATACTTCTTATGACTCTCCAGTCCAACCCATCAATACCACAGGATAGTTTGGAATTGCTAGATCCGCCAGATTCTGGTCCACCATAGTATCTCTTAGTTTGGTGAGACTCTTCCAGACATCTTCATGGACGGTTTATCTTGGAATGCCTCTTGGTAACTAGGTAGTAGATGTTTCTCTGGCCTTTCTTCAACTGTAGCACCCCACCAACTTCTGGATTCTGCTCCGCAGTGTTTGGAGTTGACCAAATTTCTTGGAGAACACTACGGCAATGCCCTGGACATTCGAAGATCTTCTGCCACACAGTGCGCTAGTGCGTAGTCAGCAGGCACCTCGAAAGGTCTCGTGACTCCTCTCTAGTAACCCCATGTAGAACTTTCTGCCCGTTTGAATACAAGGACATAAACTTCTCGAACGTCATATCATCCTCCGGTGGCAGGGGTGCGAACTTGGTCATGGTTTCCAGCGTAAGGGGCCAACCTGTTGAAATGGACGACCTTGGTTTCCCTCGGGTGGCTTATGGATTCGGTACACAAGGTCGTTTATCCTTTTCACGATCTTATACGGGCCTTCCACGAGTTCCGCAACTTTGGTGATAGTCCACGACGACGTTTGGGGTTGTACAGCCAAACCAGGTCATCAACCTTAAATCCTCCAGCGTCGGCCTTGATGTCATAGGTCTTCTTCATTTTATCGCTGGCACTCTGGATGTTCAACCGGACTCGTTCGTGGATGTCGTCCATTCTCTGCCGAAGTTTGCTGACGTAGTCCTCTCCCGCAGTGTCTTGTCCTGGCGGTATCCCAAACTTCAGGTCACAAGGCAGTCGCAGTTCTCGGCCCATTATAATACTAGCAGGAGTTTGACCGGTTGACTCGTGTACTGCGGATCGATAGGCCATCAGGAACAAATGAAGATACTGGTCCCAGTCTCTTTGATGGTCAGAGACAACCTTGGACAAGTGGCGGTTGATCGTCCTGTTCATCCGTTCCACCATTCCATCGGACTGCGGATGTAGGGCCGTGGTTCTTGTCTTGCGGATGTTCAGCAGTAGACATATTTCTTGGAAAGGTTGGATTCGAAATTTCTGCCTTGATCCGAGTGCAGCTCCATTGGAATACCGAATCGACATATCCACTCTTTCACCAAGACGTCGGCGACGGTGATGGCTTCCTGGTTGGGCAGGGCATAGGCTTCCGCCCACTTACTGAAGTAGTCCATTGCCACAAGGATGTATTTATTCCCGTGGTCGGATACAGGAAACGGGCCGGCGATGTCAATGGCGATTCTCTCGAACGGGCTGCCTACGTTGTACTGACGCATCGGGGCCATGGGTCGTATTCGAGGTCCATTGCTAGCAGCACATACAGCGCACTTTCTGCACCAGTCCTGGACGTCAGCTTGACAATTGGCCCAGTAAAACCGCTGCCTCACTTTCTGCAGGGTCTTCGTCACTCCCAGATGTCCTCCGGCGACTCCATCATGGATTTCCCGCAGCACTTCCTCTCTTCTGTTCCTGGGAACAATGATTTGGCGTCTGTCTTCCCCACCAATATCGGCCTCCAACACACGTTTCAGGATCCCATTGTCCAGAATAAGAGAGTTCCATTGTGCCCAATAGGACTTAACAGCCGACGAGTAACCTGCGACTTCCTGCCATGATGGTCTTCGATTGCCCTTCTTCCAGCTGACGACTAAGCCAAGGTCGGGGTCTCTCTCTTGGTCTTTCTGGATCTTGCTGTCATTCCAGTTGTCATCCATTGCCGCGGTTCTACAAAGTGTTGCTTCTTTCTCTTCTGCTCGTCGGCAATGAGAGCAATCATCTGGACATGGTCTTCGCGACAAGGCATCTGCATTCTTATGGCTGTTCCGGCTCGATTTTCGATCTCGAAATCTAATTCTTGGAGTCTCTCGATCCAACGTGCTACTTGACCCTCAGGATTTTTGAACTGTAAGAGCCATTTGAGAGCTGCATGGTCAGTTCTCAACAGGAATCTTCTTCCATACACGTACTTGTAGAAGTGTTCCACTCCTTTACAACAGCTAACAGCTCTCGCCTGGTGACACAGTAATTGCGCTCTGGTTTGCTAAGCGTCTTGCTGAAATAACCAATGACCTTCTCCTGTCCCTCCTGGATCTGAGATAGGACAGCTCCAAGTCCCACGTTGCTGGCGTCCGTATCCAAATGAATTTCCCTTTGGGTAGGGGATAGCTCAGTATAGGTGCGTTGATCAAAGCTCCTTTCAGCTTCCTGAATGAGTCTTGACATTCTTCGGACCACTGGAACTTTGTTTGGCCTTCCGTGAGCTTGGTCAGTGGTTTAGCGATGTTGGCGAATCCCAGCACATATCGGCGATAGTATGTGCATAAACCAAGGAAACTTCGAAGTTGGTGAATGTCTTTTGGGATGGGCCAATCCTTAACAGCTTTGATCTTCTGGTCGTCCACTGCTACTCCTTCCCCAGAGACAACGTGGCCGAGGTATCGTACTTCTTTTGGAACAGATGGCATTTCTTAGGGCTCAGCTTCAATCCGGAGTTCCTCAGTCGCAGGAATACTTCCTCCAAGTTTTCACGTGGTCCTCAAACGATCTGCCGACCACAATTATGTCGTCGAGATACACTAGACACGTGTTCCATGAGAGTCCCTTCAGTACTGTTTCCATCAATCTTTCGAATGTGGCGGGGCATTACAGAGCCGAATGGCATAACGGTGAACTGCCACAATCCTGAGCCGATGGTAAAAGCAGTCTTTTCTCGATCTTCCTGAGTCAGTTCTACTTGCCAATATCCACTCTTCAGATCAAGGGTCAGAAAATCGTGGAACCAGCCAACGTGTCTAGGGTGTCATCTATTCTTGGGAGAGGGTAACTGTCCTTCTTCGTGACATTATTAAGTTGGCGATAGTCTACACAAAAGCGTGTCGATCCGTCTTTTCTTCACCAGTACGACTGGAAGGACCAGGGACTGTCAGATGGTTCGATAACTCCTTCTTTTCCCATATCGCTGACTATTTTGTCAGCCTCTTCCTTCTTGGCAGAGGAAGTCTTCTTGCTGATTGCCGGATCGGTCGGGCCCCAGTATCAATCTTGTGCTGGACCACATTGGTTCGACCTCCTTTTCCTTGTCCGGTATCGAAGATGTCTTGGTACTTCTTAACTAAATCTCTTAGTTTGGGCTGTTGAGCTGGTTTTATATCTTTGGAAGAGATGGCAACTAATTTTTCTAGTTCTGTGGGCAAGTTGTTGGGTTGGCTAATCGTACCTCGTACACTCCGGATCACTGAGGAAACTGACGAGCAGTGCCCCAATATTGTTCCTTTCTTCAAGGTCACTGGAAAATAATTGACATTCATGACCCTTACGGGCACAAATTTGTCAGCACGCAACAAGGTCTTCCCTAGTGCAATCCCTCGTCCAATTTTCTCATCATGAAGTTTGGGCTCGAACATCACCACGTTTCCACTGCTCGTACTCCCGTCCAGGCGAGCCTCCAGAATGGTTTCAGCCCTCTCAGGTACGCTTACATCTTCAGCCAACAACACACGGATCAACCCTCACTTCTCCCATGAAGCACCAGCTCTTCTCCGTTGACGCGTAGGACGCCGTCTTTGGTTTCTAGTTCAAACCCTCTGGAATTCATGATGTCCATTCCGATGATGTGCATCGTCTTCGATGTCCGCTACAAGTGCCTGATGTTTCACTTTAGTGCTGCCCAAAATTATTTCAATCGGTAGCTCGCCATATACAGTAGCTGGCTCCCTGTTGCTGTGCGTAGCTTCAAGTTGTCTGTTCAATTCGTTCCGGTGTTCTGGCAAAGGAAGGTCCGAGAATTGTCCTAGTCGCACCTGTATCTAGCAGCATGGTGCAAGGCTCGTTATTGATGAGACCGTCTACGAAAACACCTCTGTTCTGTCGTTGCAGGATAGCGACATATGCGTTGTTAACCGGGGCTTGCTGGACACAGGCCGACGATTGCCCTTCTCGTCGACCTTCTTTAGTTTTCCTGCATCGGAGTCGTGTTTTCGAATGTTGGACATTTGCTACGCACATGTCCAATTTTGCCACAATTCCAGCATCTTATCTGCCTTTTCTCAGGAACACTTCCTTAATCACTTTCCTTATGGCAGCTTCCAAATTAGCAGGCTCCTGTGAGTCTTCCTCAATCATTCGGACTTTACTCTGGCTTTTGCAAGATTGTTTCGCTGCCTCGTATTCCAAAGCGCGTGCCAGTGCGTCTACGAGATGTGTTGGACGGGCTAGTGTCAACGCTTGTCTGGTTTCTTGGTCACGGAGTCCATCCAGGAATGCTTGAACCGCTAGTCGCTCCATTACATTTTCTGGTGTGGATGGATATGCGAGACGAACCAAGCGTGCAATGTCAGTTCGAATTCTTGTAAGGATTCGCCCGATTTTGGCAGCGATTTTTCAGCTGGGAGTGGTATACGTGTTCCAAATGTTCGTGGCCATATCGTAATTCTAGATGTGTCAATCTTGCTGATGATAGTCCTCCTGTGATCTTGGGTGGTGAGAGTTTGTAGAATATTTGTCGCTTCTCCACGTAATGCAAGTTCAGTGCTACAGCTCTTTCCCTGCATTCCATCCGTTTGCTTTGGCCGCTGCTTCAAACTGCCGGCGGTAATTTGCCCATGGAGTTTTTCCGTCGAACTGAGGCGGCTTCATGGAAAGCTTCCCTATTTCTGAAATGACCTTGACATCTTTTATACCCTCTTGAACTTTATCCAAGTTCAAACTCAAGTCCAGCATTGCATTTTTGTTAACCATCTCTGTGGAGGGCGCACTATCAATTCGTTTTTCCAGCTTACTGATCGTTTCCTTTATTTTGTCCATTTCTGCCTCGATTCCGTCTTTGATTTCATCGCTGATTATTTCCTTCATCTTGTCCATCTCTGCCTCGACGGTTCCTATTCTTTTTTCTAGACGATTCGCCACACCACAGTTTTTTTTTAGGCCTTCTGTGTTTTCAAGGAGCTTATCTTCCAGGCTTTCTAGAAGCTTCTCTTCCAGATTTCTAGAATTTTCTAGAAGCTTCTCTTCCAGATTTCTAGCATTTTCTTCCAAAGTCCTCGAATTTTGTTGCAGTTCTTCTTTCACGGATTTAGTAGTTTCTTCGAGTTTATTCATTACCAAACTCAAATCACCTCCGGGAACTTCGAATAAAAATGTTTCGGGGTCCTCACCTTCTTGTATAAGTCCTTCTGCAAGTCTTTCCTGGAGTACTTGCTTTTTACCCGTTGTTTCCAGTTCCCTTTCCTCCAATTCCTGTTTCAATTCCGCTACCTTCAAGTCCACAAGGCGCACTTTTCTTGAACACATTTTGTCTTTGACGAGGTATCAGTCTGTTTCACGCGAACAGTGTATCAGTTTATATTCCCACGCACAATTGTCCACTTCGCGAAAACCGGGCCACTGTCTATTTTGGGCGTACAAAAAGGTCTATCAATTTATTTTTCTGACTATCCACTCCACGATCACTTGTTTATTTTCAAAATCTCACTTCCGACACCAATTGTAACGTAAATAAACTTAACTTGGTTTTATTAATTTATTTCACACTTAATCTACAATTTAATTTATATTACTACGCCACTGTATAGCTCGATTGTATGGGCTCGTTCAGACTGTCTACTCCCTCTTGAGGGCTGTCTATTTATCTCCGATACAGCATTCTCGATGTTTCGAATTCGGACGGTTGGCGACGGCATGTTCCAATTGTTTCCAATATTGACCGTTGTTTTTCGTGGCAGAACGACTGGACTGTTCTCGAACATCTCCGGGGATGATCTCATCGCTGTCGACGGCAACACGCGAGGCGACAGGTCCGGCCTAGGTTCGTTACAATATATATATATATACAAATATATATATATATTTCCTTCAATTTCTCGGAATAAGGGTCTGATTCAGTAAATTCATATAATTTCTCTCAACTACGTCTCGACATGGTATTTGTCATCATCAGGTTGAAACAAAATTATTTTATTTTAATTCTGCGTTCGTATCGTACGAACGTTATTGCTACAATAACGTTAATACGATGCGAACGCAGAACTCAAATGAAATAATTTTGTTTCAAGCTGATGATGACAAATACCATGTCGAAACGTAGTTGAGAGAAATTATATGAATTGACTGAATCAGACCTTTATTCCGAGAAATTGAAGAAAATATATATGTGGTATATTTGAGCAGGTGAGAACGTCACCAAAATTGCTATGTGAAATGTAAACACCCGTACACTTCCACTAAAAATTACAGGACTCTCACAGCTAACTGTGTAGGATATCTTTATCTTTTTTCTGAAGAGTAGTATAACGAGTGATGGCACGAAGAACAAAAAGTAGCAATATTCATACCATAGTACATATTTTGCGTCAGAAGCGTTTCGTTGGAAACGTTACATGAAAACGGCAAACCAAATTCCACTTCGAAATGTTATTCTCATGGCGCCCAGAAAACTACCTTTACGCCAAAAAAACGTACTTTCCATAATGACTCCACTTCACGAATAACTAGCGATGAAAAATTTAAGAAAACTGACCTCAAGCACCGCATGCTTCTATATATTATAGTAAATTTTAAATATATTTAAAAAACAGGTTTTTGTAGCAATATGGACTAGAAAGTTGAAAATAATGAGAATAAAGTCATTAACCCAAAAACTTTTCAGTTTTCTCAAAGTTTTCATCGCTAGTTATTCGTGAAGTTATTTTCATTTAATTAGTCCATATTGCTACAGAAACCTGTTTTTTAACCTTTTTTTCTTATATTGAAGTGATTTTTTTGGTTAAATAACTATTCTTATTATTATCAACTGTTTATTCCATATTGCTACAAAACCGTGTTTATTGGATTTTTTTATTAAATTTTATTTTTATCTTTTGAGTTCATTCTGCTGCAGGAGCGTGATTCGAAATTTTCCTACTATGGGGGAAAAACTCTTTTTTCCTCATTCATATGGGATTGAAGTTTTCATTACCTTTATATTATTTTCAAAAACGTTAAATAGATATAAAGCTCCCAAAAATATGAGCAATAGCTCATTCGATTCGGAATGACGTCTAGAAAAATGTTTTTAAGGGTTTATTAGCACGTAAAAAAGTGCGATTGTTATTAACAAAATAATATTAAAAAAAGAAGGTATTTCGTTTACCGTTAATAATAATTTCTAAAATAATGATATTCAAGGAATTATGAAAAAAGATCCTGAACGAGGAGAAAACTCTATCTCTTTTATTTATATTTTTTTTTAACGCTGAAAATAGGACTCCGCGAGGTCGTTACGGCATAGGCGCACCGTCTAAGAAGCCGTTATATCACCTAAAATATTTTTTTTATAGTATTAAATAACAATTTGAAAATTTGAATGAATTATGGTGTAATCTAGACATTTGAACGAAAAAACCTCGGTAAAAAAAATTATCATGTCGATTTTTCAAAAAGTTACACCATTGTTAATTAACAAATTTTTTCCAATCTCTGTTTTTATAAATTACGACATAAAAGTTTAAATAATTGGTATATATATATATATATATATATATATATATATATATATATATATATATTATTTAAATTTATTATTTTGTTAATTATAATTTTTTTAAATTAACAAAAAATAAAACTTCAAAAAAATTTTTTTTTGGTAATATCCTATTATTGCTGTTTTTGCATCTAATATAGGTATCAATTAACATTGGAAAAAAAATTTTTACCTCATTTGTTAAGAAATTGTTTATAAACAAACAGGCCATTTTGGGATTTTTGAAAAAAAAATTTACCTCCTTATTGCATAGGTAAAATTATGATGAAAAAAAAAATTTCAAATACATTTTTTTATTATTCAAAATCGTTTTTTTATATTTCAATTGTTTAAATAATTAGTTGAGAAATTATTTTATTCTCAAAAATCATCATTGACCTTTTTCAATGAATTAACAGAGGAAAAAAGTTTTTTTATAAATAATTTCATTGTTTATTAACTTAACAATTTGTTATGAACAAATAATATCAACCGTTATATTTTTTTCGAAAACTTCAAAAAATAACAGAAACAACTATGTATAACAAAGTATAGAACAAATTTTTTTGTATTTTTCATAGCATTGTTACATATTATATGATAATGAAATTACAGTCCTTCCATAATTTGTCAAGTTATAAATTGTTATAACTTTTGAACTATAAGAGATACGGTAAAAGACATCGGAGTCATTTTTATGAGAGATTCATTTATCTTTAAAAAATGAATTCTAAATCGATTCTGTAACCATTGTTTATCAGTTGTTATAAGCATTTGTTTATAAAAATTTTAGATTTTTTTTATATTTTTTGAAATTTTATAGCTTATAACTTGTTAAATAATATAGATACCGCTACGGACTCAGGAACTTTTTTGTTCTATGTTCTATGTTTTGATCTTTCTAATGACGTATAAATTACTACAAGTTTCTCCTCTACACCCTTTACAAGATCTTGTTTATTTTATCATATTTTTACTGCAATTTTTCGAGCTACTCGAAGTTGTACAACTGCAATGGATTAATTTCAGCACTTTTTCGGGTGCCAAGGGTGCGGTTGTTCTGATAGGTAAAAACATCGTTTCGGTCCTTTGCCATCCCCAATTAGAAAATAAATTCAATTATTATTTTGGTAAATATTATTTTAGTAAATAAATAATTGAACTTTAGCAGCATATTAATAATTCTAGTGATAAATGAATAAGAATGATCAATAGCAGAATGTAAATTAGGTAAGTATAAATTCAAACTAGTATATTATTTAAACAAAAATCTATATTGCTTCAATTTATACGTAATTGAGAAGATATTTTATCATAGAACAAAAAAGTTTTTGAGTCCGTAGCTGTATCTAGATTATTTAACAAGTTATAAGCTATTAAATTTCAAAAAATATAAAAAAAATATAATTTTTTCATAAACAAATGCTTATAACAACTGATAAACAATGGTTACAGAATCGATTTTGAATTCATTTCAAAGATAAATAAATCTTTTATAAACATGACTTCCATGTCCTTTACCGTATCTCTTATAGTTCAAAAGTTATAACAATTTATAACTTGACAAAGGAATAATTTATTATATATAGTATGTAAAATGCTGTAAAAACTACAAAAAAATATTTTTCTATACTTTGTTATACATAGTTGTTTTTGTTATTTTTCGAAGTTTTCGAAAAAAAATATGACGGTTAATATTATTTGTTAATAACAAATTGTTAAGTTAATAAACAATGGATTTATTTATAAAAAAAAATATTTCTCTGTTAATTCATTAAAAAAGGTCAATGATGATTTTTAAAAATAAAATAATTTCCTAACTAATTATTTAAACAATTGAAATATAAAAAAACGATTATAAACAATAAAAAAATTTATGGAAAAATTTTAAAAATCCCAAAACCTTTTTTAAAAATTTTTAACAAATGACGTAAACATTTTTTTTTCAATGTTTATTAATACCTATATTAGATGCAAAAACAGCAATAATAAGATAAGATGTGAAAAAATTATTTTAGGTGATATAACGGCTTTTTAGACGGTGCGCCTATGCCGTAACGACCTCGCGGAGCCCTATTTTCAGCGTTAAAAAAATTTATAAATAATAGAGATAGAGTTCCGGGAGGTCTTTTTTATTGGAAATTTCCCCCTCTTGCAGGATCTCTCTCTTCATAATTCCTCAAATATCATTATTTTAGAAATTATTAACGAAAAATGAAATACCTTCTTTTTTTATTCTTATTTTGTTAATAACAATCGCAATTTTTTACGTGCTAATAAACCCTTAAAAAACATTTTTCTAGACGTTATTCCGAATCGAATGAGCTATCGCTCATATTTTTAGGAGCTTTATATCTATTTAACACGTTTTTGAACTTGTTGATTAGACTATTAGGTGAAAGAGCTGAGTTCAGTGCACTCACCAAATCTTTGTAATCTAAATTTGGCATTTTTCCAGTTATGGGCTGATGATCTTGGTGACAATACCCAGTCATAGCAATGAAATGATTGTATTGTCGTCGGGTTCTGATACGAGAGCAACATTTCAAATGATTCGGATGTATGGAAGTGGGTCAAAATCCAATTGATCAAGACAAAATATAAAACAAGGCTTTCCAAAACTTTACATCATTTGTTCATTCAATATATAAAAAACGTCAATTTTTATGAGCATATGACATTAGTAGATTTTTTTTATGAATTCTCAGGAGGTTGAAACAGTAGCTTGGAAATTCTCATGTTGATGGAGGATTCTCAACAATTCTACATATTTAAATGTCATTCAAGACGGCAATTTCAATACATACTTTCCCTTACTAATAATAAAATCCGATGTGGATATTAGGAAGCACCTATTGGGGTTTATTAAAAGTATCAATATTATCATGTTTAAGTATTAATTTTTACAGGTCCAAAAGAAGGCTGCGGAGGGATTTTGAATCTTACCAACACTATGTATATCCAGTCGCCAAACCTACCTAACCTCGATTGTGGATGGAAAATAATAGTACCAAGAGATTATCAAGTACAAATTGAAATAACAGAGCTCAATTTACCCAGTACTTGTGGGAATAAAAATGACAGTTATGCTCCTTGTGACTGTTCCCATATAGAGGTGAATATTTACAAGTCTATCACATATAATTCTCAATATATCGATATCCAAGTTCATTGTTTAGTATTAGAGTATCGAATTACAATTCATAATTCAACATATTGAGTTGGACTACACACAAAAGTCAGCAATAATAATTTTTCGGAGCGATATGCAAATAAGAAGGCAACCAAATTATCTCTTGGTACATCTCGCCCTTCCACGACATTCTTAGATAACATTCCATTCTATATCGCTGTTTATCGTTCTAATATTCGAATAAAACTTTTCATTGTTTTTTACCTCAATTATTCCACTTTGGGTAAGTTTCGCTTGACAGTCACCACTTTCCAGAAGGGTAAGCTTAGCTCGTTAAAAGCTACGATACAATATTGTCGCCAGTGGCAATGAAAAAACTCCATTTCCATCGAAAATTCAAAATTCCAAGTCGCTGAAATTAGTTCTTGGGATTTTGATGAGTATCTGAAAGAGTCTTGGGTTTCTTTTTTTTTTCTGTTTCACCTTTTCATCAGACAATCTGTCCTCTCAAGTTTCATATAGAAGGAAGGATTCTAATGAAAATTTGCCTATTTCAAAAATAGCTCAAGTGGTTGTTGACGATGCAGTGATATTGGCATAAGTAATTTGTGATGAGAATATTGTATTCAGATTCAATATCTGTAATTCTTTCCTCATTGACAGTTCTTTTAGATTACTTTGAATTACATTAGGAACATAACAGATTGCGTGTATATTATTTTGAAACCGTTGCAGAATCTCAATATTGAAGTTGCTTGTGGTTCCCAGAGCTGAATACCATATGTCTGTCCATATGGGTTTGAGTATTGCTTGTTCACTAGTTACCCCTTTTCACTGATAGTTTGTCTTACGTAAATATATGTTTTGCCAATTCAGTTTCGGATCAATTTGCATACCGAGATATTCAACAGAGACTACATGTTCCAACTGTTGACCATTGAAATTCACTGATGTGAAAGTCTTATGAATCTTATTTAGAGTATTATGTTTATTTATGTGACGAGAGTACTGCGGTGTTGTCTGCACATGTTGCTATTATAGTTATTCGCGGGGTGGCTATGATTTAATCATAACCACTGAGCACCCGCGAGCCGTTCCATCTGAGATGGTTAGTGAAATATATGTTGTATTTTGGGATTTCAGTATAACTTTTTTGTGTGAAAAGTATTTCAGATTTGAAGTATGTCTATATTATTGTTCAACAGAAAGTGTTTGACCTGATGTATATGTTCACATAAGCCGTTGCAATTCCGTTATTTGCTCTTATTGATTCTATTAGTGATAAGATTCATAATAGTATCCACTTCACTATGAGTTTATTCATAATTTACCGATCAAACGATTATCTTAAGTGACTTTCGATCGTAATTTTATGAACCCTCCAGTCCGAAGATATCACTTAATTAAAACCATGTAGTACGCCACTGGTGCTGCCTACCTGCTACCATGTTGTAGAATCGAAGCGCTCGACGCCCTCACCGCTCCTATTTTCTGTCGTCCAGCCAGACTTCTCATTTCTTCAAATCATCTTTTATTCACAAGTCGGGGCTAATATTTTTTATTTTTATTTTTTGGTGGGTCGGGTGGTGTTATCTTCGGACTTGAGGGTTTATAAACAGTAACAGATGTTCAGTGAAACTTAGTATTGAAGTGCTCCTCGAAATCCCCAATTTTGGTTGGGTTCTAGTTATTCAAATTTTATAGATTTTTTTCAGTAAATTAACTGGATGCCCTCAATTCAATGGTGTTAAAATCAATTTCCCACGATCTGTCTAAGTGAACTTTGATACAAGATCATTATGATTTTATTTATAAATAGACTTAATTGTGTCATTTAAAAACAGCGAAAGAAATTGATAAAAACAAGTGCAAGATATGTGAACAGGTGATACTAATCAGCTGTTTTTGTGTGACAGTTGTAGAAAACCTCTATGAAGCAGGAGACCTTACTCCATCCGAAATAAAGTGTTTGCAGCTGAAAACTGAAAGGAAACTGATTTTTTTATGCGACGACTGTGGATCAGGGTTTTGGAAGGTACCCTCACTCATCAAACAGATTAACGAACTTCAGAGCAATTTTGACAAATCGAATCAAAATGTAAATACAAACAATTATCAAATGCAAAGGTCTCCACTTCAATCCAACTCACTTGACTATGAACTATTTATCCAAGAATACGATGGAAGCAAAATAAAAGCTAAAAATATTATTGTTTATAATATTGCTGAATCCCAAAAACAGATTATTAAGGATGAGATAGATGATGACATAAATATCATGAATGACTTGTTGGGTCAGTTGGTGGATTCTGGAAAAATTTAAAAAGTAATTCTGATGGAAAAAATTATTAACAACCCCCCTCGACCAATTGGGGTACAGTAGCCCAGAAACAGCACTACATATTCTAAAAAATAAAAATAGTCTCTGGGACCGTCTAGCCAGGGTACGCTCTGATTTGACTTTGAAACAAAGAAATCACTCCAATGAACTTAGATCTGAATTGGAACTTAGAAAGGCTAAAGGAGAAAATGTTACGATAAGATATTTTTTTTTTTTTATGTTTTGGTTCCCACGAAAAGGGATATCCTGTAATGTTCAGAGAACATCGTGGGAACCTAGGGAAAGAAGGTAGGAGTTGGTGTTCTTCTTAAATTTCTGAAGGTTGTATGCCTCGGGGAACACCTCCCTAGGCAATGAGTTCCAAAGCCTCGCTGTTCGTTGGATGAACGAGTCCTTGGAAAGTGATGTTCTGCAGGTTTCCAAAGTGACCACGAAGGGGTGTGATGACTGAACTTGACGGGTTAATCTCGAAGAGACTGCCAAAGCAGGAACGATTGTTGATATTTCAGAAGAGCATCGCCCATGAAAATATCTATAAAATAGAGACAAATCGCCAACTTTTCTACGGTGTTCCAGACAAGTGAGCGAGTTTGTAAGCGAGGCATCACCGACGAGACGAATTGCCCTTTTTTGGACAGAATCCAATAGCCTCAGGATATGTTTAGGTGCCGCACTCCAAATATGGGAACAGTATTCCAGGACAGGTCGGATCTGTGCCTTATAGATCATAAGCAGCTGACTGGGGTGAAATAGCTCTTGGCACGAAACAGAAAACCAAGTTTGTGGGATGCAGTTTAGGCAATGGACCTTATTTGATTTTCCCAGGATAGGTTATTGCTGATAGTAATACTAAGCATCGGTATGGATGGCTTCAGTGGTATGGTTACTCCTGACAAGAGTTATGTTAGGCACAGTGAGATCGGCTTTTCTAGAGAAAAGACATGCTTGTGTTTTGTTTGCATTGAATTCTACCGCTATTAGATCCCCATTCGAGAATTGTTGCCAAGTCCATATTTATATTATTAACATTTCTTCCTCGTTCATTTCTGGTTTCACGGGCTGATATAGGGGCCCTAGAAGAGAAAGCGGTATGGAGGGTACTATCATCGGCAAAGCTGTGTACTGGACATGAAGTTGCTTTCAACAGGTCGTTGATGTGAAGTAGAAATAGTGTTGGTTCGAGAATGGATCCTTGCGGAACACCAGCATTTATGAGTATAGTGTCAGATGAGGCTCCATCGACCACTACATGGGGAGCCCTGTTTGAGAGAAAACTAGCAAGCAGAGGACACAGCTGAGGGGCAAGCCATAAGACGGAAGCTTGGCGAGGAGTCCCTGGTGCCAAACTCGATCGAACGCCTTGAGATATCTAATGCCACAGCTAAAGTTTCTCCATGCTTTCAATAGATAGCTGCCATATATGTGAGACGTAAGCGAGCAGGTCACCAGTTGATCTCTGATGGCGGAAGCCATATTGCCTATCGTTGACAATTCCTGAGTCTTCCAGATATTTCATGAGCTCGATGTTGATGGCTTTTTTCCATGACCTTGAAATAATAGATAGCAGTGCGATAGGTCTGTAGTTGCTAGGTAGGGCCTTTTGCCTTTTAGGACTGGCTGTACTCTTGCAATTTTCCAATTGGACGGAAATACCCCCAAATTGTAAGAGTGGTTGAACAACTTGCAAAGAACAGGTGTTAGTTCAGGGCACATTTCTTGAGAACAATCGGCGGGATTCCGTCAGATCCACAGGCTTTGTTGGTGTTGAGACCCAGCAAAATCTTCTGATAGTACGTTGGCGAAAGGTGATCTCGGGCATGTGACTGTCAATAGGTGTAATGTTCGGGGTTGTTTTCCCGATGAATCTAGAGTGGAATTTCCAGCAAATAGGTGCGCAAAGATATTGGCTTTTCCTGGGCAGTCGTTGCTAGTGTTCCATCTTCTTTGGTTAGGGAGGAAATGAGCTGGAAGTGAAATTTCTTCCCACAGCTTTACGAAAGACCAAAATGAACGGATCCGTTAGGACATTCAGCAAGTTTTGATCTTATTTTGGCTTTGTGGGCATCTTTTGAGCATTCTATTGTCTCTTTACATATGCCTCTAGCCTCGACATATGCTGCTCTGGTCTCAGGGCCCGGATTTTTTAGCCATCGATGGTATGCTGCCTGTTTGGAAGCCACAGCTCTAGAGCAGTTTCTGTTAAACCAGGTCTTATCGGATGATGTTCTTCTTTCGGTATTCGGTATGTAAGTTTGCATCCCCAACATGATGATTTCAGAAATTGTCTCAGCACATCGTGTTGGATCTACTGAAGAGAAACAAACTCTCTTCCATGGAAACGCTGAGAAAAACATACGAAGACCTTCCCAGTCGGCCGAATTGTAATGCCACATGAGACGGGGTGGTATTGTGCAGCTCGATGGTAAATGGAAAGAGCATGTTGTGGAGATGAGGGTGTGGTCAGAGTTTCCAAGTGGGGCACAAACTTCTATTCTATACGGGTCAGGATTGGTGGTGAGGAAAAGATCTAGTGTATTGGCAGACTGGTTGTTGACATCAGGGATGCGGGTTGGTAGCTCGACCAGTTGTTCTAGACCATGAGTGATGGCGAAGGCCTCGGCTTGACGACCTGCATCATCTGTTCACGGCACTCTTAGAATGATTTCTCTTGTCCAAATAAACTAATTACGAGTAACCCCACTAATGTCATGACCTCTAAGGTTGAAGATAAAAAAGACATACTCGCCTAATATCACAATGCCGGTGGAATACGTACCAAATCAAGTGTTCCTTAGAAAATCTGTAGCATGCTGTATTTATGACATCTTAATTTTGGTTGAGACCTGGCTCACGACTGACTTTTCCGATGTTGAATTGAGGTTTTTGAACTAAAACATCCACAGATTGGATCGTGACAACTTACCTGGTAATACCCAAATGCGCGGGGGTAGAATAATAATTGCAGTGATGAAAAATATCAGATCAAGCCTTATTGGGATAACAGCTGTTCATACATATACTTTGCGGATCTGAAAAGCTGATAATTGGGAGCTGTTATATCCCACCAAATTCTTTCGATGCAATCTATATCAAGCATTGTCACTCTGTTGATGGAATTTCTTTGAACTATCCAGATTGCCGACTTATTCTTTGTGGCGACTACAACAGGCATTCCTGAGGCAACCTGGGGTAATGATTACATGGGCCATACTCGTCCAAACAACTCTCCAGCAATGATAGTTCCGAATATATTCCAGAAACATTTTATACTCAATAGTAGGAATATAATGTTGGATTTAGTTTTTAGTCAAATTGAATCGACTTCAGTTGTTAAAGCAACCGATTTTCTACAACAAGGTAGCTTACACCATGAACCCATTGATATAACAATACCCGTCAATGATGACTTTGAAGTACTACATTATGATGAATGGTAATTCGATTTCAATAATGCTAACTATTTTTCAATTAATAATTATCTCGCCAGTTTTGATTGGAACCTTTTGGATAATTCCGTTATCGACCAGGCAATTGAAATGTTCTATGATGTTATTTACAATGCCATGAATTTATTCATTTCATTGGAAAGATACAGGAGAATCAATTTTCCATCATGGTACAGTCCTGAACTTAGGAATATTATTACTGAAAAAAAAAAGTGCACAAAACTTATAAAAATCGTTACGACGATATTTGGTTTTCTCATCTGCCTAGCCACTGTGAGGAACTCACAAATTGCTGCTACAATGAGTATTCAAATGAAACCAAGGTTAATTTGAAAAATTATCCAAGACCATTTTGGACTGTTATCAACAAAAACGGAAATTCATATGATTTACCAAACATGATGTATTACCAATTAGAAGAGTCTGATGATTTGAATGACACTGTTGATTTGTTCTCAAAAATGTTCTCTACTGTTTATATCAATATCAATATTCTAAATGTGTAGATTTAAGTACTATGAATATTAGTATTATTGATATAAATAACAGAATTCAAGTTAGCCATTCCTCTTATGAAAATTCTCAATGCCTCCATAATTTCAGGTAATTTCCCTGAATTTTGGAAACATAGCTTTTCAAAACCAATATTTAAATTCGGGTCCAAAGAAAATATAGAAAACTATAGAGTCATATGCATTCAGTCAGAGATTCCAAAATTACTTGATTTTTTCATAACGAAGTATCTATCTTGAGAATGCAAAAATATGATTATGTGTGAGCAACACGATTTCATGACTGGTCGCTCTACATCAACAAATCTACTGTGTTATCAAAATATTATTACTCAGGCTTTAGAGAGTAAAATGCAGGTTGACTCAATCTATACTGCCTTCTCTAGAGCGTTCGAACCACAATCTTCTCTGTGCCAAACTCAGAGAGAGGTTTTGGTGACCCATTGCTTTCATGGATAACCAGCTATTTGTCTGACAGAACACAGAGTGTGAAGATTGGAAACTCTGTCTCATGGATGATTCAAGTTACCTCGGGCGTTCCGCTGGGCTCCCACAGTGGGCCATTACTCTTCAACTTATTCATAAACGATATTTCGGAAGTTGTCAAAAACAGTCAGTTTCTATTATTCGCTGACGATCTCAAACTATTCAAAGCTATACAATCATATGACGATATAAAACACTTACAGAAAGATTTGAATAATATTAGTTCTTGGTGTTATTCCAACAACATGTTATTGAATGCAAAGAAGTGTTTCTCCGAAATAAAAACTCCAATAGTTACTAACTACTCGAATAACTCTGATGCTGTAATGAGACTGTAATGAGAGTTAACCAGATTTGCGATTTGGGTGTTTTACTGGACAGTGGTTTCACATTCCAACCACACATCAATAATATGACTTCTAAAGCCCTAAAGTTACCTGGTTTTATTATTCGTTTTTCAACTAATTTCTCTTGTAGAAAAATCGAATTAAACGGTTTTCTTCACATAAAGGATTCAATATAAAATTGAACCAGGAAATGGTAGATCTCAGGTGAAAAACAACATTCCCTTACTGGCAAATACCACGCAGAACGTTGAATGATATTCACCTGAAAATCCATGCATACTTCCATATAATATCAATGGACATTGAATGCAAATGTTTCTTTCTGATAAGCTCGATTATGTTTAATTTATGTCGTGTTCACCTAACAATCCGCATACCGGTTTCAGGCTTCTTGGCCCTCATCAGTACGGAGTAGTCAACCAGCCAAAGGTCCAAAGAACTCTGGCTGAAGTGAGACACAACGTAAACAAACCATCATCGAGCTTGTAACACCTATAGGTACGCCGGAAAAGATAAACTTTAACTGGCGGTACCTAGTGACAGAAAGAAACACTCCGAAAATCTACCACCTCGATAGGTTTCTAAATAAAAGATTCCTTCTTAGTAGGAGTGGCCCTCATCATGAGGGCCAAGAAGCCTGAAACCGGTATGCGGATTGTTAGGTGAACACGACATAAATTAAACATAATCGAGCTTATCAGAAAGAAACATTTGCATTCAATGTCCATTGATATTATATGGAAGTATGCATGGATTTCCAGGTGAATATCATTCAACGTTCTGCGTGGTATTTGCCAGGAAAGTAGTTGTTTTTCACCTGAGATCTACCATTTTCTGGTTCAATTTTATATTGAATCCTTTATGTGAAGAAAACCGTTTAGTTCGATTTTTCTATTCATTCCACTTCACATGGCACTTATCTTTCACTATATGCTAGACGGGCTTGCCACTCCTACCGAGAAGGAATCTTTTAATTAGAAACCTATCGAGGTGGGAGATTTTCGGAGTGTTTCTTTCTGTCACTAGGTACCGCCAGTTAAAGTTTATCTTTTCCGTCGTACCTATAGGTGTTACAAGCTCGATGATGGTTTGTTTACGTTGTGTCTCACTTCAGCCAGAGTTCTTTGGACCTTTGGCTGGTTGACTACTCCGTACTGATGAGGGCCAAGAAGCCTGAAACCGGTATGCGGATTGTTAGGGAACACGACAAAAATTAAACATAATCGAGCTTATCAGAAAGAAACATTTGCATTCAATGTCCATTGATATTATATGGAAGTATGCATGGATTTTCAGGTGAATATCATTCAACGTTCTGCGTGGTATTTGCCAGGAAAGTAGTTGTTTTTCACCTGAGATCTATCATTTTCTGGTTCAATTTTATATTGAATCCTTTATGTGAAGAAAACCGTTTAATTCGATTTTTCTATTCATTCCACTTCACATGGCACTTATCTTTCACTATATGCTAGACGGGCTTGCCACTCCTACTGAGAAGGAATCTTTTATTAGAAACCTATCGAGGTGGAGATTTTCGGAGTGTTTCTTTCTGTCACTAGGTACCGCCAGTTAAAGTTTATCTTTTCCGGCGTACCTATAGGGTTACAAGCTCGATGATGGTTTGTTTACGTTGTGTCTCACTTCAGCCAGAGTTCTTCGGACCTTTGGCTGGTTGACTACTCCGTACTGATGAGGGCCAAGAAGCCTGAAAATGGTATGCGGATTGTTAGGTGAACACGACATAAATTAAACATAATCGAGCTTATCAGAAAGAAACATTTGCATTCAATGTCCATTGATATTATATGGAAGTATGCATGGATTTTCAGGTGAATATCATTCAACGTTCTGCGTGGTATTTGCCAGGAAAGTAGTTGTTTTTCACCTGAGATCTACCATTTTCTGGTTCAATTTTATATTGAATCCTTTATGTGAAGAAAACCGTTTAATTCGATTTTTCTATTCATTCCACTTCACATGGCACTTATCTTTCAATTTCTCTTGTAATACTCTGGAACTATTGTATTGCTGCCTAGTTAGAACTATAGTAGAATATTGATCTATTATCTGGAACCCTTTCTAGATTTCATATCCTAAACAAATTTAAAGTGTCCAAAACAAATTCCTGAGGGTATGTGCATATAGAATGGGTTTTGTATGGAGCGAGTATCACCATAATGAAGTAAGAAATATTCTCAATGTGCAAACTTTGGAAGATAGGAGAACTATGTTTGGCTTATGCTTTTCAGACAACCTCATTTCGCATGGAATAGACTGTCCAGCACTGCTCGAAAGCATTGATTTTAACATCTCTAAATGTACCAGGGGCAGTGAGTTGTTTCGTGTTCCTTTTCAACCTACGAACTATGGGTTTTATATCCCAATTTCCAAGGTGATGAGGGATTTGAACCAGCTTTCGGCGGAATTGGATCTGTTTGGTACACCTCTTGCTGCAATTAAAATTAAAATCTTTATAAATATCTATTTTAGTCATAACCATTTTTTGTTATTTGTTAACATGTCAATTTATTGTCAGTCTCGAATGTTAGATATTCAATATTCATTATATAATATGTAGTACCTAGTATAGTTAGTCTCAAGTATTATTGTATCACGATTTTGAATATTTGTATTTTACTGGGGTTACCCGTTTCGAAAAAAAAATACGATCGAATGTCACTCAAGGTAAGTTGGTTTGATCAGTAAATTCTATTTCAACCTCCAGTCCTTCAGATATCACTTAAATAAAACCATGTGGATGTCTACAGCATTTTACTTGTGAATATATTCGAACGTAAAGCAAAAGGAAGATCGGACGATGAAGCAGGTCGCCTCAAAGTTTCAAGTTTGCGTGTGCAAAATCTGCTGTAGTCAGGATGGGCCTAAGATAAAATTTACCAAATGTCGATTCGTTGGTCCATCCTGCCGTTTTGCATATGACGTCCATTGATACGTCGCTGTGATGTGCCCTTGAAGTTGCGGCGTGTCCAGTAGATTGTGGTCTGAACTCAGATGTGTTAACGCCGGCAACCGCCAGGACCATCTTCACCCATCTGTTGAGAGATTGTTCTGTTGCAAGGCGATAAAGTGGTTTCAATGTGATGAATAACTGTTGTTGATGAGTTGTTCATTAGTAGATTTATCAAAAACCCTAGCGATTTCAAAAAACTGATCGTAGTATGAGTATTTTTGTGACATTCCGCATATGATTGGCCTATTAGTGAAGGATCGTCCGAATAGTTCATCACGGATGCGCCCTGTGCTCGTAGAATTTTCATCACCTACTTCAGTAATTTCATCGAATTGGAATCTCTGGTATTGACGGTGGCTCTCTTCCACCGGAATAAGGAAATATGCATCTTTGAGATCAATAGTAGACACAAAGTAGTTTTTTTTCTATGATTCTCGAGACTGTTCGATTTTGAAGTGCATTTTCCCAACAAAAGAGTTCAAGTTTTTGAGGTTAAGAATTGACCGCTTTTTCCCGTTTTCCATATCGGTCAGGAATGTTATCGAAATAAACTGATACGGGATGGGTTTGCATTCAACTATAGCTTCTATAGGAAGCCACTCATTTACTGCTATGCTGACTTGCAAAAAAGCTGATAAATTATATTTAGGATCGGCCGGGGCCTGGTCCAGCCTTGGTATTCATGACAAAAGTATTATGAAACCTACAACCCATGATAAAATCAACGTGTTTGTAGTAATTTCCCTCCACTTTTTGATGAAATATTTCAGTCTACTCCCTTGCATCAATTCACTTACTTGAATTATCGGTACCTCTTGGGGTGACGGTGACGGGTTTCGAGGATCGAGTCCCTCGTGACACGAGTCGAGCGGTATCGGTTTCCCGTCCCCGAGTAGCCAGCTACTGCTCGTTTTTTCCCTCTCCCCTCTTTTGCTGAAGCTGAAATGTTTTCATACACTTTTTGGGGAGGCTGGGGTGATAGTTCTTTACCAGTTTTCTCTGGCAATTTCAAGTTTTCAATTCTCTCGCCGAAGTCTGTTCCGAAAAATGTATTGTCTGCTGAGGATTCTTCGGCAATATCTCGGAACGACTTATTCAAAACTGGTAACAAAAGAGATCGCTTTATCTGCGTTATTCTGGCAAATAAGTTTGTATATAGTTTTCCTGCATCCCACAAATGCTCAAAGAATTTTCATGTTTTTGGGAATATTTTCTTTATCCTCCAAAATAATATCTAAGCCTGAGCCGAAGGCAGTTAGCCCGTGTCCAATATGGGTTTGTATGTCGAAATAGCACGTGTCTTTCTTTTTCGATATGTTTCACAAAATCTGAGATATTTCCTCATTGACGGGGTTCAAATCAAGATTGGACGGCAGTCTATATTTATTTTTCAGATACGTCAAGTCATTTTCCAAAAGGCCTTTTGCAATACCACGGCCCATCTCCAGCCGATGGCCTTAATAATTTACATCTCAATATCATTCATATTAAGGAGATCTTCTCCTAAAATGGCGATAACATCATCGTCAAGTGTTACATCGTTATGTAATATCAGAGGTGGTGTATTCCCCTTATCGGATTCAATGTGTTGAGGCGGCGTCGAATCCCTCGCCATGATCGGAATTTGGCGACATTCGGGGATGTCGCTCTTCATATCCTGAAAATGAAGCCGACTCTCCACGGAGGCGGTCTTCATGTTTTTCTGCCCAGCAAGAAAACGAACGTGATCTTGAACGCCGTTTCTCGTCCACTGCCGATCGTGAGCGAGAACGTGTTCCATGTTTCTTCCTGAACTCACGCTCCAATCGGTCAAGGCGGTTGATTAATTCTTTTTCAGAGCTTGAGCTTCGTGTCTTTCTCTTTCCCATTTCCTGAAACCTGAAAGGTGTTCAAGGTTATTATTTTATGTTTGTGGCACGTACATCACGCAGAAGGAGAAAATGTACTAAATCGAGGAAAATTGTACTGACTTTGAAAAAATTAATTTGACATTTCGGGACTCCGCATAGTTGAAGAGAGAGAGAGCACTCATTTAGCTCATATCATGTTGGCAACATTGAAAATCAAAGGAATCGCACTGATCAACGGTGACTTTCTATTGTTCGAAAAATATACAAGCAAATTTGATAGGCCTCTTCACGAAACGTTACGTGCAAGCGCATCCGTCATGATGAAAAAGCGGGTAATATGAAAATTTTCATACTTTGAGTTTCTTACTTGTTTTTTTGGCCTGTCTTTGTAGGGTGTCGTCTTTTTAGAGTGTACTGCTCAATATGACAGCCGGTTGGGACAACTACCTTTTATTTTCATTGTTCAATTGCTCGAACAATGGATAAATTTAGTCGATAGCAACATAAAGATCATGTTTGTTACTTTGGGATAGTTGACTTTCGTTTACTGACATGTTCTTCCTACCATTTTCAGTATTTTCAAGTTATCTTACATCCATTTGGTTTTGGTTATCAGCAGCTTGGTTTGAATGTTCTGACACATCATTGTTGTTTGATTCTTCCTCGAGTGAAATACTAGCAGCAACAAAGTCGGTTTCTGCAAAAACTGTCCGATCAACAGGCCAGATCCCACATTTTTTAAAACCATTAGCAATAGTGCTTATGGTCGCAGTTTTTGCAAAGTTATCAGACAAAAGTGCAGTCATGTTATACTGAGAAACGGTACTACCAGGACTCGTTCTCAGAAAGGTTTCAACAGCCTGAGAGAAGTAGGTTTCCATAGGCTTGAAGAAAATTACATCCAAGGGCTGTAAACGGTGTGTTGTGTGCCCGGGGAGCTGTAAGATCACGACACCACGTTTTCGGTCCATAATAAGAGCATCTAAATCATTTGAATGGGTCGTATGTCCATCAAGAAACAGGAGCATTCTATTTTCTGGACTGGGTTTTACTTTTTCAATGAAGTGTTCCAACCATGTAACACCATGTACGGTATTCATGTTACCAGTGTCAGAGAGAGTACCAATAGCTCCAGGGGAAGCACCGATTGCAAGTTCAGGATATATTTCCACTTAAGAATGATCAAGGGGAGAATACACTGACCTGCAGCACTAGCGCAGCAAACGATGGTGGAGTTTACCCCCCTCTCACCATTTGATATTCCACCAACTTGATGTTTACCTCTTTTCGCAATTATTTTCTGATTTTTCTCCTGCACCTTTGAGAATTCACTTTCATCAACGTTAAATATGGTGAGTGCCGTAAAACCATTTTCGTCGACGCACTTTTCCAATATGTTGAAGAATTCATAAACGTTTTGCTTATTGAATCCTGAGGCCCTAGCCATTGATATTTTTTTTGGGTTGTCTAAGTGATAAAAAATCATGTCGTTTCATGAATGAATAATACCAGGCTTTGCCTGCAATCTGCTTATTGATATTAAAATTGTGGAGAATATTATTCCGCACTGCTCTTTGGAATGCAAGCGACGAACATCGCTAATGGTGACACCAAAAATTTTCCTCTAACTTTAATATGTGATGATGATAATATGTGCCAGTTCCCTTTCAATGTCGGCAGTGAAGAAAGTGAGTCGACCATTGATTAAACTTTTTTATTTAAACAGCGCAAATGCCTTCTGAAAGTGGGTTTGGCAATGTTGTACCTCCTACAACACTCGTTGAAACCACACTGCTCTTTTTTGAAGGCTGTTAGGGCACGTTCCATATCTTCTGGGGTCCTTCCGCAATATTTTCGTTTTTGTTTGGTTTTCGGATTATTTATTTTTTCCTGTAATGAAATACCAAACATAAATGATAGAAGCCATATTGCTTTACATCTGAGAATACTTGGAAGTTAGCTATCTAGTATTTTCGTATGAAGAATTTTATCAGTCGGGAAAATCGTACTGGTACGATTCATCCAACAGACATAGGTACGATTTACCAAACTCTCACATTTTAATATTTTTTATTTGAATTGAGCCCTAAACTTCCAATTTTCAAACATAAAACTGTTTCAACTACTAAATAAATTGTTACGGTGTAATACAGTAACTTTATCAACATTGATTCACTTACCAAATTCAAGAAAATCGCTTGTAAATTGACTCACAAAATAACATCGACTATGACACTTTTCACACAACCTCTTTCTGACGTTCAACCATAGACCAATGAACGGGCGTTTATGATATCAGGTTTGATGTAATAAACTTTTAGTTCCCGTTAACAGATGTCGACTTCGGTTTTCTGTTTCCCGGCAGTACGATATACCCAACCTCCATCCTATATTACCCCAGATATAACATTCGATTGACTATTTGAGTAAGTTGGCATTCATAATGTTATTACTGTTGTTTACTCGTAGCTGAAGATATAGTTTTTTTGCAGTTGTTTATGTACAGCGCAACCCCAGGTTGATTTTCACTTCAGTTCATACATTTCACGATGTCTGTCTTCTTGGACATTCTGATAAAAAGTAACTTTCCTCACACTTAACAAACATTGGGCTCCTTTGACATATTTTTTTCGTTTGCCCAAATAGCAGACATTTTTCATATTGGGAAAGCTTCATTTTGACATGAGGTGCTTCAAATATCAAACTGAAATTCGTCAAGATTTCAACTCTTGTTTTCGATTAAAGGAAAATATAGGGTTTCTTTGTTTTTTTATTTCTTGGCATATGTTTTGCACATCAGGACCTGAAGATTGAATACGTTCGTTGATTTCTTCGACTTTTGTTTGTCTTGAATATGTATTTTGTTCCGGAATTCATGTCCCTTTTCAGTATTGACCAGTTGCAAGTTTTTCCAGATCTGACACAATTATTGCTGGTGAATTTAAGACTATTGCAGTTATCTACTGGGTAAGGTTGGGATGACTACTACATTGTTTGTTGCTTATTTTGTGGTAAATATTGACCATACTCCCTCTGTATGCGTTTCAAGGACATGAGTATGGAAAATCCGCCAATATCAGTGTTCCAAGAAGGTAATTGGGGATATATTCTTTTCCAACTGGGTTTCTTGTTGAAGAATCCCGCTCCAAATACATGGGAAAATGGCTCTCAGCCAAGTTTTTTTTTTTGATATTGTGGTACAAGTCACTAGAAGTTACACGTGCATGTTTAAATTAGTTTCTATGTCTAGTTTCGCAAATATGAATTTTTGAAAATCATTAAAATGTCTGTTTTACTAAAACATTGTAAGGTTCACTTATCCAAAAGTGTTATTTGTTAGATGATTAGTAACTAAATAATAGCATTGCTGGTTTGAAGGAAGTCGAATGACATATCAGTCAGTCGATCGTTTAGACAAACGACCTCCTATGATCCAGGGTGGCTCAAAAATAGTGACGATTTAGCATATTTCGCCAATCTTTATCATTGGTCCCATTAGTGAGACTGAGAATTTTTCAATAAAAATATCTTTATTGATAGTATTTTTTTATGACAAGAATACCTTCCTCAAAAGTTTTAACTTTCCTCCAAAACACTAATTGTTTTTAAAAAATTTGATTTTCATATTTCGTGTTTTTGACATTAGTCACTTAAAACAGCCTTTTTCAAAAAATCAATCCGCTTCGAAGCCAACACTACTTGGGGAAGACTTATAGTATTTGCTCAATATGATTAGCTACAAAAAACTACAGTCACATTTTATACGGAGGGTGTTTACAAATATAAGTTGAAATAGGTTTTGCACCTAATATATATATATATATATATATATATATATATATATATATATATATGTGGGTTGATTATTCTTGAATGGACCTGACAATTTGAATCATATTTTTCAGTTATATCCCAAAGTGAATTACACCCCCCTCCCGACCGACTGACTGACATGTCATTTGACTTCCTTCGAACCAGCAATGCAATTATTTAGTTTCTAATCATCTAAAAATTAAAACTTTTGGATAAGTGAACCTCACTATGTTTCAGTAAAACAGCCATTTCTATGATTTAAAAAAAATCATTTCTCCGAAACCAGACATAGAAACTAATTTGCACTTGCACGTGTGACTTCTAGTGACTTGTACCACAATATCCTCAAAAAATTTCAAAATTGACTTTTTCCCATGTATTTGGTGCGGGGTTCTTTATAAATAAATTGTATTATTTGGACACCTGTTTATTTGTTCATCTACCGACTGGCTCCCTATCCCTCAAATACATACATACATTCGAGTTGATCAAACTAAGATCCATATCCATATTTACGCAAAATATATTTTCTGATTTCAAATGATAAGCCAATATGTGTATTTCCCAAATTGTCATTCTCATACAAACCCAAAATATTCATCTTTAAAATTTATTGGGATATATACATGTCAAAGTTTTTTATTATTATTCAATGATAATTAATCAATTTTTTTTTCCAAATCACTGGAATTTTTTGCTGATAATTTAATATTTCTATCATCTGCAGTTCCAATTTGGATATAAAATACTCATTGAATATAAAGGAGTCTCGACAGAGAATGGACTCTTGTGGAATTTCACAAGTTTTGTTTTCGACAACATGATTCCATGAAAGACCTCCATTCATCTAACAGAATCATATTTCATAAAGAGGTTTTGTTAAAGGAATAACTCGTGAAGTTCTAAAATTTGTTCGAAGGTTGTAGACGATGTGGTAACTTGATTACTCGAGTTTCGGACGTCCATAGTCTCAATGTATTTGACGACGTTTCGAATGCTTGTATCTGCAATCGTCTTCAGGTGAATACTGTTTTTAGTATACAGTATTCACCTGAAGACGATTGAAGATACAAGCATTCGAAACGTCGTGAAAAACTTTTTGAATCCATTAAGACGATGGACGTCCGGAACGAGAGTAATCAAGTTCTAAAATGTTCCATTCTTTCCAAGTCCAATTCCTCCTTTATGTAGATTCTATACCCGAATTTAAATTTGTTGGTGAAATTATGCGTAGAATCTTTTGAGATCAGTGAAATTTCCTGCAAAGTATATTATATTCGCCTGCAGATAATTATATTGGCCAGTTCCAATTTGGATAGCGTATTCATGAAAAAATATGACCCTACCACCAAGAATGGAAACTTGGACAACTTCACATGTTATTGCCTCAAAAATAACTTTCCGTTGAACTTTTTCAATGATGTAATAATTTTATCCTAATCCCACTTATTGGGGCATAATCTTTTTTCAGATTCGGGATGGTGGAGGATCATTTTCTGACGAAATAGAACATATTTGCCCAAATAATTCCGTTCACTCTTATACAAGTATCAGCACTTCTCGCAATATGGCCTTCATTCGTCTCGTTCTTTCAGGGAGAAAGGAAAATGCATTCAAAGCTACATTGAAACCCGTGATCTGTAAGTATTCATTTGTATATTACGTATTATAAGCATTTGGGTCGATTCAGCCTAAGAATTGACGTTGAAAAAGGAAACATTCTCAATTGAATAGAAATAGAAATATTTTTCTGTGGATTGAAAGTTCCACGATGGAAATGAAGTAATTTTTTGGGAATGTCTAACAGAAAACATTTATTTCCCCGGCTGAAGCTACGCCGGACATTGAACTACATCTGATAGATATTCTGAAAGGACTCTAACTCAAAAGATGAAATCTGAAATTGAAAATTTGCATTTTTATTCAGATAGTTATTCGATTTTCTATTCCAGTCTCAATTCAATCAATCAATCAATATTTATTTCCATTTTTCGACATGGTTTACATGAATTGGAATTGTCATTTAGTAAGTACAATTACATCAGTATACCTAAATAAAAAATTACACTTAAAAACAAGAAGAATGTATATACAAAAAAATGACATGCATAGTATATACAAAAACAAACAATGGAATAATGAAAAATATTAAAGAAGAAACACTTTCGTCACACGTAATTGATCACAAAGTCTAATTTTGTATAAAATCACCTATACTATGGAAATATTCTTTCACTAAAAAATTCTTCAACTCTTGTTTGAATGAAGAAAATATGTTGATACCCTTCAGTTCTTCCGGAAGATTGTTGAATATTTTGAGTCCAATATGATCGCACATGAATTTTTTTATTTTTCGTGCTAAATTCACATGAAAATGGTACTTGTTCCTTGTTTCATAACCATGAATATCATAATTGCGTATAAAGGTTTCCTTATTTTCGAAAACATGGATACAGGTTCCGAAAATGAAGAAGCATGGAAGTGTCAAGATACAATATGTTTTGAAAAATGTTCTACACGATTCTCTGTCAGAAATTCTTGCGATACATCTCAAGATTCGCTTTTGTCCAATAAACATATCTTTCGTACCAGGTGCATTGCCCCACAAGCAAATTCCATATCCAAGTATCGATTCAATTTGAGCGTAGTACAGGTCGTAAATTATTAACAGAAATCTTAAAGAATTTAGTTTGGTACATAACTGTTGGCAATGGGATTTCCAGGAGAGATTTTCATCCAGGACACCCCCAAAAACCCAACCTCACCATGTGTATTGCACATAGTGTTTTCACTGATTTTAACTTCAAGATCATCAATGGTTCTTTGACGGGAGTGAATTCTTATCATCTGTGTTTTTTTATTATTGAAAAATGAGTTTCTGCTATTAAAATAAGATGATACTGTATTGATTGTTTCAATACATTTCGATATTAGGTGTTCACTATCTGTCGAAGACAAAACCAATGAAAAGTCATCTGCATACGCAATATAATCTGCAGTACCAATGATAGCATCTAGGTGGTTAACATACAAAATGAATAAAATTGGGCTCAAGATGGAGCCTTTGGGAAACACCATTTCGACTTTCCTTCCGTTTTGGAACTGCAGCGTGACAATTTGTTTCCTATCTCTTGAAAAGGATGAAATTCAGTTTAATGGTATAACCTTTTTGCCTAAACTCTCCAATATATCTAGTAGCTTCTGATGGTTCACACAATCAAAAGCTCTGCTCAAGTCCCAAAATATTGCTTCTGGGCATTCATCCCTATCGATAAACGAATACATTGCCGTAGATGTAGACATTTAATGACGAAAACAGTGCTGACTGTTGCTTATGACTTCGTGTTTTTCCAAGAATGATGAAAGTCTATCCAAGAATGCATATTCAAAAACTTTTGCGAGACTATATGGTACAGTTACCAAGCGATAATTCTGTGATAGAGTACGATCATTCTTCTTGATGAGAGGTACAACTTTTCCAGTTTTAATGCTTTATGGAAATGCTCCAGATTTTAAAGACATGGTAACTAAAATTGTCTATGGCTCAATAATCACTCTCAATACTCTCAACAATACAAATCCTGCAACTTCATCCAATCCCGCAAATTATTTGTTTTCCAATCGAGAATTCAATAGAGTGCACAATTCATCCTCAGAAAAAGGTTTCAGAAACAGACTATAGCAATTGAAATTATTCTTGGGTATAGTGAACTTATCATTACATATATTTTCCCTTATTTGTTTGGGTGCATCTACGAAAGAGTTATTAAATTCCTCAGCAACTTTATTAGTACCAACTTCCAAATATCCATTCAAATTCAACGTAATATTATTTATTTCTTTATGTTTGTTTGTCAAATCAGCCACTACTTCCCTGGAGGCCTTCATATTATTTTTAGCATTTGAAATGCGATTTTGATAATGACATTTACGCTTATGTTTGACCAGAGAAATATGTTTCCTCTTCGATTACCTGTGAGCAGTGCCCAAGTTTGGATAAATTTTTTGTAATATGTAAAGATATTTCAGAGCTCCACTAGAACAAATGACCTCGCTATCAACCCATGTTTTACCAGGATCGCGATATATGAAAGTTTCAGTAGGGAAAGCCCCATCAAAATGATACATGAAAATATCATAAAAAGTTTCAAAAGCATCTTCCAAGTTAGGAGCAGAATCAATTTTGGACCAGTCTTCATTCTCAGATTCTTTTCAAATTGAATGTTATTCTTTTGGAAGTTTCTTCTCAAACATTTTGTTTGTTTTGGTTTTGATTGTTTTCGAAACAAATCAAGTTCCAAAAAAATTTATCTATGATCTGATATATTATTATTAAATACCCCACATGTTCCTTCATTTTCGAAATTTATAAAGATTTGGTCAATTACCGTGCATGAAGTGCTCGTGACACGTGTTGGCCATGCAATGATCGGACTCAAATTAAACCCATGTCAAAGTTGAAACAATTATAATTGACTTTAAATAAAAAAGACAAAATTTCGATAAACATATGTTCATCGACATCGATAACAATTCGAAATGATATATTGCGAGTTACCCTCTTTGAACGTGTAATGAAAAGAAAGTTATTTATTGTAATAGAATGCCCAGACTATTCAGTGAAGAGCGGTGTGGAGTTCTTTGGACCGCCTTGCTAGTGTCAAATTCATTAATGTTTCAATCAAAGATTTTTCAAAAAATTGTGAATTTGAATGCACGCCAGAATTTTTCGTTAAATCAGAATAAAAATTAAAACTTCCTAGCCGATAATAATTGCAAATCAAATATTGTTTCCTTCTGCAAATCTACAACGATAAAACAAATACCAAACTTATATTAGTCTATTCACAAATTTACAAGAGTTTCTGCTGTATAACAAATATGTACAATATGTCTGCTGTATGACAAATTTGAGTTTTCAAACTATATTGCTCAAGGTTGCTGAACCTTTCGGTTTTATCGACGACGATATACCTCTGATTGAATGTTGTGTAGCTCGTAGCTAGACTTCACGTAGTCGTGTGGCTCGCAATCAGGGGGTACCTATGGCTGCTGGGCGACCGATCAGGTGGAACATACAAGCATCATCTTCTTGTCCATGGAATGATTATTCTCCGTAATGAAACATGAAAAACAATATTGCTTGTGTCAGAATTTGTTTTAACTAAAAATTCAACTTCTTGAAATTTGGAATTTCTCAATGCACTCTTCAACGCACAGTCATTACAGATGAGTGTAATCTCATCAAGAGATTATTGCTTAAAATTATTACATACAAATCAGCTTGTGCTGAGATTTGTCAGTAATATTCAATACTGAAATTGAAGATTCAAGATTAAATTTTGATTTAGACAAAAATGTATCTTTGCTCTATACAAAAAAAAAGTTGTTCTGATCTTGATCAGCCAAGACTATATTTTACAAAGAATAAAAATAAGAATTCAGCACACTTGAGTCTGAAGAATTTGATATACGAAAATGACTTCAATTGCAATTATATTCAGATAGAGTATATAAGAATTATCTTTGACCAATCGTCAAATAATTCTTCAAAAAAGTTTTCTATAAAATGAAAGGATATTCCAAATTCCAAGGATTAAATATATACATATACATATATATATATATATATATATATATATATATATATATATATATATATATATTATATATACAGAGTGGCCACTTTTTTGATGGGATTGTATTGGTAACTTTTAAACCATAAGAGTTAGAAGGTCGATCAAATGGAGAAAAAGTTGCATTCATAGAAGCATTGTCAAGCAGTCCAAACAAATCGAGATTATCAGGGCCGGTTATTGAGATATGATAAGAAAAGTAAATTCTGTCATTTTGATTTTTCTTTTTTTCCCACTTTATTTCGAATATTATCAGAAAATATCACGGGAGTTTTTTATTCGACAGTAAATTATCCTCATTTTGACTTGATCAGATTTCGTATCCAACGTTTCGTACGCTCTGGGCCACCCTCAACCTCATTTTTTTCAATACGGACCTGCATATTTTATGACACTTTTCGAAATAACTTTTGACGCTGAATTCAACGATATATCATACAATGTCATTCAAAGTTGATTTTCAGGTGATTTTGACGACCCTTATCCAAATTTCTTTGGGTCGGATCTGTATTACATTTAGGTACCTTTAGTTTAATTAACAAAATGCAATACATTCCGATGAGAAAATCAACCTACTCATCTTCAACTGAATGGAACGTAACAGAATCAAAGCAAGAAACAAGTAATAATTATTTACAAATTTCAAGAGGTGAATAACCTAATTCATAATAATTAAACGAAACTATCATTCAATGAAAGAAAAATCAAATGATTATTCGAAAGTAAATGATGAACATTAATGAAGTGAGTGTTCGAAATGTCCACCATTTTGTGAAATGCACTTTGCGGTTCTGGAACTCATACTTCTTATACATTTGCTTATTTCGTCTCCTTGAATACCTTCCAATACATTCTCAATCTTCTCGCGAGGAATCATTATTGTTGGATTTGTCATTTGTTCCGTTGAAACTAATTACAGAATCGAACTTTATTTTGAGATCATCGCGATATAATTTTTGCAAGGCTTGGTATTCAAATTTAAAATAATTGTATTCGCGTCTCTTGACTATTTTATTAACAGCAGTTTTTGATAAATTGCATTCACTGGCCACAGTTCTCGATTTTTTTTCTGGGTTCAATTGAATTTGGGTCAGAACATTGATATCGTAGATAGACTTGTTTTTTCTTACATACACACAACTCTAGCTTTATTGAATGTATTATTTTCAAATAGTAGGCCGTGGATAAAAAAGAACATAACAAGAAATGTCATATTATTTTTCACTTCGTTTATTATTGTGTCACAAAAACTTGTCATTCAATACTTTTCTGAGTAATTTCAATTTAACTTATTCGATATTGTAAGATACACAAATGAAGAGAAGAGAGATATGTACGGAGTGTACATAAAACTAGATAGACATTCGTTCAAAGCACAACAAAGGTATGGTGAATTATATCCTGAAAGAACAACACCAAATATTAAAATGTTTCGACGTTTATCTAAAACGTTACTTGCACATAATTCATTCGTCAAACCTAGAGGTCCTTATGTACGACGAAACGAGCCTATCAATGACATCAATGTTCTGGCCCAAATTCGAATGAATCCAGGAATAGGATCGAGAACTATGGCCAGTGAATGCAATTTATCAAAAAGTGCTGTTAATAAAATACTCAACAGACACGGATACCATGACTATAAATACCAAGCCGTGCAAAAACTATATCGCAATGATCCTGAGAGAAGGTTGCAATTCTGTAATTGGTTTCAACGGAATGTGCGGAATAACAACAATTTTGCGCACAATATCATTTGGGGAGACGAAACGACATTTACAAATTCTGGCATGTTCAATCGAAGGAACAAACATTTTTATGCCACAGAAAATCCTCACTTAATTCATGAAGTTAGACATCAATATCGTTTTTCTTTGAACATATGGTGCGGTTTGTTGAATAATAAATTACTGGGACCCTATTTTATTGACGGCAACCTAACCGGAGCAAAATATGTAGAAATTATAGAAGAAATGTTGGATGATCTTCCTATACGGTATCGGCGTGATAGTCCATGGTTCCAACAAGACGGATGTGGTCCACACAACTCAAGAATAGTCACAGACTATCTAAATCGAACTTTTTCCGATTCATGGATTGGAACAAGAGGTCCAGTAGCATGGCCTGCCAGATCTCCGGATTTGAATCCGCTAGATTTTTATTCGTGGGGATATCTCAAAAATGAAATGTATGATACTACGAACCCGACAATAGAGATTCTTCGCGAGAAGATTGAGAATGTATTGGAAGGTATTCAAGGAGACGAAATAAGCAAATGTATAAGAAGTATGGGTTCCAGAACCGCAAAGTGCATTTTTCAAAATGGTGGACAATTCGAACACTTACTCCATTATTGATCATCATTTACTTTCGAATAATCATTTGATTTTTCTTTCATTAAATGATAGTTTCGTTTAATTATTATGAATTAGGTTTTTCACCTCTTGAAATTTATAAATAATTATTACTTGTTTCTTGCTTTGATTCTGTTGAAGATGAGTAAGTTGATTTTCTTATCGAAATGTATTGCATGTTGTTAATTAAACTAAAGGTACCTAAATGTAATACAGATCCGACCCAAAGAAATTTGGATAAGGGTCAAAATCACCTGAAAATCAACTTTGAATGATATTGTATGATATATCGTTGAATTCAGCGTCAAAAGTTATTTCGAAAAGTGTCATAAAATATGCAGGTCCGTATTGAAAAAAATGAGGTTGAGGGTGGCCCAGAGCGTACGAAACGTTGGATACAAAATCTGATTGAATCAAATTGAGGATAATTTACTGTCGAATAAAAAACTCCCATGACATTTTTTGATAATATTCGAAATAAAGTGGGAAAAAAAGAAAAATCAAAATGACAGAATTTACTTTTCTTATGATATCTCAATAACCGGCCCTGATAATCTCGATTTGTTTGAACTGCTTGACAATGCTTCTATGAATGCAACTTTTTCCCCATTTGACCGACCTTCTAACTCTTATGGTTTAAAAGTTACCAATACAATCCCATTAAAAAAGTGGCCACTCTGTATATATATTTATATATATATATATATATATATATTTATATATATATATTATATATATATATATATATATATATATATATATATATATATATTTATATATACATATGTATATATATATATATATATGATCGCTTCACCTAGGTCAGAAACAAAATCACAGCTCCGTGATAATTATCACCAAATCAGAAACCATACCGAAGACATATCCAAAAGACCATGATAAATATATAATATTCAACTATATCATACTTCTTGTGACACCAAAAATATAACCAAATACGGTGTAAGCGATACCATATATTTGAGAAACCCTCTTTGAACCCCAATGAAGTCTTGTCAGAGAAAGCAATCTAATCAGATGAGATGGAACACTGATATCTTGATTCAATTCAATATATTACATGTGATATCACTAATTCCGCCTGAACTAATTTGTAAAATAAATATGATAATGCACTGGAGTCAATTACCTGCTTGACCTAATTAAATTCATTCGCTGTATACTGATCAACGGCTATAGATAAATCAAGATATCGTAACTCTGTGAAGAAATATTCCACGTTCTCGTTAGAAAATATTTCAAGATTCTTATTTGAAAAAGGCCAAACAATATTCTCACATACCTCGGTATAACACTAAACTCACTGCTTTGAAATCACTTTCGCCAAAGAAAGGAAGATGCTCTGATTCATCAGTTATTTCAACATGATTAAAATTCTATTTCTTCACTCAATGGCTGACAAACTTCAGAACACACGATGGCTCGATCAAAGATAGATCGGTAAGGGGCGAGAATGGCACGCTGCATTCTTTTTGATACGATCGTCCTGTCAAAATCTACAAGTTCGCTCATCTTTCTCTCAACTCCAATGACTGTTCGCCGTTAGATGGCGCTGATATTTTCAATAGTGATTCTTAGATTGAAGTTAATAAGATAACTTGAGCTACTCTTAATTATTTTGTATCTCTGAGCATATCAATAAGAAATGTAACAGATATATCGTTACACATCCCCCTTTCTCCGCAGATTTTTTCAAAGCAGTGCTTTGGAATTTTTATATCAGAATGCTTTTCTCAAAAATGATAAAAATTATATATGTAAATTATAGCATTTACTAAGCTTAAACTTTCTATTCCCCCTGTATAACTAACAGGCTAAATGGGTGAAAAAGACTAATAATTCAAAAAAATTAGGTAAGTTTGAATAATTATAAACTAAAGCTTCTACTCGTTGTACTCATAACAACCTGAATGAGAAAAGAAAAAAGAGAATTTGAACAAATTCAAAAATAATAAATTTTGGTATGTACCAACTAAAACTCTCTGAAACTGTGGCACACTAAACGAGTGAAGGTAAAAATTGAAATAAATTCAATTGCGCAAATTATAGTATTTACCACCTGAAACTTCCATTCTCTGTATTCGTAACAGACTAATGAGTGAAGGAAGAAATGGGTTGTGATGAATGACGACATCCAGGTCAAGGAACCATACGATCGGAGCCCTCTCAAATAATCCAGCCGAAATGCCCTCGTCGCTGTTGATATTGCTGCGCCGATGAGGATCATCTATATCCACTCGTCTCCAGATTATTTGAGACAACTACCGATCCCACCGAATCAGAACAAGGAAGCCATCATTCAGCATACACCTGGTGAAAAAAGAAATAATACAAAAGTCAACCAATTTGGTTTAACCAGCTGTCACCAAAAACTGAAGTAACTGTAGTGTCACCAAACTAAGAATGAACATAGGGTTCACCAAAAAAGTGCAAAAATTGTGCGGGAGTGTTCCCATTTTTGCCACCGCGAGCAAATCTTCAGTCTGACAGATTGAAAGGAGCTCAGGTCAATATAGTAGTCAAATTCAGCCGCCACTTAAGGCCTAAAGTCATGATCGTCCGTAGGCTCACTACCAGCCAAATATGACTCCCCAATATATTCCCTTCCAGTGATCCCGTCAAAAATGTTGACAGCTAGGCTGAACTATACCCGCACTCAACAAAATCAAGTCCCTTAAAAATTTTGAAGTATTGAATCAAAATATTTGATTCCGCCCTAAATCATATGACTACCCAAGTGAAAACAAACATTTTTGTAAGTGATGGTATGAAAGACATAAGTGCTCAGAAATTAACCTCTCAAAAGAGTCCATGGCAAAAAATTTGAGGTGAGGTATGTCTAAATCCAAAATTTTTACAGTGTCCAAAAATGAACCTAATTTTACCGGAGCATAAAAATTTACCCTAATTTTGGTGGAACATTTGGAGTAACCAATAACTCAGATGCACCTATACAACACGATACGAGCTTTCAAGCTCCCAAAAAGGTAATGTGCACATATATCAATGACAAGATAAATGCATACGAACAAGGTAATTTGAGTACTCAAACACATCAAATATTATACCCATGCATCAACATGACAAAGATTTATGCACACCAAAAATTACTTTGAGTTCTCTAACTCACAAAAATAAACAGGTAATAACTACCTTTTATAAGTGCATGTATATTAGGTACTACAACGGTTCAAACTCACATTGAACTCTCAACTCATGAGAAGGTACTACACATGTACATTAATAATCAATATGGATGCATACATAATACAAATATTTGAGTACTTAAACTCTGAAAAGATAAACTGCAAGCATTCATTGATCAAAATATGAACATTTGTCAAAAGTAAACTGAGTTTTCTAACTTAAGTGCAATTTTCTAGCAAAATTCCAGTTCAACCACAATATATAAGATATATTTTCATTCAAATCCAAAAATACACTCAGGTAACTCTCCCACAACTCAACCAGAATTTGAAAGATAACTTTTTATACCAAAATTACCATTTACAATATTTTACCAAAAAAAATTATATGCTGAAAATCATATCCAATACTTCAGTTGAACGTCCACACCACTTGGATCCATCACAAAAATACTCAGAATATCAGATGTGGTTAAGCTGGGGATGATAGGCAATGAAATCAAAATTGCACAATCTCTAGAAGCAAGAGATGTCTCGTGTATTGATTTCCTTCAGAAGCACATAAACACCCTGAATAAATCTCCGACAAATCCCAATAATGTAAACAGACAACCAAAGTAAAGTCAAAAATAACTCTCATACAAAATGGTATATACCCATATTTTAGGAATTTTCAAAGGGATATAGGATTCCACCACACCTGAAAAGTGCTATCAACACCAAGACAAAAAGAACAAAAAAGCTTCGGAGGTATTCCAAGTAAATATCAAGGAGTATCTCACCAACCGACAATACATACTTCGGCCCTCTCACCAGCAAGACAATTGATCAAAATATTTAACATGGCTCCTACAGAAAAAAAAAACTATTCGCAGAATTCAAAACTGACTCATGTGTTTGAGACAAATGATTCTCCGAACGTGATGCTCAAACACAGACGAGGGTGGGAATAAATTCCAAAACCCTACCGCTTACTCAGAAACTACTACTTTACCTTCCAATGATTTGACATCACTTGACGAAACATCAAAAACTCTTAAGATTACCAAAAAGCAAAGAGATTCATCATATGCTAGAAACCTAGCACTGACTCTATCTTCTTTCAACCCAAGAAAATAAGAGGAAAAAAAATCCAACACCTATACCGGAACGGAATTATTGTCTAGCAAACCTTTATGCCTCGATTCAATATTCCCCAACAAACAACTACTTTCCGAGCTAATACTCAAGCCGAATATTGAACAACGTTTGATGAAATTGAACCAAACCACGAATTTCACCACAAAATAAGGATTTTTCCAAATTCTAAAGCTATAGTAGTCATGAAACAACTACTTTCCAAGCTAATACTCACGCCGAATATTGAATTACACATGAAAAACATTTGCGATAAAATTTGCGTTCCTCTCAATTTCACAAAGTTTGAACAACAAAACTTTGTTCTAGCATCAAGATATCCAAAAATATATTTTCTCAAAAGAGAGAAAATGTCAAAAGTCAAAGTGGCCAATTGATCGGAATTTTACCGTCAGGTCGGTTAATGCCTCCACAGCGATAGTGTTAAGCCGTCTACTGCGCAGCTAAAAAATAAACCAAAAATACCTAATCCCCAAAACTAGTTTCCCATTACAGGGATAAATCTTAAGCCATCAACTGCCCTAATTTCAAAAGTGATACATTTTCAAGTTACCTTAGAGTTTATCTTGAAAGTCAAATCATAAATGAAACAAAATTCAGTAATTTTTTCAGGAAAATTGCAAACCTCAGTAATTTTTTCAGGAAAATATCAAAACCTCAGTAATTTTTTCAGGAAAATAACAAAACCTCAATGCTTTCATGGAATGATCAATCCATAAAAAAATAAAATCCTCAAATACTCTAATCCAAAAAAAAATTATTCTAAAAGGATGACAATGCCATTTGGTCGGACTTTTACCCTACAGATATTGTCTTAAGCCGTCACTGCACAGCTCACAAAATTAAATCATAGCTCTTCTTCTGAGTTCTGAGAGGTTTCTGATCCTGACTCATCTGAGTCATCATCTGAATCAAGAAAAGTTGGGTCAGATTTTGAATCTTTCACATGCCAGTTACCCAACCTAGGTCAGCACCATTCTCATTTTCCAATGAATAAACTAAAGGAGATATTACTTTATCTACAATACCAGGAATGAATTTAGGTGCAAGTTCAGCAGAAAATGCGTTTTCAGCTTTAGACAATATATAGTTCTTTTTTAGTACTCTACCATCAACTTTATAGGTGGTATCACGTTTCCGCAGATTATATTCCTTGGTATTTTTGTCATAAGCTTCACGAATTCACTTTCTGGCTCTTGTGAAAATTTCTGGTAATTCTTGAAGATCATCAATTCTCGTATTTTTTTCAGTTATAGTGACTATATTTTTCGAATTTTCTGCTATTTGCCCATAATAATCACCTGAAATAGGTATATTTCTACCAAATGTCAGAAATTTCTGATGAATATCCCGTAACTTCACTCTTTGAAGTGCGTATTGCCTGTGCAATCTAAAAAATGGACTGATCCCAAGTCTTATGATTCTCTTTAATGTATGACCTTACGGCCGTTACTATTACTTTGTTCTGCCTTTCAGTGGCATCCATTTGAGGATGATATCTGGCTGTATACCAAATTTTCTGAACCTCATACTGTGATATGAAAGACTTAAATTCCTTGGTAGTGAAAACTGACCCATCACAAGCAAAAATTTGAGGTACTCCAAAAACAAGAAACATATGATATTCTAAGAATTTTATAATGGCTTTAGACGTGGCTTCAACTAGTGGATGTTATAGAACAAATTTTGTAAACCAATCAACAACCACCGAGAGGTACTGATTCCCATTTTTGGACCTTGGATAGGGTCCTAATACGTCGAGAGATATCAATTAAAAAGAAAAATGTATATTCTTGTGAGAACCCATCAGTCCAGCTCGAGGCAAATTTGATGATTTACAAGAAGCACAAATAGAACATTTCCTGACATACTTATAAACACTTTTTCTAAGACCAGGCAATAATATAGATCCTGAATACGCGCTAAGTTTCAGCAATATCCAGGTGCCCTGCCGTTTCATCATCATGGAATATTTCCAAAAACTCTAATTTATTAGCTGTAGGTACCACAATTTCCCACTCAGATGAATTCCCAATTAATATGTCTTTACTGAAAATATGTTTATACATTATGTTTTGTTCTACTCTAAGAGAAGGATAGCTACCTGGATTTTCCTCAACCTTTTTACACATGTCATTATACTATTTGTCTGGCTTCAAAGTAGATACATTCAAAACAGATGCCTCAATTGGAGACCTAGATAACGCATCAGCCACTATATTTAGTGTGCCTTTCCTGTGCTCAATATTGAATGAAAACTGTGACAACTTCACTGTCCATCTGGCTAATCTTCCAGAAGGAGTAGACATGTTATTTAGCCAAACTAAACTTGCACAATCAGTAATAACTTTGAAATGTGTGCCTTCAATGTAACACCTGAATTTTTCAATGCCGAAAATTACTGCAAGCAGTTTTTTTTCAGTTGATACTAGCATATGCTATAGGATGCTCAATCCCATCAGTTTCTTGATACAAAACGGAACTTACGCCCGTATTTGATGCATCACAATATATAATAAAGGGGAGAGAAAAATACGGACTGGCTAACACAGGTGCCGTGGTTAAAGACTTTTTTATTTCTTCAAAAGCTTTGTCAGCTTCATCAGACCATTCTATAGGTTGCCATTTTTTTCGACATCTGAAAAGATCAGTTATTGGACTACATAATGAAGAAAAATTATTGAGAAACCTTCTATAATATCCAACTATGCCAACCAGTCGCCTGATTTGTGTGGTTGTCTTAGGTTTAGCATATTTTAAAATTTCAGATACTTCAGAATCATCCATTCTGAGACCTTCTTCATCAACTACAAAGCCACGAAAATTAAGGGATGGTCTACAAAACTGAGACTTCTCATAATTGATAGTAAGATCAGCGTGCTTCAAGGTATTCCTGAGCTTACGCAAAATTTCCATATGAGTTTCAAAATCTGGAGTTGCAATAATAATATCATCAATTTAGTAAAAGAAAGGTTCAAGGGACGGACCTTCAACTAAATCCATTAAACGGCACATAGTTTGACTTGAGCAAAAAAGACCAAAAGATATGCGCACATTTCCAAATAGGCCTCTACCGTGTATCGCAAAAGCTGTCTTAGGACAAGAGGAAGGCGTTAAACAAATTTGATGGAAAGCCTCTTTCAAATCTACCGAGGAAAGAAACTCAGCATCTCTCAACTTACTCAATATTGAGTCAATGAGTGTCATTGGATAAACATTCGCTACCGTTACAGAGTTCAATTTTCTGGAATTCAACACAACCCTAAAATCGCCAGAATGTTTTACACCAACCAAACAGGGTTGCACCATGGAGACTGCGATGGTTGAATTATGCCCATTTCCAGCATTTCATCCACTTCCTAATTGAGATGTTTCAGCATTGCAAGAGATAAAGGATACTGCCGCTGTCGAATTGGTGCAGCCCAACCTGTATCAATATTGTGCTCAAGTAAATATGTTCTGCCTATCCTATCAGTTGATGCAATTGCTGAGAAAGAATCAACAACTGAATCCAGCTTGCTCTGCTGTGCTGCAGTTAGATCTTCACTAGACTGGATTGTGTGTCAAAAAAATTTACTTTGACCTGAAATTTGTTGAGAAAGTCTACACCCAGTATCAGTGTGTGCTTGAGAGATGGAATAATCAACACTTTCAGCTTGTCAGTTTGTCCTAGGAGAGAAATTGGCATATCCAGATATCCTAGGCACTCCTGCGGTACACAATCCGCTGTAGTTACTTGTAAAACGTCATCATTTTTTATGCTGAGATTCCACTTTTTCAACAGAAAAAGTCCATTCGAATCCAATATAGAAGATAGTAATTGACGGAAATCTGATTCATTAGAAAGAAAATTCTTCACTACTTCTAGCCAATTTTGTCATTCCTCAGAATTTACTGTGTCGACCTTTGATTGACCTTTGCGCTTGTGCCTGGACCTGTCAAACTTGTGGTCGTAGCGTCCAGACTTGCTGTACCCCTGTTTGCGTTTTTTGGGTTGCATTTGTAACATACTACCTTTGTAATACCTTTCTTTCCACAACCATAGGAAAATGAGGTTTTCTGAGAACGACAATTTCTGTGAGAATGATTCTCTTCTGAACAATTCCAACAACGTATGGAATTTACTACTAATACCTCTTTGTTCGGACTAAAATTTCTTTCAAAAGAGAAATTCTTAGACTCTTGAAAAGCTACGCAACTCAAATCCGGTTCTAATAACCCTGATCTCCTTGTTGGAGGTGGCTTATATCTTTCAGACCATTCACGAAACTCTTCTAATTTTTTACCCAAATTATTCAACTCAGATATAGTATTTATATCATGTAAAGATAAATGTGAAATGAAATAAGGTAATAAATTCCTCAGTATGATATTCACCATTTCTTTTTTATTGGGTTTTTCTTTCAACCTATTGAAGAGACCTTCCATGGAAGAATTGTATATCGTGATTCTTTCAGATGAACCCTGAGTTCTGTTGTCAATTTCTTTTTTTAAACCTTCATCATGATGATATGGCAAGAAATCATCCTTGAGCTTTTGAACTAATTCGTCCCAATTTCCGAGACTTTTCCTATTATTGTTATACCAAGTCCATGCTTGATCTTCAAACAAATCACCAGCAGAAAAAAAAATCGTCTTTTGATACATCCCGTGCAAAACTGAAAGCATAAACTTTTTCTAGAAGAGATACTAAAGATTCCTTACGAGAATCACCACTGAGATGAATATTCCATTTATATGGAAGAACTGGTTTCGGAAAATTTAAATGAGGTGGGTGTTGATTTGAGCCAGTAGGAGTGGAAGTTTGAGCAGATGACGCTCCCGGTATTTCAGCAGCCAAATCTCCCTCAAGCTCTTACATTTCTACATGTAAAAGCTTATTGGCTTCCTCCTCAATGTTATCTTCCGTCACTGATTTATGAATTCTACCAGAAATAAGATAAAGTCTAGAATCAAGTAGCTCAAATTCATTCAGATTGTGACGATAGGAGTCAATTTTTGCTTCCAAATCTTGCAACGTTTCTTTGATTTGAGCTACATCTTCATCATGTGTATAACAATCAACAAAACCCTCAGAAAAACTTTGATTCGAACTCTCTTGACTCAAAAGTCCTCTTAGTAATTTTCTACGTTTATCAACGTCACCTGTTGACTTGACGTTTCTTACTCTAAGTTCATAATCAAGTTCAAGACCTCTCAGATGATTAACTCAGGAAATATTTCAAGCAAAAGTCCTTTCAACCACCAATAATGTCAAAGTATACCAAATATGGAAATATCAAGGTCAATGATATATATATATATATATATATATATATATATATATATATATATATATATATATATATATATATATATATATTAATATATATATATATATATATATATATATATATATATATATATATAGTTGTGAAGGTTAGACGACTGTCTAAGTTAAAGAAGAATCCTTTTTAAATTCGGGTATGCAGTCAACAGGGGTATGGAAAAAGTGTACTCTTTTTTCTATTCAAGCTTTCGAGTCATTTATTGTCTCTTCATCAGGAACTCTACAATGAATTAAATTGAACATTATAATATTTGAAAACCAATTAGGCATGTGTACTTACAAAAGTGAGGTTAAAAATCCCTTTCACTTGCAGCAAATTATAAAATACCATGTCACAACAGACAACACTCTTGGTAAAGTCATATATAGTTAAAACTTTGATCGAAATTGATCAAGATTACTTAAACATAAGTGTATAAACATTTTAAAATTCCAAATGGGCTCTTATGGAGGACATGTTGGATTCAAGAGGCAGTGGTGACAAATGAAAAATGGATGATTATTGAAGTAAATGAAGTTGACAATTGACAAGTATGATAAATAGATCTACGACCTGTTGCCAACATACAATGCGATGAAAAATAATATCACCAAACTATTACATGGTACCAACTTATGTTAATTAGACGATTTAGGTAAGTCTCATAAGGAGACTGCCAGAGAAAATATGAGTTTTTTAACAATTAAAAAATATATTAAAACATAATATATAACAAAATTTGACAGAGTGCAAAATTTCATTACCCACCATTCCAGGGGACACAATAATGTTAATGTAATGAGTTGTGGTCTGTCTCATACGGAGAACGACTGAGTAAATATGAATAGATTATGCTGAGATTATCGATGTCAGTTCTCGAATTCATTGAATTAGGTTCTTTGAAAATTTGTGTCATTTCGAGAAAAGTTCTCTTTTTTACATTAGATTCATGTTCCAAGATATTCACATTATCATAATCTGGGTTATGGTTCAAAGCCATGGTGTGATGAGCTAAAGAACACGTTTTTTTAAAATTTCTAATATCGCTTTTATGCGAGGTGATTCTGTCTTTCAATTTCCTTTTGGTTTGGCCAATGTACTTCTTTTCACATTGAGAACAGGGGATACAATAAACCAAGTTTGAATTGTCTAATAAAGGATCTTTGTCTTTTAACTTTGAAAAAATCTTGTTCAATACTATTTGGTTTTTATACGCGATTTTGATATACACAAGGTTCCGTGGGTAACCACTGTTAATGAAAAGTTGCAAAAGTTTTTTTAAATTGATTGTTCTTAGTGAAGTGTAATCAAAACAAGTCACATATATATATATATATATATATATATATATATATATATATATATATATATCAAAATACCACTATAGCAAGCAAATATCAATTCAGAAAATAAAGTCAGGTAAAATACTTCAAGATAAAATTCGACAAGTTCAGCGATAAATTTCCAAACCAAAGATCCTCCACGTCTTGAGGATTTAAGTTGCGTAACTCCTACTTTCTACAAGCACCACTCATACCGAAAATTGGTCGCAATGCGGCATGCTTGCGGTGAACATTCTATAACGAACCATCTTGGTTTGTTAGTTGAGTGCTTGCTTTGACCTTGTGAGGTCATTTTGTCTAATTCGTCCATTCTACTGGTTTCAGATATACCGAATATTCAAGCAACAAAGATATTAAATACATTCGTGATCCGAATGAAAATTCCAACTTTGTAACTTAACCTTAGTCATTGATGATGAAGCTCCCTGGATTGGTCTGTTAACTACTACCTGGCTAAAATCTAGGTTTTTTTTGGTAAACTAACTTCAGTTTTGTGTTTCGAAAAGTTTAGGATAGTTATGAATCATATTCCACTGTTGACTTTGATGTTGAATAATTGACCCATAATATTGCAGAATATATTTTTGAACAATGTGCTGAGAAATATACCATTCTACTGTTTTGATTCTCTTTAGGCCGATTTTATGCATATTCATTTGTTTTTTTTTTTGTAGTAGATCTAATGAGGCAGTATTAACTGCCTCTGTCAGTTCCGATGTCAGTTTCCTGAAATGGAAAATGCATTGTCAATAATCATCGTTTCGCAAAAATATGAAAAAAATCTTGGATTTTCTAAAACACCTGCAATTAAATTTCTTTACGTCAAGTTTGACAACTCAATATTGATATGATAGTTATACAACAAATTCTATTAGGAGTTTTACAAAAAATTTATTTAAAAATTAAAGTAATCATGGGCTTCTCAAAATCAAACATGATTTTAGTTATAGTCGTTTTTCAAACAATTTGTGAAAAATAGTATGTATATAATACTATTTAGTTGATTTGAATGTTTCTTTAGACCTTTTCTATTCAAAATGACGATATGTTCATGGCATTAAAACAGCTGAAATTTTCATAAACAATAATTTTGCAATACTCACATTTTAACACCAACTTCGATAATTATTCACGGTGGCAACATGATAAAATGAAATAATAGCCTCCTGGGATATAAATGAAATGTGAATGTAGTATAATTTCTGAAAATTAATTGAAATGTGTTTTTTTGCAGCTGTATGCGGTTCAAGTGTACTGAATGTAACGAAAGATATGAAAATTTTAACTTCCCCCAATTTTCCGAACCCGTATCCTCCCAATATTAAATGTACCTATATATTTTCAATTCCCACTCCATACGAAAGGATATCTTTACACTTTGTTGAATTCGATCTGACAGAGGAAATCAAACCTGCAGAACACATACAGTTGACCAGATGTATGGGAGATACCATTCAAATTTTCGAAGATCCAAATAATAGTGAGGTCCAAGAGGGGTTGGGCCCTGGTACAATATTCAATGGAAGATCGAAGAGTTTTTCAATGGTAAGATACCTAATAGATATCAGAATACGTGAAGGTTGGTTCCAAGATCCTTACGGACTAGTCAGTAATCAACATCAAAACTGAAAATTCGGGGAACACAGAAAAAAACATATAATAATAACACGCTTCATTCAGAATTTTCCGAAAATATAGATTATCAGAAAGATCAGATGAAAAATGATTGAACTTAGCTGCCGTATTGGCGTCGTTATCCATATATCGATATGAGGAGAATAGGACCATAAATCACACAATCTGGTCGCTATAGTGGTGTCGTACACTTCATTTTCAGAATTTTGCAAAATAATCAATATTTTACGATCCTGAAACTCGCATATATCGAGTTTAAGTGAGTCGGTACACAAATTCTGAAGTGAATCGCTACGGAAACCATGTGCACAAGCCAAATTTGAAATTGTAAAAAGAATAAAAAAGTTTTCTTGACATGGTTTTTACAAGCTTTTATTCAACTTGCTTCGTTCGTATGTCATTCGTTCTGTCATTCTTTCCGGTTCAAAATTTGTAATCAATTTTTGGAGCACTTGCCGACATCCGATTGAGGTGAAATTTGGCGGGTGTTCATAATTCCGGTGACAATGCATTATGGAATTTGTTGGAGAAAAAAACAAAATGGCGGACGGATTTGTAATTATGGTCCAATTTGATTCAAAATTGGTATCTGCTGGTTTTCGAGGTTAAATTTTTGTCAAAATTCATGAATTATGAAATGTTTTGTGATTAGGGTCCGATTCGATTCAAAATTGGTATGTGAGGGTTTTTGGGGTCGGAGATCATGAATTTTCTGTCAAAATTTATAAATTCAAGATGGCGGCTCCAAAATGGCGGAGGAGTTTTGTGATTATGGTCCGATTCTATTCAAAATTTGTATGTGGGGGTTTTCGGAGTCGGAGATTATGATTTCTTTGTGATAATGTATGCAATTGGAATGGCGGCTGATGGAATTTTTGTCAGAGGAAAAAACACAATGGCGCTACAAGATGGCAGACGAGATTAAGGTTCATGGTCCGCTTCGATTCAAAATTGGTATGTGGGGGTTTTCAGGGTCGAAGATTATGAATTTTTCTTCAAAATTCATATAAGTAAAATGGCGGCTCCAAGATGACCGATGATATCTGTGTTTATGGTCCGATTCTATTCAAAATTGGTTTGTAGGGGTTTTCGGAGAATTTTCTATCAAACTCCACAAATTCAGGATGGTGGACGAGTTTTGTAATTATGGCCTGATTCAATTCAAAATTGATATGTCGAGGTTTTTGGGGTCGAAGATTGTGAATTTAGTCGAAGATTATTTATTTTTAGATATAATTCATGAATTGAAGATAGCAACTGCAAAATGGCGGATGAGGTAATCTTCAGATGGTCTCATCATTGAAGGACTAGTTTTCTCAGAACTTACAGAAAAAAAAGGCCTCATGATAACGATGCTTCAACAGAAATGCATAGATTAAGGCAAGGATTGAGTATTCAAGTACTAAAAAGCACAAAATAAAATAATTAATAAAAAAACTTTTCAAAGGAAAGCTTTTATTCAAATGCTTTGAAAAGTAAAAAATAACTGCTTCGGATGTGTGACGTAGGTTATTCCGTTAGTTATAGACTCAAAAGCTTGTCGCTTTTGTAGTCGAACTGAAAACATTGCTCGACAAGCTTTTGAATCCATAACTCACGGAATAACCTACGTCACACATCCAAAGCAATTATTTTTTACTTTTTAGTGCATTTGACTAAAATCATGTTTTTTTTTTATTGGTTACTTTATTTGGGTAACATTCCACAGTCTGAAAATATAATCAGGAAAATCTATAAAAGTGTAGAAATGGCAAACTAATTAGTTCACTTCGATAAGTTACTGCGTTCACCAAATCATATTTCCTATGAGAAAATGATCCAATTAGTCAGTAACTTGTCGTATTCTGAATGTGCCTATAAAAAAATAGTAAACATTCAAAAGATACTTCTCTATATAGTTTTTGATTGATGTTCCGGGGACTATATCTGCCTTCGTTCTCAACATTTTCTAAATCTTCTTTAATTGTTTGAAAAATTTGTTTTTCTTTCTCATGCAGATTCTTTTTTGCTTTTTCAAATGACGGATATCAATTTAAATCTGCCAAAAATTTGAGAGTGACGTATTGCTCATTTGATATATGGGGTGTTGTTCAGATCAGTTTATTAGCATTCTGCCATATCTCGCTTCTTCTCTAAGTAGAGTTTTATGGCATTTTCAATCTCAAACCCTTCGGGATGATCCACAAAAAATCACATTAATTCCATACTAATAAGAAAGTTATTTCATCTTTGTTTTCGCTAATGGGATTCGTATGTCAACGTCATTTATTACCATCCACATTCTGATATGGGAAAAGAAATCAACAATGATCATCTGTTAATATGGGGGCAGCACTTGTTCAATGTGGCGAATAGGTGCACAGGTCAGGGTAGACCAGTTGCGTGTCAAAAGTTCAGTTTTTGATTAGCCGGTAAACACACAGGAGAACTCAATTGCACTTCTCTTTCACTATTACGCACCATCTTGGAGTCGTGGTAGAATGACCCTGAGCTTTGTGTGGGCCAAAATAGTGGCGCTTCGAACAAAATAGGGATCAACCTACCCAGATTTTCACCTACAGATATTGTGCCGATGAATATCAGGCAAAACATGTGTGGGTTCTGGAGAATGGAGTACCGCCCATTTTGGACAAATATTGCGTTTTTAGGCAATACAGAATAGGTGCAGAGGTCAGGGTGGGTAACAGAAAGAGTTCAGTTTTCGAAACACCGGTTAACACACACACACACACACTTCTCTCTCACTATTACGCACCATCTTGAGGTCGTGGTGAAATCACCTCGACCAAAATAGTGACGACTTTGAGTAATACGGGGCCCATACTGTGAAAATGGGGGCAACACTTGGTGATTGTGAGCACCTATATTTCACCGGATCGGAGAGCGGGATAACCTCCCCAGATGTTTGCCTACAGAGATAAATCTCAGGCAAAAGATGTGGGTTCTGGAGAATGGAGTACTGCCCATTTAGTGCGTTTTCAGGCAATACAGGATAGGTGCACAGGTCAGGGTGGACCAGTCACTTAGTCACTGAGATAACTTTTTCCCCGTGTGACTTTTTGTGCGGTTACAGAAAGAGTTCAATTTTTGAAACACACGGGAGAATCTGGTTTCACTTCTGTCTCACTATTACGCATTATCCTTGAATAAAACACGCATATGGAATGAATCATCATTGAAAATATCGAATTATGATTTTTTAAGAACTATTTCTTTCTTCTTTATGTTGAAAAAATATGTTTTTTTCATTCTGTGTTTCATAAACAGTTGTAAAAGGGGATAATCAAATCATTGTCCATTGTTCAGATGATTTCATTAAATATTTGTTTATTATTATTTCAAGTTGAACCGACAATATGGTGAAAATAATTATAAAATATACATTGACTAAAATATAAAGATATGAAGAAAATGCCAGACATAGTTGATACGGAATAAATCATTGCATTGGAGAAATATGTAAAATATGCGGAAAAACATTTTCAATTCAATTGATTTATGAAATAACATGATATTCCATTTCAGTCTTACAATGATTTGCATGGTCGTCATATATTTTGTGGTAAAGAAGACAAGCCTTTCGACTTCTACTCCTCAGGAAAAGCCGTTAGCTTAACATTAATCAGTTCAAATTCCATAATCAAGGGATCTGGATTCAAACTGGAATATTCAGTAGCAGGTAAAAAAAAATTATTTTCCAATATAGGAGTGAACGTGTATGTAGCAAGCACAAATACACTCTCAGGCTGATTATCACCAATATCAATATTGAAACAACGTTTATTCGATATTGTGATAATATTGGCATTATATAGTAAAAAAATATTGTCTGGAAAAAATTGGAAAATTGGCTCGCAAATCTCACAGAAAAATATTTCTGGAATATTGGGAATCAAAATATAATTCAACATTGACTGCAAATATGTACAATGTTATGTGTGTGGGGTGAAAATGACATTGGGATTATCATTTTGCCACATAATTTTAAAACTAGGTAATCGATCATATACTTATGTTAGTTTTGATTACTAACGTAAGCAGTGCATCGCACAACAACTTGTTTTCCATGGCTACAAGACTTGTATATTGACCAGGATGTTGGGATATGTTAGTGTGAAAAGAAGGTTTTGTTCTGGAAAATGATTTTTACAAACGAAAAATAAATGGTTCGAATCGGCCACTCAGTTATCATAACATGAACATGAGTTTGTATCTCAAACGCCTATCATGAATAAATGTGAGGGAAAACTTTCTTGATTAAGTTTGAGACGTTTTACTGTAACGGCATAAAATCTAGATACGGTATATGGGTCAATGTGGGATGGGGTGATTAATGTAGGAATTGTTGGAATTCAGGGTTAAGTTAGCCAAATCTCTCGTCACTCGCCTGTTCGAATTCTTTTTAGATGAGCTATCAAGTCTTGAATAGTAAAAATATTTTATTCTTCGATTAACTATGCTGCGCGATCGGCCATCTCATTGCCCATTTTTCCTGTATGACCTTCCACCCAAATGGATTTGACTCTGCCAGAAGAACTAATATTGTGTATGTGTCTTCTGTTGTTACAAATCAATACTTCATCATATTTTTTTATAATTTGTTGGCTGATAGATTCCAATGTCGATTTTGGAATAGAAGCATTGTGTTCTCTTCATGTCCCATTATTCATTACTTTTATATACATTTGGATACCCTGTATTTAATGATTACCCAAGAAATCACTTTGACAACTGAAAGAGGAATGAATTATTGTAATCATTGTTTTTATGTAAACAAGACGAATAAAAAGCCATTCCTCACATTTTCTCCTCAAAAAAGGTAGAGAAAACTCATTGATAACCAGTAAACTCACCTCACAACGCCGAACACATTGTTTGAAATTCGAAATTTGTATTGTATTTGTAATAGTATCTGGGGTAGAGAGATGAAGTCTCTTAAAAAATGCAATGCTTGATTTTTCGAGGGAGAGTATGAGTCCATGCTGAGTGAGCCAATTGTTGAAGCAGTACATTATGTATTTTAGATACGACCACCATATAAACAATGTATATACATACAGAAGTCATCTGCATACTATATATATATATATATATATATAGTAATATATAATAATAAGTGATATAATGATACTCATATATCACATAAATACCTGCTATGTTTGTTTTGCAATTTTTCTATATATTTTACTGTTCTGGAACCGTGCACCATTTTCTAGTCAACGCACATGTCTCAAAAGATCAGCACAAGAGTTTCTTTATTCTCATAAGTATGTTGCCAACAATACATTCGATGTATGAAAAAAAATATAGAAATCAAAATTCATGAATAAACTTTGGATCTCAAGTAGAAAAAATGGTATTGAAGGTCATCCTGTATGGTAAAATCAAATCAGAAGGAAACATAACAGCGACATGTCAAAAACATTTTGATGGAAATAATAAAATATAAGATTTTTGATAACAGAAAAGTATCAAATATGAATTCTAACAAACTTTATATATATATTATATAAGCTTTAGAAATGTAAATTGTAAATAAAATCCATAGAATAGGTTAGAATGAAAAAAAGTAACCCAGAAAGTGAGCAAAATCCTTAAATTTGTGAAAATTAACAAGAAGTGAGGATTGTTGAGAGAAGAAATAACAAGCTTTGAGGGGTTGAAAAATCATGTTGAAAACGAAAGCCGTAGAAAATTTTGTAAAACAATAAATGACAAAATACAAGAAAAACTGAAGCAAATAATCCATTATACAATATAATCAATAACCAGACACAACTAGGAGTAGAAATTGTCAAGGAAAAACTACTCACCTTCCAAATACTGCCTAAGTCCTATCCGTGACGTTGCCATTGACAAAGGGGCCTTTCACAGTAGAGCTGCACTTTCCCATATCCGAAAATCACTTCCAGGATTCACGAGAACACTCAAGAGGAAGAATATCAGGTATTTTAGAAAACCATAACTAAACAAAGTGAGCGTATTCATGCCGGACACTTCTTTCGGGTATTTTGATCACTTTTATCCACTGTTTTGAATATTATTTCTTTTCATGCTCATGAACTGATCATAACCAACAAGCCTTCGCCTTCATTAGCTATTTTATTGCGCATGAGCAAAGGTTTGACAATTTTATTTCACTGTTTAGATTCAAATTGAGATAGATATCGCAGGTTAGGTATTTTGAAGGATTTCTCTCAATAAAAGAAATACCATTTGACCGTTTTCTGCATTCATTGTTTATCTGTGTGATCACATAACCGTAAATATTTTCACAAAACAGTACTTTTGACTTCAAGCAGAGCAACAAGTTTGCACTACTGAATCCTACTTTGAAAACGGAGACACATCATTTTCCATAGGCGTACTGACTGAGCTGGGATAAGGTGAAAGAATTCAGGTAAAAGAGTATTTGAAAAAGGGTAAGAACAACACAGCCGGATATTCATAACTGTTATTATAGGTATTTCTTTTCACAAATTTCAAATTAAAATAAACCATTTGATCTAATGTATCTCAACGAATAGCAAATATTTTATTATGATGACTAGTTAGTAATAAAATAAAAATAATAAAAAACTCAAAATAATAATAATTGGCCACCAATCTGTAACAGTTTTGGCCAATTGATTTGGATGCGAAAGGTATTGAAAAGTTATTTTGTCTCGTCGTATAAGTATGGGATGGTTTATTGAGATCATTTTTATTTAGGAACTGTATTGTGGTTATGCTAATGAAAAATAATTGTCTCAGATCAAACATATTAGACTCACCATAGAGAGCGGCGCTTGAGTACCTAATATTTTGGAGGAGAATCATTCTCAAAAACAATTTTGTGCCACTTCAAGGTGTTTGAGATGAGTTTTGAAGGCTCCTCCCATCATATAATTCCGTAGTTCAGATGATATTCCTAGTGAATGGTGAATGGAAGTTGAAATCCCCACAAAATGGAACTCGACTACTGAAATGAGAGAATATATTTTGCCAACCTTTTCTTTCAACATATGCACCTGGTGAAATTTCAATTGATAGGCAAGAAATGTAGATCCGCACAAATTTCAATTGACTTATGGAAAGGGTAGTTCCGAAATCAGGATAGCAAAACAGAATAAATGAACTGTATTGTATCACTTTATTGTCAAGTTTTGGCTTTCTCCATGTTAAGGGCAATATAATGATATCAGTAGATGATGTATTTAGATAATTCAGCACATATAATATCATGAAAAATGTACACTTGAGATTGTTCGTGTAATATTCGGAATCAATACTCAGAAGACCATTTTTTTATTTTTTTTATTTATTTCAGGTTGTAATCGCAATTATACTGAGTTGCAAGGTAGGGTATTCAATGGGAACGATAAAAAAGAATGTTTCATCTCCATCATTGTACCTGAAAATCGAACGATATCACTGTACTTCAACACATTTTATATGATTCATTCAGCCAATTGTACCAGCTCATCTCTAGAGGTGAGAATTAGTTCTAGTTATAAGTGAATAATATGTACTTGCCAAGGTGAGTTTTAGCACACGTATCTGTGAATATGGCTCATTATGATAATCAATTAACATAAATATGGGAAAAACGGGTTTATAAATCGCGAAGTCTTCCTCCACAATATATGTACAATTGGAACATGGTAGATGAATGATGTTAACGCATCTTAGTGGATGTTGGAGAGGTTTGGTTCAAACAACTTTCAATAATCTATTTGTTGTTTAAACCAAACCTGTCCAACATCCACTAGTGGGCGTTAACATCATTCATCTACCACGTTTCTTTCGTTGACATTGTGTTCTTCGCTTTGTTAAACTCTTGAACCCTTAAAATTGTCCAATTCTAACTTTATATCCACCCCCTCACTGTAACAGGGGGATCGTCACGATGATTTTAAAATAAATAATGTTTTTCTCTTTTCAAAAGTGGAAATGTGTTTTTCTCCACATGGAATGTGCCTAAGTATTATTTTTTCACTTCAACCATATTTTGAACATAATAATACCTTTCATGGTAAGCTTTCACCTCAGTTTACTCAACTCTCATCAACTTAATTACTCCTATTGTAGCTTTTTTGTGACATTGAAGATGAATACATTTGTCTTCGTAATGTACATCTGGATTTGGATATAACCTAAAATTATACCATATACTGTGGAGGAAGACAACGTGATTTCAACCCCTTTTTTTCTATTCCCAGAACTCCACTTAGAGGCATGGACTACTTCCACTTGAACATAAATATGATTATTTTATTTGAAAAATGAGGCGAATCCATACAATTTTATCAGAATAGGGTCATAAATAACAAATTTCAACCACCATCTTTAAGCTACCATTTAGTTCAAAAACTGTTATAAATACTAAGTTCCTCCCAACGTTCTGTCAACTGGTTCAGCTTCGGGAAAGTCTGCATCCAAACAAATGGACTCTTATAACTGAGGAATTAAGAAAATCGATGAAATATATTTACAAAATATACAATTCGTCCACTAATGAAACAACTGATATCCCTCAATAATACATCAACAACAATTTATTTGCCTTAAAAACTCGCACATAATAATTTTGTGTGTATTCTATCACTCTCGTGACTGTGAAGAACTATGTATGTATTATTTCCACAAAATCAAACTCATCTGGCAGTTGATATTCAACATGGCACTGAAATCTGAGTCCAGGGAAAATGAGAGAAAAGTCACAAGATGAGAAAGCAAGATAATATGTCTAAACTTTGAATAAGAGCAAATTACTGAGGGTTAATGTGAAGAGCAATAATCAAATGTGCATAAAATTGAGAATCAACGTAATAGGAAAAGTAACGCGAATCGAGCGTTTCGGAGTAACGTTGGCAAGGAAATACCATCGAGTTCGTTTCGAAATTTCTCTCACTGCTCTCAATTTCACCTAATAGCACAACAATCGGAGCCTCCGAAAAATATCTGTTCACAAAATGATGTAGATACTCTAACACTGACGCAATGTTCGAAATAATATAATTTTCAAGAAATGTACCCCGAACTTACTATCGTACAATGTCGGCAACTTTTCATCTAACTCGAAAACAGTTCGAGTAGAGCCGATTTTCAAAAAGAAGAAAAAGACTCCCCCCAGAAACTATAGCCTCCAATATCGAGCTTGTGCGATATCTTGAACCACCAGATATCATCACCTATAGGCAATATCGTTCACGCAACCAGTGCCTACGTGACACTTGTATAGCATTGTTTAATCGAAAAACATGTCGAATCTGTAGCTCTGGATATTTACAAATCTTTCGATAGAGTTTGGCACCAAGTCTGAACTTCCATGGCTGGAATCTTAGATATAGCGTCATACAAAACATTTTCCATCAACGAAGGCGCTCTTCATGCTCCATTCTGGCAGATACACTTTTTCTCCTACATATTAACGATCTGTCGAGATCCCCAAGAATTCTGTCCATTTTTTGACACATAATCTTCACACCAAATTGTCTTTATCATCTCGAGAAACTGAAACTGCGTGAAACATTCTGAAATAGAGTTAGGGTAACATTCTGAAATAGGAATGGGATAACATGGTAGCGAATGATGGCAAAAATCAGCATCACGAAAATTTGGCTTTTTTTCAACATAAATTATTTCATGCCTCAACAGCGATAAACTATTTATAAAACTTGAGTTCGCTCCGTTCCAGAAAACTGCTTCTAATTGTGGTGGTCTGCACCCAAGCATACACTGAAGCTGTGGGATTCTATTAAGAAAAAAATCAGTCCGTTTGGTTGACCATACATTGACGATATATTTTTTTACTACTCTGATACATCGTAGGGAAGTGGGCAACACCTTTCTGTTTTTCAGATACTTCCATCGCATATCATATGTCTCCTTCTAAGCAATTTTTGTCATACAAACTCGGCAGACTCATTCCATATATTGTAAAGTACGAAGCTTGTCAAACCATAAGTATGGTTAGTCAACATTTAGGAATTCACTGCCTAAATAGACCAAAACCTCCAAATGTAATATCAGATTTCCCCTATACATATACATCGTATTCTGCAAATCCATAAACATCCATTTCCTGCATATATGATGTTCTTCTGATAAACTTAAAAGGCTCAACTTATTATGAACTGAAGTTGAACAACTATTCTTAATACTGCTATTGATTCGCTTAGTAGGATTTGAGGTATGAGAAACCCCCACTGATTCCATAGGAAGTTTTTTTCAAGAAGAATATGATGAGAAAAACAAGCAGGCGCAAAATGAGTTCACAGAAGGTTATACCCAGATATATTTATTTCTTCATGACTTATGTTGTGCAACGTTTAGTTGATGAACCTAAAGAAAATCAATTCAGTATTGAGCGGCTATTTGCAGAACCAAATCTGTCTCCTTTGTTGAATATGGGTGATATTTCTAAGAATTTCAGGGCATCCGGGAATATTCGTGTTGGAAAAATTAAATTGAAAGATAGAAAGAATTGATGATGATAATAGGTATTGCTCTCGAAATTCCACTAATAAGATCAGTCTCTACTTGCTATTCTCCACCCGACATGGGTTCGACTCCCACTGCCACTGAAACATGTTTTCGAAACACCAAGAATGGTTTCAGATCTCACTATAATAGGGAAAGCACCCGTGATCTCCACTCATACAAGTTTTCTACAACTCCTGAGAGTTGGTAAGATAACTGAGAAGGCGGTTCAAACACTTTCTAACACACATTTTTTGCAATCGCGTCTGCAACATCTCTTCCACAGGTTGCATTAAAATGTCCAGGCTAGGTCATGTACCGAGAATGTCTGATCACAGATGGGATACGAGAATTGCAGTGAAAGGAGAAAGTTCTATGGAAGGTAGGATTCCGGGGATGATAAAAAAATGCTGAAAATAGAAAAAAGGAATGAAAAAACTTGGAACCAATTGCCACTGGGTCTATAATGCTGTTTTTCAGATTTATTCGGAAATCATAGGATATCTCGATAAAAATATTCTTTTTGTTGCATTTTTTATGGACTAATTTCAAAATATGTTATAAATATATCCAGTATATCCCTACATAACGGTTCCTTGAAAGGAATGAAATTCATTATCAATTGTAATGTTTTTCTCGCCACACTATATTCAACATGTGAATTGAATTATTAAATTTCACGAAAAATGGAGGGCATTAGGTTTGTGGCTTTTGTCATCGTCCTCATTGTCATCGATGAACTCGGATTTCTTCAACTTTTTCCACTTTTGATTAATGAAAAATTCACTTTCAGGTGAGGGATGCTTCACCAACTGGAAAAATCCTCATGACTGCTTGCGGCTATAAACTTCCAAATCCAGTATTTTCTTTTTCGAACAAGTTGTTTATTCATGCAAGAAATAGCATAGAAAGAGGCTTCCTGATGAGATATGACTTTGTTTACACAAGTACAGAAGATGGGAGGGGATGTGGTGGTGAACTATTCAATAACAAAGGAAAGATCTATAGCCCAATGTATCCAGACGTGTTTAGGAATGATACCACTTGTACTTGGCTGATCCAAGTACCTGTTGGCCTGCATGCAGCGATGAAATTCACTGGTAAGTCATAACATGTACTGGGACTGTTTCACCACAAGTTGTCGAAAATGGGATGCTGCTGATGAATATTTTATGCTCTTGGGAACCCCAGCTCCATTGAAACAGAGATTCCTCTTCAATGTTCATTTAATTCAAAGGAAATAATTACGTATCCCGCAAGAGCTTACGTCACTCATAAATGACATTGCACGAAAAAATGGTGTGACTCTTTTAACTCGAGAAGTTTCATAAACAATTTCTACCCACTGTTCACACGATATTTTGTTTCAGTTTTTGACATACAAGGAAGCTGTGATCAAACTTCGGTGGAAGTAACTAGCCATACTGGATATGCTGCAACAAAGAATACACTGGTACTTTGCCAAGAGGTATGTTTGATAATTAATTGAATAATTGGTTAGGTTTCAATAACCAATATCCATTGCACACTTAAAAAAGCACCTCTTCAACTTTTCCCTCTTATATATCGGTGAAACAATGAAATAGTAGGGGTTCAATAGTATAGTAGAATCAATATATATTTGTCGATATCATTTTCATCCTCCAGACATTATTTTGTTATGTATTTGGAAGTTGTATCCATATAAAGTTCATTGAGCTGTTGAATAACTTCTCACCTTGGCGTCAAGATTCAACTTCAAGGTATTTTGATCCGAATCTAGCGGTATAACACATTTCCATGAGGAATGATTGTAGTCGATTATTGATGATTCTACGATATTCGGAAACATTTATTCATTTATGAGAAATGCAAATAAACATAAAGACTTTTCATTCATTGATCTTTACTGAATTTAATTCACAAAACTACGATACGTGTTTCTCTTTACAGTATTTTTTTCTAGTGTAGACAATATAGTACTATTTCTACCTGAAAAAGATATCGTATAGCTAAACACGCATCCTGGTTTTGTGAACCCGATTCAGCGAAGAATCGTTCGATGAAGTGTTCCCAGGATCAACCTACAATCTTTCAATTTCGGCAAGACCGGAAATCATAACTGCTTATTTGTGAGTAAACAATAGTTATCTGAATATTTCCACTACAAATGTTAAATACGTTAACTATAAGGGAACCAAAACTGATCAATTATATTTTTTATTCACAAAAAACGTGTTTTTATGTGATACAAACAGTATTTTATTTTTCAAAGAAATGTGGTACCCCAGTGTCGCTGCATCACTCAGTCTCTTTCATAAAGACTCACTTTCGGTTTTGTTTTTTTTATATTTTTGAATGAACCCATCTCTCAGGAAATTTCCATCAACCATGTTTGCAGAGAATATTGATAACTATAAATAATAGTTCCTCATGAGTTCTCTGAGCCCCGTAAGGAATCTTGTTATTTATTTTTGCTGAGTTTCTTATTGAATGGTTCTCGCCTGATCAGTGGCTTTGATGCCCCATTTACTGTTCCTACCTACTTCATTTAATTTACCATATACGAGTTGATGACTGCTTGGCTACAATTTATTCGTTCCTACTACACTTTAGGGGTATCTTCCAATAGCGTGTACTTTCGTTTATGGATTTGCCTAGTTTTGAAGTATTCGGTACGAAACTCAAGGGTTTCTTAGACTCGCCTATGTTCCATATTATAGTGTTTTCTCTCAGTATCTGGATACATTTTATACTACCCTCTCTTTTATTGCTTCACTCTATGCATTTAAATTTTTTGAAGCTGAGTTCCTCGACGATATGTTGGTAGATCAGCCAGGTGAGCAACTTCAGTACGGGCTGATTCTTTCACATAGTGGGTATTCCTCTCGAATTCAATCTTTACCAACATGGAATGAGCTCCCCACTTCGCTATGTTTACCAGATGTGAGTTCAAGTATGACCTCTATCACTGCTGTTGTCGATCTCATCCTGTGATTCAAAGATTAGGGTTTCTTAACTCTCATAGCTAGCTTAGTCCTGTTATACAAGTTTTTTTGTTATCCTTTTGTATATCATTGTTACCTCGCTTTTATACGTATCGGTTCTTCGTCGTTTTGGATCTAGGGTATGTCCCAGATACTATACTTCTTGCTTCTATTCCAGGTCTGCTTAGTCAGGGTGAACCGACCTCAAGTATCAAGGCTTCGTTCTTTCATTGAAGGGTACTATTGTGATATCAGTGGAGTTGATTTTGAACTTTACTGGGAGGCACCACCTCCTAATAATGTCAAGCCCGCTGTCACAGATGATTCCTTTGAACATGGCTCTGGTCTAGGATGTCTAAAAACATGGTATATTCACTTATTTCTGTAAAATATTGGAACAAACTGGAGGACACCAGCCCACTTGATAAAGGGAGTTATCTAGAGTTTCAGATGGCACCGACGTCGTTTCTTGTCATAATTCAGTAAACTGAATTAAAAATCACACAAGGTGTTTTTGTTCGTGATTTGTGTCTCTGACCCGTTCTGTGATTGTGCTTTTGTCGTCTTTGAGGTTATGCCAATTCGTTGTCAAATATTTTGAGGTTCGATCGATGTAACATTTTTTAGAACAAACTATTCCATGTACTTATGTCAGTCTTATATAAAATTTTCGAGAAGTGTTCTGAAATAATTCTAATCATGAAACATTGTAGTGCGTACCAATTTTGTAAGGTTAATTTTATATTGATACGGCTCCACCGAGTTGGCACTTATGTATTTCTGTCCCATGAACACAAATTCAAAGTCGGTGCTTGTTCAAAATGTATGTGGATAGTGGAAAAGGCCTAATGAATTTCATAAATTATAATTAAGATGTGTTTTGAACGTTTCTTGTTGCTAAAAAAGGGGGAAAATCTTTGAACCTCCGATAGTATTTGAGAATGACGCGTTTTGACTTCGAATTCGTGTTCATGGGGCCAAATACGTAGGAACACCAAGCGGCAAGACTCAACTCGACGGAGCCGTATCAACAAATAATTTGGACAATCCCGCTTTGCTTAAGAAGTTGAATTTTAAATTATTGTCTCTGTTCAAGGTATTCAGACGTGTCTCAGGAAAGAATTTACATGTTTTGTATAATTTTCAGCTAATGACATGAATGAATGAATGCATGTCACTACTCCACAAAAACTTTTTTATATACTTATTTTTCAAAGTAAATTTCGACAGATTGAGATTATGTGAAATATTGGATAATCCTCCTCTGTTCAATTTACAGTATTATCAGGTAAAAAATTTACTTTTTTGTTGTTGTCTTGTGTCGCACTTTTCATTCTATTTTGGGGGTAGCCAATTCTTTCTCCTCTATTCTGGAAAAAGCAAATTATTAAATTTCTGACATAGAATTCATCATTGAGTAACAAATCCAATCTCATGGTTTTTATACTTTTCGCAATGAATTAAGAATGGAATGTAGAAATGCTTCGGGTATTTGCAAGATCAATAAAGTAATCATGGTTTTGGGTAGAATTAAATTTATTATGAGACTGTATTGTCATAATTAGTCAAACAATTGATTCCCAGATTCCTTTGCTTGAAACATTTACATGTTATATATATTTTTATGGCGATCACTGCATTCGATGTGTTATCTCATTGACAATCAATATGTGTATTCCATTGTTTATCATTATTGACCACATTTATTTTGGAATATAATTTGGTTGTTAATTATAAATATACAATGGACGGAAAAATCCTTTCAGTTAGTGACGATATCCGAATAGATAAATATGTATGTGCTATCAATTTCAACAAGGAAAATATTTTGTAAAAGTCGTTATACATGATGGATCCACAATTACAAAGGACGTTTGCCCATGATAAAAATCTTTCAATGAAGTGCTGTAAAATACATTCAATTACTTAATTCAGCTTCCAAACCAATGAAAGTACGGAAGATGCAATCTTTCGCTTACTGAAAAATCCATACTCTAGTCTGAAGGAAGTGAACGCTGCAATGTTTCGCAACATATCTGACGCTTTTGACTGTTACGTAAGCTTCTTCAGAGGACGGAGCTTCAATTGGTTTGAGTCCTATTTGAGTGAAAGAACTTCTCAGCTTTTGGGCAAATTAAGAGGTATTCACTATTTTGGCAGACAACACGACTATCTTATCGCAAGAACTCAAATTACCTTTATAGTAAAATGACTCGTATATGTATATTTGATTTGCCTTTGCCAATTTTAATATTTTTTTTCAATTCGTGATTGTAATGTATCTAGTAACTAGCAAGTCAAATATTTTTATTATCAATTTTATATTTATTTTTTGTCATGAGATGGCAATCTTCTGACTAAAAGTATTGGAAAATTCAAAATATAGTTGATATTTTCTTCCAAAGAGCCATGGACCCTCTGTGACGGTTCGGAATTCACTAGCCAAAATCAAGATATCTTCATAGAATGAAAAGTCCACGCTCACTCATGAAATTCATGTGTTTATTACAAAGTGATGAATATCCTAATAATAGTCATTAACCTTATTGAACTTAGGAGTGGGCCTTGTTCTTCCGAACAACTGATTGGTTTAGATCGCCTTCCTTCTCCGATTATCATGCGGGGTGTTACTAACTGAAGAATAAAATATTAGTGTTTTCTCCCCTTACCTTTGTTAGTAGGGCTCACCTTTTCCGGAGAAGTTATTCTAAGATAGCTGTCGTTGACCAGGATTCATCCATTTCTCAATGGCTTCAACAGATTTTATGATATCTACAATGAATTCTCTGATTTTGTCCAGGTCAGAAAGTCGTTAGAGAGGTAATATTCCGGCAGAGATGGGCAGTGAATGGCTTGGTAATCATTTGTATCGGAAAGTTTAATGGAACAATGTCATTGTATACATTTTCCAATCCCCTCAATTTTCAAGTTAATTCATCATCTAGAGACATCAGTCCACTGTCCTACCTTTTCTCCTTCCTTCTTGGAAGTTCCCAAGATCCCAAAAAGACCATTCGAGGAGAAATCACTTTGGATCAAACAGATGTAAACATTGTAGTAAATTTCAAGGATTTCATCTCATTTTCGCGCCAACTGTTTTGAGCGGGATCTTGTTCGTAGAACTATAATCTTTGTGAACGATTCACAATTTTTTGTATAAAAATATGCAGTAATGTTTACAGAAAATGAAAACTTCATAGGTTTGAAGTTTGACATTTAGCGTGACACAAACATTCCTTAACTACTAATGAAGTTCTAAACAGAATTTACCGCCATTCATTTGTGTCCCCCAAAAATTCTGAACAAATTCGAATCAGTGAATACACCAGGGTTTTTAGGCCTCTTGGTTGGTTGGTTGGTTGGTTTAAGGCTGACGAGCCAGAGACAGGGTTGGCACTTAGCTTCCCTTGACACTGCGACCAGCTGGGGTCTATTGTATCACTCTGTCGTCAGTGGTTCCTCATTCAAACAGGTTTGTGCCTTTAATTAGGTTTAGAAGCCTGTTGATAAGGTTCTTCGGATTCATGCCTGTTTCCGAGCTGATCTCTCCAAAGATTCTGTGTCGCCTACTACTTAGGGCGTCACAGTCGAAGATTGAAAGACAAGAGTTAGACCCGAGGCCTCCTCTTGTCTCTTGATGACAAGCCATTCTTCAGTATCTATCCCCATGTCCTGGGTTTTGATGAGCTGAAGAATCTTTTTGGTTTCCATTTTACCAAATGGCTTTGGAATCCATTCTGTTTCCGGGAGTTTCTCAGTAGGTGTTCGACCATCTGCTGATCCCTCCTCGGTTGGGTTTACGGTTTCTGGTGCCGAGTGTGATTCAACTGGAATCTCCTCGACTTCCATACCCGCTATCGGTGTTGGGTCTCCTTCAACTGGAAGTTCCCCAGGGTTGTTTGTGTAGGGGAAAGGGTCGTCCACACCTGCGGTGCCCCCTGCGCAGGTGTAAGGCAGATTACTCTGGGAGGTCGCCATGTATCCCAGAGGCTCCGTTTTTTTTATACCTGACTGGCTCAGGTATCATCCATCCCTCGGCACGGGTCGCTTGACGCCTTGGATTAAGCCATGTTGTGGTGGCATTTGGTTTGAGATTGACTTAGAGATCCACAGGTTTTGACCATTTCTGGTCATTCCCACTGGATTTTCCTTGCCAACCCCGTTATCCAGCGATACCACTTGGAGGTAGCCACCTAAGTTTCCGCAACCCATCTTCATCTCTCGTAGGAGGTGAACATGTGTTGACGCAAACTACTCGCCTTTTACTCTGGCCATGATGGAAATATTGTTGGCGTACCAAAAATAAATTACGACATGTTCAGTTAGCAGATCGAATAGTTTGTCCATCACTGAGCTCTGCATCAGGGGTGACAATATTCCTCCTTGTGAACATACCTTGGTAGTACCCACTTAGATGCTTCAACAATATAATTTTTATTATTTATCATGAATATATTATGTTACCAGAGTTCTGGAAGATGGTAGTGACCTATTTTCTCACAAAATTCCTGATGTGAGAGAAGTGTATAAAAAATTCTGAACAAATTCGAATCAGTGAATACACCAGGGTTTTTAGGCCTCTTACTCTGGCCATGATGGAAATATTGTTGGCGTACCAAAAATAAATTACGACATGTTCAGTTAGCAGATCGAATAGTTTGTCCATCACTGAGCTCTGCATCAGGGGTGACAATATTCCTCCTTGTGAACATACCTTGGTAGTACCCACTTAGATGCTTCAACAATATAATTTTTATTATTTATCATGAATATATTATGTTACCAGAGTTCTGGAAGATGGTAGTGACCTATTTTCTCACAAAATTCCTGATGTGAGAGAAGTGTATAGTATTTTGATTATTTTGAACTCCAGCATACTTCAATAACTTAAGGTAATGATGTTATATTTACTTTTTCAGTATCAACCAGGTCCAATCATACGGTCGGAATCGTCGATCAAAATTGTATATAGATCTTCAATACACAACGGTGGAACAGGTTGGGTGGCACAATTTCAAGCAGTTACAACAGGTAAACAAAAATATATTTCAATATGATTCCTCATGATGGTACGCTTCTCGATATATTTTGAACTTTTGAAACCATTGATGTGACGTAATTGCACCTAAACTAAGTTGATTAGTACCATATATACTACTCTCCACTCTCCAGAAATGCAATGATCGCGATTACTCAACAGGTGACCCTTGCAGTTCCATCAACAAAATTCAGAATCACACAAGATGTTGTGATATACAGCGACAAATCGTGCCAATCAGAAATGAGTCATGCTGATTAATGCAAAGTTCTTGATACAGTTGACCACAAACCTCAATTGAAAAAAATGTATAGTATTTTTTTTTATATACATTCGATTTGATCTCTTGTTTGAATTTGAAAGAATTTCTAGAATTAGTTATAGATGATGGATGATTCGGGAAATAATTCAGACTTTCCCGAAAATAGTATTATAAGTGACTAATTTTATGAAGAAGAAAAACACGAAGTCGTCTCCACAATATAATATTAAAATCGATTAGGTCAATACCATCGATTATTGAACATGTTTCGAACCTCTATGGTTTTTTATTAAAAGAAGAACAAAGACTTGTTACATGGGTAATATGATACGATAAGTGCTACTTACATGGAGATGAAAAATTCAAAAAATTAGTTTTGTAGGTTAATGTTACTAAAATTTTTATATAATTCCCATGTTTATAACGTAGACCAATTGGGAAAATGGGAATACCCTTTCAAGGGTTCGTCCCCTACTTAAACTTGGAGGGCCGAAAACTTCAGCCGATACAAAATAATTCAAAGCCATGAGGAAAACAACAAATGCAATGGCGGTGATTGACAGCACATAAAGAGCCAACCATCTGTCAGACTGAATTGTCGAACCTAGCCATGGAACGACGACAAGAGAACTCCATGCACGGAACAAAATTGAACTAGATGTAAATCAAAACCAAAGTGGTAACTATACCATGCGTAGAGCTCAGATGTCATCTATCCATATTTACAAATTTATATATATCCATAAGAGTAAAACAATTATGTATCAAAATAAAGAACAGTATGTATATGACAGATTAGTTATTACAACAAAACAACCGAAGTGCAACTTGTACTGAAAAGGAAAACACCACAGAGCAAACAGGAATGGCCCTGTCCAAACGAACGATGCACTATGACGTAGAACAATTGGTTTATCGGAGATCAAGGAAGGAAAAGTTCTAATGAAATGTAAGAGAATTAAAAACTTACGACAATCAAACTGTACTTGTTCGTTTAAGGAATAACACTCGGATTGTTTATGACGGCATTGATCTCAAATATTTCAAGAAAATTGAGTAGAGAACCCTTTTGGCAACATGTAAAATATCTAAATCAGTCTCTATATCAAAGTATGGTTGTAATTAAGAATATGGTTAGCAAATGAACTTTTGGTATTATAATCTCTATGTGTTGAATTCAATCAGTTTAACATGTTCACAATCTTGTTTTATTTTTCTTTGACGACTATATTAGCATGTCAGAACATGAAATTCTGTAGACTAATCGATTTGTGGGAGAGAGGTACTTTATCTTTAGTATTGACTAACATTTTGGAAATAGGATCCGTAGTATAAAAGGAGAAATTGATATCATTACCGAAACGTCTGAAAATATTCAAGATATCGAGATCTCTGATATCTTGAATATTTTCAGACGTTTCGGTAATGATATCAATTTCTCCTTTTATACTACGGATCCTATTTCCAAAATGTTAGTCAATACTAAAGATAAAGTACCTCTCTCCCACAAATCAGGAGTCTACAGAATTTCATGTTCACAGACCGATTGTGCTGCCCAATATGTCGGTCAGAGTGGTAGAAAAATAAAAACAAGAGTTGGTGAACATGTTAAACTGATTGAGAGTTCTAGAAACCCACACATAGAGGATTATAATACCAAAAGTTCATTTGCTAACCATATTCTTGATTACAACCATACTTTTGATATAGAGACTGATTTAGATATTTTACATGTTTGCCAGAAGGGTTCTCTACTCAATTTTCTTGAAATATTTGAGGTCAATGCCGTCATAAACAATCCGAGTGTTATTTCCTTAAACGAACAAGTACAGTTTGATTGTCGTAAGTTTTTTAATTCTCTTACATTTCATTAGAACTTTTTCCTTCCTTGATCTCCGATAAACCAATTGTTCTACGTCATAGTGCATTCGTTCGTTTGGACAGGGCCATTCCTGTTTGCTCTGTGGTGTTTTCCTTTTTCAGTACAAGTTGCACTTCGGGTTGTTTTGTTGTAATAACTAGTCTGTCATATACATACTGTTCTTTATTTTGATACATAATTGTTTTACTCTTATGGATATATATATAAATTTGTAAATATGGATAGGTGACATCTGAGCTCTACGCATGGTATAGTTACCACTTTGGTTTTGATTTACATCTAGTTCAATTTTGTTCCGTGCATGGAGTTCTCTTGTCGTCGTTCCATGGCTAGGTTCGACAATTCAGTCTGACAGATGGTTGGCTCTTCATGTGCTGTCAATCACCGCCATTGCATTTGTTGTTTTCCTCATGGCTTCGAATTATTTTGTATCGGCTGAAGTTTTCGGCCCTCCCAAGTTTAAGTATGGGACGCACCCCTTGAAAGGGGTATTCCCATTTTCCCAATTGGTCTACGTTATAAACATGGGAATTATATAAAAATTTTTAGTAACATTAACCTACAAAACTAATTTTTTTGAATTTTTTCATCTCCATGTAAGTAGCACTTATCGTATCATATTACCCATGTAACTAAGTCTTTGTTCTTCTTTCATTGTAGAATACTTTTATATATGCTGAAGATGAACCTATAGAGGTTCGAAACATGTTCAATAATCGATGGTATTGACCTAATCGATTTTAATATTATATTGTGGAGACGACTTCGTGTTTTTCTTCTTCATAAAATTATACCACTCCACTTCGAGATACAATGGACTTCTACCACAGGTTATAAGTGACTAAACTGAAATCTCATGGCTATCAACAAATGAATAGACTCATTCTAAATATCGGAAACGATTTATACCAAAGATGAAATAACGAAATCTATTTGATTATATTCTTAGGAAATGAATGTCATGGAACAAACAGAAATAATAGTGAGAAAAAAAACATTATTCGAACTGAAACCACTTAAGGAATTCAAAATAAATCTATATTAACCAATTTTCTCATATGATAGTTGACTGACAATCATAGAAGCCAAAATATATATTGAATTTGAAATCAATTTGAAAATTAGCTGTTCATTATTCATTTTAGCCGAACTGAGAAAAAAATCACGTTTAAATTCCATTGCTAATTATATTATTCACAATCACCACATAAGACCTTCCCAAGAGCTACATGCTAGTAAAGTAAGATTACAATTGGGAAAATAAGCATTTTACATGATTGTATAATGATTTACAATAATTCGCCTAAGTGCGAACATTGCTCCAACGTTCACTTTAGCTTTGACAGGTCACCTATTGCTGCAGCGCGGCCGATTGTTTGTAAAACTATCAATATTTGGCTGAAATATTTATCGGAGCTTGATTCCAAAATTCGGAGCATTTTTCAAATGCCAGAAATTCATAAAATATATGAGTTTGGAGAACTGGGCATGAATGAATTTATCACATATGTTCAAATGTATATTCTACAAAATTTCCTACAAATATGTATGTAATATAATTCCTCATTCGGGAAGAATCTGTGAAACGGCTTTTATTTTTTTCTTCAACTATAACAAATATATAAATATATATATATATATATATATATATATATATATATATATATCCACACGGTGGTATATATAAATATATATATATATAAATATATATATATATATATCTATATAAATATATCCACACGGTGGAGTGGCCATAATTTCGGTTGGCCACTCTACCGCGTGGATGTAAAATATTCATAATGTTATTATATGTATCGTTACTAAATCCCAAATCATTATTTCAGATATCACCAATATTACCTAGGGTACTGGATTAGTTGGATATACTGGATGCTACTGACTGCAGAATCCCGCATTTTTTATAGTACTTAATAAAACTTTCATATTTATTTTGAACGATGTTTTTTATTTTCCACATCATATGTCTCAGTGGTGAAAGTGAAATAACTGTATCCCACTCGGCGTGAGCTTATGCCAGCATTGGCAAACACTTTTCATTCAAGTTATCTAGACTGGGCATAGGAGAGTTGTAATAGGGGGCTTCTAGCCCGAAATCACCCATTTTCCCATGTTAATCTCCATAAGGATTTCTAAGGTCCAAGCTGGTAATTTTTGTCCAAAATCTCCCAGCGTGTTCACGTCAAGCGCCTGCAGGTGTTCGGATCAAATGCACCGCGTGGAAGGGTCCGAACCGCCGACCTTCGGTACCTGCTGTATCATCGGATTACCATTTATCGATAACGCACATTGAAATCAAAGTTATATTTGCATGTCTATAGGATGACGGTTAATTATGATGATATCCATGGATGATTAGCATATGTATTTGGTATATTGTATGCTTCAGTATTTGACACCAAGTATATGGAGTTGATTTGTGCATTTTGTGCATTCGAGCATGAGATTTTATGAAAGAGAAACTCCTCTAGATTCACCCACGTTACAGAAAAATCAAGTTACCGATATGCGATTGAAAATAATTCTGACTTCTCCCAAATGCGATGTTTAACTATCTACATAGAAATGTAATATCAAATTTTTAATACAGAGTCTCAGTAGTGTGATAGTGTTCATAACTATTCTATACGATATAGCAAAGTTATACTTTTTAAAGGTACTTTATCATTTTGTATTCTCCTCGAATAGCTGAGTTCAATAAACTTCAAAACATAGGGTTAAAAGTAAATATTTACTGAGCAGCAGTGTGTTAAAAATAGCAAATTTAACAACTTTAAGTACATCATTTTTGTATTGCATATTTTAAAGAACACTTTATGCCTATTCAATGATATCAAGACATTATTTAAATCCTCGCATCTCGACTATCACCTGTCTAGATGGGCTGCTGTAGCAAATACAAATAAATAGAATTTAAATATTGCACATCCTGACTATGTATTCTACCATTCATTGAATAATAAAATAATTAAATCAGAAGAGTACTAGAACATCATCTCACCTACACAAACTTGAATTCTAAAGCGATGATGCACAGAACAATAAAATTTGAAAAGCATCAAACTCCCATGTTATTTTATTTTATAATATTCACTGAGCTGTGAGGATATAGGTGCCTTCATCACTGAAATATATTGTCAGCAAATTTTTCAATAATCCAGTAATCAATATGATTCATATGTTCTTGCGAATGCATGTTTAATAAAATATATATATATATATATATATATATATATATATATATATATATATATATATATATATATACTATGATTTTATCTCTGAACATAAGTCCGAAATCTGAAAAAAAACTTCAATTCCACACGAAAAGTACAATTGGCAATTAACGAAATAATTTGTCTGTATAAGTGTAGACATTTTCGAAAAGGAATATTTGAATATTTTAAGATAAAATATATCCTGTGAGACATATGAGGTTTTTCTTGAAGATTTTGGGGTGTGTTGCAAATTGGTCTACCCTTTATGGACATTTGGGGTGGAACATGGTAAAAAAACTTGAATTTTGTAAAATTTTCTTATAGTTGGGTAGTATAGAATAATTAATTGGGTTTAAAAAATTATTTGGAATAAAATAAGCCATAGGAGAACAATTTTACATTTTATTTTACATATATATATATATATATATATATATATAAATATATATATAAACAGTGGGGAATAACGGGGATCTTCAGTCAGCACAATAAAAATATGAACAAAATAAACAGATATCGGAAATCTTAGCAAAATCTTCAGTTATCTTTTACAAATAGATTAAAACTGATGATTCTCGAAGAATATAATATAATAATTTACACACCCACTACATATTTTATATTTTTCTGACGAATAATCATAGTTAGTAATTTCAAATCCTTCAATGTCACTTGAAACGTCGTAGCTTTAACACCATTCCGACAAAGGTTAACATATAATTTACGTTTTTTTTAAAACTAATGTTCATCAATCAACCACTAAGTAAGTACTCCCTTCATTTTAAGTATTTTTTTCTCAATAATGTGATTTACATATTTTAGGACCCTGGAGAAGTTTCAAAATTGAAACGAAAGCTCGGTCCAACGTATTGAAGAGTTTTCCATAATTCAACACTTGTGCTGACTGAAGATCCCCTATATATATATATATATATATATATATATATATATATATATATATATATATATATATATATATATATATATATATATATGATATTGGACGCTGTTAAAGCTATTATTACCTCATGAATATCAGTGAATCTTGCCCTTAATCACCATTTATTTAATCTATTTCATTAATAAATTTGGAATTATTCCAAGTATCGAAATCTTATAATTTCAACAGTGAAAAAATAAGTTATCTAGAAGTTGTACACTTTTGAGAGGTTGTACCAAACGAGATTTTACTTCACTTTTATTTGTATCCAGCAAATATGCATTATCATATTTTTTTCAATATAGGTATGAGAACTGAGACTGAATTGTAACTTGTGCTTTCAGTATCCCTATTTCATCGTATCAATCATGAGATATTGAAAACCATCACTGAGTAGGTTTCTCATATGATGTTAGAGCTCGGGAATCACATAAATTAGGACTGAATTTAGATTATATGCAACAATGAGTGAGATAACCGAAAGTCATTGGTATTCAATAAGAAACTGCTCATATAATAATTGAAATATCGGTTATATAATACCTATGGTCAAATTAATTCGAAAACAGCGATCAAAATACATTTAACAAAGAAACATTATTTTAATCAATTATCCTCTATCCATAACTTAGCGAATGTCCTATATCGACGGGCTTACTATTCCGTTCATGCCCACGAGAATCCACATTACTAAAAGATTAATAGGTACTCACCCCAAAAATATCGAATCGGAGAGAACGCTTCTATAATACTTTTAGCAGCAAAACTCGATGTTGAAACGAATGGTTTAGTATCTCATGGCTCATGGCTAGGGACTAGGGACAAGGACAACTTGAATATCTAGCCACACTCCTTGCTTCCTAGTAGTGGGAGGAGGAACACCTGCTATACTATACGCATACGTCACCGTCTTCGGTTAACAAGTCTATTCATGAGCGTCATGAGTATTGTAGAATACAATGCAATAGAATACATTCAAATTATTTAAAATTTCATTCTGAAAATGAGTAATAATGTAATGGATATCTGATGAATTTTGAGGTGCTCTTAGGTGTATATCGAAGAATTAAGGAAGCCGAAAGAAATACTAAGATATGATTAATATACAAAGGGATCAGTTTTAATCATATGTACCGAGCTTATAAAATAAACCCACTTGTAGATGAACTTTAACGGAAAGCGCTTCAAGGAAATATAATTATTATGTCATTTCGCATATGTACTCAACAGATTTTGACGAAGAAATGAAATCATCCTTCGAGATTATCATCGGCATCTCATTACATCTGTGTGGCAATATTCACAACAATTCATGTTAAATAAAAACAATTTAATGTTTTGTAGATGGAAATTTAAACGTGGTGTGGGTTCAGTATATGAAAAATACATATATACTTGAAACTTATATTTTAGGAACTAGGTGCTCTCTATTGACATTGAGTTAAGCATAAAACAACTTCAGTTATAAACATAAAAATATGTGTATCAGCATGATTTCTAAAATAAGGTTTTTGAAATTAGGGCTGATAAGAGTCTCTGAAATGTCCATGGTATCATTTATCCAATCTAAAGATATGGATTGTGGTTGATGAATCCTTAGAAAAAATATAGTATACGAGTGTAATTTTTCAATATTTTTATTGAAGGTATATTAAAATCCATAAATGATATAATCTGAAAGGAACATGTGGTTTGAAAAATTCAATGAGGACTTTTTTTATTGTTTTCGAGTAATTCGAAAAACTATTTTATTCCCTATGGATAGTAGTTGAGAAGAGAACAACTTCACCTAGGAATTCAAGAATACCTATATGGTGTATTATCAAGATCTCAGAATCGGATTTTGAAGCTTAGGTAGATAGTGAAAGGTCAATTGGTAACATTCATCCATGCCCAAGATGAGCGAATTCCGATATGCTAACTAGTTATACTTTTTGGATAGAAAAACTAATTTCATATATGCAGTAATGTCTTTTACACCTATTCAGAAGTTCAATTTTCAATGTGTAGGAGAAAGCATCGCAATCATAAAAATAAATTCCATATTTTGATATGAACCCATTGTATGGAACCTCAAAATATACATATGTGTATGCACGTCTTTCCATCAACCCGTTTGACAGACCTCACTAATTGAAAACAACGAGATTTTTTGAAATAATATCTAGAAGAATGTTTTTTAGTTTTTTGAATTTTGCATTGCTGAATATTTAAAGAATCTCTATGCATATTATCATCACATCAGGATGGTTTCGGTTTTTTCTTTTTATTGCTTGAAATCCGATATCACCTATAATAGGAATAGGTAGGAAGCTCTATATGACAACATATATTCTGCTATATCACTATGAGAATAAAACATATACTCAGCCATGTATTTTTTAGTCGTATTTCATTCCATTCAGCTGGAAAAATATAACCTCCAGTTTATTTACGCATATACAGAATAGTGTTTATTTGCAAACAGTTCTACACTACAACTAGAAAATCGGCAACGACCATACCACGTTGAGTGTTACCGGTTCTCGTCTCCTGTGCGTGGTATACTATCGCGCAGGACAGTCGCACGCGCACCTAACCACACTTTCGCTCCGGTGCCAAGTACGGATGTAGAAAGTGATTACAAAAATCAATAACTCAAAAAGTATTTTTCGAAACCGGAAAATACATACTCCCTCAGAATACCACAACCTTAAGACGTGGAAAAAGTATAATTTCTCTGCCCTTTGTGCCAAAAGGAAAGAGATGATTGAAGATTGAGAGAAGAGCGCCGGAAGGACGCCATCTCAAAATATCAACTAAAAAGCCTAAAAATACCCTTTTCGGCTGGAAAATTAGTAAATAACTGTAAATAAATAACACAGACTGCGCTACCAACAAATTTAAGAAGGAAGAATCCAGGAATCTGGAAGAAAATCAAGGAAGAAGAGGACTTTGTCAAAGAAGCCACTACTTTCCATCACAATTCGGACCAAAAACCCATGAAAAACCAATAATCTGGACAATATATGGACAGAAATAGACACATAACAAAGTAAGCTACAAGAACAAGTACTTATTTAGTGGGAAATCTGAAAGAAACAGGGAAAAACTCAGGTTAGTGTGCTCTCGTATCTAAGTGAGTACGCCGAGCATCACCCTAGAACTCCGTTCGAAAAATTTTTTCGGAGCATATATTTATAACCTCCGATAGAAGCTCCGCCCACGCCCCTTTTCGACCGACAGGCCAATAGGAAGCGAGAGTTGGCATTGAAATATAGAATCGCTATCGAACAGCGCATCAATTGAAAATTACAAGCGATCAAAACAGATCGTTGGAAAACAGACATGGAATCTAGCGAAGAATCTAGTGACTATGAATCTGTTGATTTACAAAGACGTCCTGGTACCACAAGAGGACTGGGATGTTGAAAAATATGAAATATATATGAGGTCAATTGTTAACCTTAGGATCAGCAAAACGGACGAAGAAAATCACAAATTTTTCGATCAGAAATACAGTGATTGGTTAGAACCTGTAAGATATATTCAAAATATAATACAAGGAAAACAAGAAATCTTCGATAAAGACGAAGAAAGGATACACAACGAATACTTCGCTGAGTATACAGTAGCCTGTGAAATGTATGATAAAGTATTCCCAGACTTATGGAGAAAATATAGAAAAAACAGGATAATTCTTGGAAAAAACTCCAGAAAAAAGCCTGAACAAACCAACATAATGACAGAGAAAGGTATGGAAAAAGGGGGGGAGGCAGGTTTAGTACCCAGGATATATAGTATGGGTGCCCAGCCACCCCCCTCGAACCTACCCCTAAATAAAGAAAATATAAATGCTGAAGAAAATAAAATTAGAAACCCTGAAATCTGCCAAACAGATGGACAGATGGATATCTCTAATGATACTATAAAAGATCCAAGCTCATCTGAAGATGATAGCGCTGGAAAGCCAACAAAAAATTATGAAAATCCTAAGAAGAAAACATTGAAAAGGAAAAAAGCAAATACTATACAAGAGAGTAATGAAAATACAGTAACGAGTAAATCTGTACCCCCTATAATGCTAGAGGGAAAATTTTTGCCCAATAAAGAAAAAATTTCAGAAATGGAAAAAATATTTGATAAGAAGTTTGCTATCAAATATACCCAAGACAACACAATAATATTTCTAGAAAACATGAAAGATGTTGAAAAGATGAAACAATACATCAATAACCAAGGGATGGGATATTTCTCCTACACCCCTGTCTCGAAAAAACAACATGCCTTCGTCCTCAAAGGGATGGACAATGGACCAACCCCTGAGAAGATCTCGAAATGGCTAAAAACAGAACATAACTTAGAAACTTATAATATCTATAGAATGAGAAAGACGGACAGGCCCCTGTACCTGATCATCACGGGCGGGGACACTACCCTCACTTATCTGAAGAAAAACATAAAAACTATTGATAACATAATGGTAGATTGGGAATTGAGGAAATCAAATTCGAGCCTTACTCAGTGCAGACGATGCCAGCGATGGAATCATGCTGCCATAAATTGCCAACTACCCCCTAGATGCTTAAAATGTGCAGAAGGGCACATGACGAACACCTGCACGAAAAGCCCGGACGTTCCAGCGAAATGTGCAAATTGCACCCTGGACCATCCGGCTAACTATAAAAAATGCAAAGTACATATAGAAAAACTTGCATTAAAAGGAAATCAACCCCAAACACACCCCATCAGGAGTATGGGATATCAAAATAGACAACAACTAATAACAAACAACAACAGAACGGCCACTCACCCCACGGGAGGCCAGGGTGAGGGTGCAACGCCGAGGACACAAGAAAGAAGTAACAGGAGCACAGAAGCGGAAACTCACCTAGGAGTGAATGCTGGGAATGGCCCGCCCCCGCGATCTGAAGCTGATGACTATTCTAAAACACTTATGTTGAACATAAATCAAAGCATATGTAATCAAGCAGAAACTTTAACTAAACTGCACAATGCCGTTCAGGCACTTACACAAATGATACAACAACTTTTCATGGCGCTCACGTCTGTAGCCCCGGCGGGCTTCGGGGGAGGGCGACTAGGTTCGCCAACGCCCTCAGGAGTCCCGGCGGGAATGCACGCGGGAGCGGGTATGTCAAGTTGAATACATAACACAAAACAGCTAAATAAGCTATTCCTCAAAACAACACTCAAAAGCCCACAAAACATTTATAATACAAACGGCGAACGGTCTAGTGGCTTAGACGTCCGCCTTTAGAAACAAAGGTCCGGGGTTCGAATCCCGGGCAAGTCAAACGAGAAAAATCTTTTTTGTAGATTTTTCTCATTTTATTTCAAAACTATTAGCATTAATTGCTACCTCAAAACCTTTTCACACAAAAAACACCCTCACAACCCCATATACTCCAAATTAATTTGTAAAATCCAAATTAATTACTCAAATATACCAAACGAGGAAAATCTCGCAGATCTTTCTCATTCTACTTCAAACAAATTTTCCTCAAATATCCATACACAAAAATCACCCCCAAAACTTACTACACAAAAACTACCCCCAAAACTTTACCTCAAATACCATCAAAACGAGAAAAAATCGTACAGTTTTTTCTCAGTCTACCCCAAAATTTCTTACACAAACCCATAAAACCACCCTCAAAAATTATTACGTCAAAACCCTCAAAACTTACCCTCAAAAATTTAGCACACAAAACTACCCTCAAAACGTTATACTCAAACATTACTCAAACAACCCAAAATATCACCCCCTTCACCAGGTTTTTTGACTATTTCTTTTCCTGGAAAACTCCACATAATCAATCTCCTCAAAACTATCTCATACACAAACAATCAAACACTCCTTCAAATATTCGTGTTAGAGCTTCTGCTAGGAAACGAATTATACACTCATAAAATAACATACCTAACCCACTTTCGCAGAGAACAGCTAAAGATCGCTGGGACGGGGTCCAATCAATCAATCAATCATAAATTTATTCCACTATATACAATTTACATATTGAACTTAACTACTATATACATTTTTTACACTATGTCACTCCTTTCTGGGACTCCTCCTAGAGGGATGGGGGGATGGAAAGGAGTTTCGGCTTTTTCATGGGGACTTTAAGGCTGCCCACTTGCCCTCCCGAGGGGGCGAAGGGACCGCCCCTGCTGGTGTTGGTAGTTTGCCTCTTTGATATATTAGTCTAGCTCATTTAAAGTTATTTGGTTATTGGGCGCCTCCCACTTGCGTTTATGCGCCTTTGTAATTTTTTCTCGTTGATATTCGAAAATGCGTTTTTTATTTTATCGTATCTCTTTTATTACGTTATGACGTTACCCACCACTGGAAAAATTTGGAAAAAACCAGCTTTGGAAAATTGTAGGCTATTTGGTACAATTCAGTACCATTGTCTAGATTTCGCCCCTTGGGGCTCTAAGAATTTTCTGCCAACTCTATACCTCGTTGTACAGCGCAAGTTTTGAAAAGATAACCCCGTGTTTCCTGGGTTGGTTCACTCTGGTGTTTGTTATCCCCGCCGTGAGCGGACTCTTAGGGAGATGGTAGCGGTAGAACTTGTCTGATACTTTGTATATAAATTCTTCTATCGTATCTATTTTTGCTAGCTCGCGCAATCTAATCTACCTGTTGCTATTAGTAGCAATACGAAGTGCTTTATTTTGCAGCCTCTCTAACCTCGATATCTGAGTTTTAGGGAGACTGCAAAAGATTGGACAGGCGTATGTCATTGCCGGCCTGATTATTTGTTTGTAAATTCGCAGTTTGTTGTCCTGCGACAGCTTCGAGTTACGTGCAATGAGGGGATACGTGCGGCTGATTGCCGCCGCTCCCTTCTGTAACGCTAGCGAAATGTGTTTATGCAAGTACATCCGACTGTCCAATTCCACCCCCAGGTATCTCACGGAGGGCCTCTCTACCACTTGGTTGTTTTCAACCTTTAACTTCCCGAGGATCTTTACGTTAGTTCGTTTCCTCGTGAAGTTAACGACCTCCGTTTTAGTGGGATTCAACTTGATCTTGTTATTCCCTAAATATGGTATGACCAACCGATCCAGATGAATCTGGAGCTGTCTAGCAGCCACTTCGCTCTGGTACGAGTGGGCGTAGATCGCGGTATCATCCGCGAACATAGCCGTGCTCGTCCGAGCGAAGGTCGGAAAGTCATTGGTATATAGCGAATACAGGATCGGTGATAGTGAGGACCCCTGTGGGACCCCCGCCCCGATTGCGTACTCTGGGTCCAGTTCCTCGCCTGTACGAGGGCATGCATTCCGTTCTTGAGCCGGGGCGTCCGTTCGGAAGTGGTAGGGCACTCCGAGGGATGATCTGGCTCTCTCCAGAAATGGACTATGAAATCCCTTACAGTAAATTTTTTTTGGGGGCTTTGGAAGGCAAATAACCTGAAATCACTTTGATAATGGTTCTCTCTAAAGTACTTCATGTTGGTAATCAGCGTGATTATATGAATCATTTCCAGGAAAATGATTCTTCGTTATGGGGCGGGCTCTATCATTTTATTAGTTGAAGCACTCCTATTCAGTAACCCTTGACTGGATTGAAATATGTTTCATTGATGAATTCAATAATCTATATTCGAACTAGGTTATATATTCATTTCTTTGGTTCAGTTCCGCTCTGAAAGTGGAAGCATGAGTCAGATTTAACCCGCCCATATTTTATCCACTGTTGTAGAAATCAATTTTACATTTCATGAGTTCCTACTGACCCCACTATAATTTTTATAATTCGATGTTCCGTGTAGTGGAAATTTATCTCTGAATATATTAAAATATTATTTTGTGTTGTTCGTGGTAATTGAATTTGGTGTGCGTATGTCATACAGGACTATAAAGCATTTTGATATCATGCGATTGAAACAGTGAGCTGAACGATGTCACCATTATTTAAATAAATAGTGATGATTTGATTCATTAGAAACTTATAATATCTATAGAATGAGAAAGACGGACAGGCCCCTGTACCTGATCATCACGGGCGGGGACACTACCCTCACTTATCTGAAGAAAAACATAAAAACTATTGATAACATAATGGTAGATTGGGAATTGAGGAAATCAAATTCGAGCCTTACTCAGTGCAGACGATGCCAGCGATGGAATCATGCTGCCATAAATTGCCAACTACCCCCTAGATGCTTAAAATGTGCAGAAGGGCACATGACGAACACCTGCACGAAAAGCCCGGACGTTCCAGCGAAATGTGCAAATTGCACCCTGGACCATCCGGCTAACTATAAAAAATGCAAAGTACATATAGAAAAACTTGCATTAAAAGGAAATCAACCCCAAACACACCCCATCAGGAGTATGGGATATCAAAATAGACAACAACTAATAACAAACAACAACAGAACGGCCACTCACCCCACGGGAGGCCAGGGTGAGGGTGCAACGCCGAGGACACAAGAAAGAAGTAACAGGAGCACAGAAGCGGAAACTCACCTAGGAGTGAATGCTGGGAATGGCCCGCCCCCGCGATCTGAAGCTGATGACTATTCTAAAACACTTATGTTGAACATAAATCAAAGCATATGTAATCAAGCAGAAACTTTAACTAAACTGCACAATGCCGTTCAGGCACTTACACAAATGATACAACAACTTTTCATGGCGCTCACGTCTGTAGCCCCGGCGGGCTTCGGGGGAGGGCGACTAGGTTCGCCAACGCCCTCAGGAGTCCCGGCGGGAATGCACGCGGGAGCGGGTATGTCAAGTTGAATACATAACACAAAACAGCTAAATAAGCTATTCCTCAAAACAACACTCAAAAGCCCACAAAACATTTATAATACAAACGGCGAACGGTCTAGTGGCTTAGACGTCCGCCTTTAGAAACAAAGGTCCGGGGTTCGAATCCCGGGCAAGTCAAACGAGAAAAATCTTTTTTGTAGATTTTTCTCATTTTATTTCAAAACTATTAGCATTAATTGCTACCTCAAAACCTTTTCACACAAAAAACACCCTCACAACCCCATATACTCCAAATTAATTTGTAAAATCCAAATTATTTCAAATACAAACGAGAAAAAATCGTACAGTTTTTTCTCAGTCTACCCCAAAATTTCTTACACAAACCCATAAAACCACCCTCAAAAATTATTACGTCAAAACCCTCAAAACTTACCCTCAAAAATTTAGCACACAAAACTACCCTCAAAACGTTATACTCAAACATTACTCAAACAACCCAAAATATCACCCCCTTCACCAGGTTTTTTGACTATTTCTTTTCCTGGAAAACTCCACATAATCAATCTCCTCAAAACTATCTCATACACAAACAATCAAACACTCCTTCAAATATTCGTGTTAGAGCTTCTGCTAGGAAACGAATTATACACTCATAAAATAACATACCTAACCCACTTTCGCAGAGAACAGCTAAAGATCGCTGGGACGGGGTCCAATCAATCAATCAATCATAAATTTATTCCACTATATACAATTTACATATTGAACTTAACTACTATATACATTTTTTACACTATGTCACTCCTTTCTGGGACTCCTCCTAGAGGGATGGGGGGATGGAAAGGAGTTTCGGCTTTTTCATGGGGACTTTAAGGCTGCCCACTTGCCCTCCCGAGGGGGCGAAGGGACCGCCCCTGCTGGTGTTGGCAGTTTGCCTCTTTGATATATTAGTCTAGCTCATTTAAAGTTATTTGGTTATTGGGCGCCTCCCACTTGCGTTTATGCGCCTTTGTAATTTTTTCTCGTTGATATTCGAAAATGCGTTTTTTATTTTATCGTATCTCTTTTATTACGTTATGACGTTACCCACCACTGGAAAAATTTGGAAAAAACCAGCTTTGGAAAATTGTAGGCTATTTGGTACAATTCAGTACCATTGTCTAGATTTCGCCCCTTGGGGCTCTAAGAATTTTCTGCCAACTCTATACCTCGTTGTACAGCGCAAGTTTTGAAAAGATAACCCCGTGTTTCCTGGGTTGGTTCACTCTGGTGTTTGTTATCCCCGCCGTGAGCGGACTCTTAGGGAGATGGTAGCGGTAGAACTTGTCTGATACTTTGTATATAAATTCTTCTATCGTATCTATTTTTGCTAGCTCGCGCAATCTAATCTACCTGTTGCTATTAGTAGCAATACGAAGTGCTTTATTTTGCAGCCTCTCTAACCTCGATATCTGAGTTTTAGGGAGACTGCAAAAGATTGGACAGGCGTATGTCATTGCCGGCCTGATTATTTGTTTGTAAATTCGCAGTTTGTTGTCCTGCGACAGCTTCGAGTTACGTGCAATGAGGGGATACGTGCGGCTGATTGCCGCCGCTCCCTTCTGTAACGCTAGCGAAATGTGTTTATGCAAGTACATCCGACTGTCCAATTCCACCCCCAGGTATCTCACGGAGGGCCTCTCTACCACTTGGTTGTTTTCAACCTTTAACTTCCCGAGGATCTTTACGTTAGTTCGTTTCCTCGTGAAGTTAACGACCTCCGTTTTAGTGGGATTCAACTTGATCTTGTTATTCCCTAAATATGGTATGACCAACCGATCCAGATGAATCTGGAGCTGTCTAGCAGCCACTTCGCTCTGGTACGAGTGGGCGTAGATCGCGGTATCATCCGCGAACATAGCCGTGCTCGTCCGAGCGAAGGTCGAAAGTCATTGGTATATAGCGAATACAGGATCGGTGATAGTGAGGACCCCTGTGGGACCCCCGCCCCGATTGCGTACTCTGGGTCCAGTTCCTCGCCTGTACGAGGGCATGCATTCCGTTCTTGAGCCGGGGCGTCCGTTCGGAAGTGGTAGGGCACTCCGAGGGATGATCTGGCTCTCTCCAGAAATGGACTATGAAATCCCTTACAGTAAATTTTTTTTGGGGGCTTTGGAAGGCAAATAACCTGAAATCACTTTGATAATGGTTCTCTCTAAAGTACTTCATGTTGGTAATCAGCGTGATTATATGAATCATTTCCAGGAAAATGATTCTTCGTTATGGGGCGGGCTCTATCATTTTATTAGTTGAAGCACTCCTATTCAGTAACCCTTGACTGGATTGAAATATGTTTCATTGATGAATTCAATAATCTATATTCGAACTAGGTTATATATTCATTTCTTTGGTTCAGTTCCGCTCTGAAAGTGGAAGCATGAGTCAGATTTAACCCGCCCATATTTTATCCACTGTTGTAGAAATCAATTTTACATTTCATGAGTTCCTACTGACCCCACTATAATTTTTATAATTCGATGTTCCGTGTAGTGGAAATTTATCTCTGAATATATTAAAATATTATTTTGTGTTGTTCGTGGTAATTGAATTTGGTGTGCGTATGTCATACAGGACTATAAAGCATTTTGATATCATGCGATTGAAACAGTGAGCTGAACGATGTCACCATTATTTAAATAAATAGTGATGATTTGATTCATATTTCCCAAAAATATATTTGATCTAAAAACATGAATACACATTTAGCTATACGAACATCTAGAGAGTCAGCCGGTTATGTTAGATATATATATATATATATATATATATATATATATATATTTATATATATATATATATATATATATATATATATATATATATATATCTGCAAGAAGATGAATGCCATTCAAAGTTCTTTTCGGGGTAAAAAATAATTCTCAAATGTATTTTGTATTCTGTTCTCGGCTGGAATATTCCTTCTTGTTTCCTCGCCTATACATTGACATTGCATAAATTTACCCTACACAATTGGATGATTTTCACATGATTTAGAATAATAGCCATTCCATTATCAACTCAATGAAGCAGAGTCATCCTCTCATAAGTTTCATGCGTATATGGGTAGTGATTTGGGTTCTCTAGAATCCTGCATAATGAACGAATTCTATTTCTATAATACTTTACGGAATATCCTGAAAAAATACAGTTGTAATGCGCACATCACAAAAATGTATACCCTATTATTCACATACATGTAGAGTGAAAAAGGCAATTATTTTCAAAATTATCTCACCCAATTGATATGTATCTGAGTTGCTTAAGTGATATATCATTTATTGCCCAAGAATGTCTTCAGTATACTATACTCGGTTGAAAAATGCCTTGTGTCCTCGTCTATATATTGTATAAACTTGCATGATATCATTGAATATTCCCCAGATGATTTGTAAATAATATCCATTCCTGAATCTCTCTAAGTATAGTTGTCAATTTGAATCCATACATAAGATCTGCACTACGGTTTTCCGAAGTATTATTAGCGATATAAATATTTTTTCATGATAAAGGTAAACCTTGAGAAAATATGGTATTAATTTTAGTGTCACATATAACTACTCAGCTCATAATTAATCTAGATATCGCTCAGTAGTTTTGGAATGTATTAATTCTAGTTGAATATATGACGATAGTGTGATCCTACATGCCATTCGATTTGAAATATAGAATTGAAGTCATCAATAATTCATGATTTTTGGTTATGAATAGCGCGGTGAGAAAGGTGATTGTGTAATACTGTGAAAATAAGTTTTTTTCGATCAAGTTAATGAAGCAGAGCCCGCATCCCAAAAGTTGAATTAGTTAGTATTGATTTGAGTTCACTGGAAGCCAGTATGATGTGAGTATTTGACATTATATTTTCCTCTTGAAAACGATATTGGAATACAACTCTCAATCATCTTTCGTAGAAAACGCATAAAACAATAACATAGCTCACCAGGCGACCGGAGAGTCAGATGGTCAGATTGCTAGCTAGCCAGGTGAGAAATATATAGATTCCATTTTTCATATGTGGTATGATGAATGAAAATGAAATAGACATCAGACCAGAAAGGTATCATTAGTCTTTGAAAAAACGTTGTTTTTTTCAGTCAAACATACTAGGCTGAAGAATTCCTAGGTCCTCACCTACACCGTATAATGTATAAAATTATCTGATATCATTGAACGATTCTGATATGAAATCCATTTCATTTTTCCTAAATTATCGGCAATATGAATCTTTTCATGTGGTCAATAGTGATAATTTCCACAATATTGACATCAGATTTGGATGGGAAAACATTTCTCCACATTGCGAAAGATTGGCCTTTGTTTCAATCTCAAATATCAATACATCTAGTCAGCCGATAGTTGATCCAATCACCACTTAGTAGTTTTGTGGTGTAGTAATCTTGGCTGAATATGTCTATGATGTGATACCAGGAAGGAACAAAAAAAAAGTTAACGTATTTGTATATAAAGTGCGTGGAAATATATCTATTATTCCGTACTATGCAATATTTACCAGAATTCTATCACTTCCATTGAATCATTCATCCGACATTCCCTTATTCAAAATAATCAATTCACTTACAAATTATTCTATAACAAATTTCATTGTGGGACAAATCAAAAAGCTTTCACAATGATAAATATATAAATAGACAAATGATTAGGCTCAAGTGTTGGGGTTATATGAATTATTAAGATGTATTAGTATTATTTCCACCACTGGAAGGTATGGGAAATATTTTGTCGGTGCTTCAATCGTTCTCGTCCCAGATGCCCGAAGATGTTCGAGAGGTTGCAAATATATATAACACCTCAAGGCTCACCATAGCGATATGATACACATCATTTTCAGGGTATATCTATCGAATGCACACACCCCAGAAACTGCATAATACTCTTCACATTTTTAGTCGGTTACAAACCATTTCAATAACATTAGAACTATTGGAAATATGCACAAAGCCATCTGAATAATTACATATAACTTTTATTTTGCATCCACCTGCGAGTGAGCTCTGTGTAACATTTACAAAAACCCAATGAAAGTTTCAGATGGATTCCTCGATACCATGAAATACATTTACAAATATCAAATTTCATCCACCCTTGTAGTCTAAAAGGTAATCAATTTGATCTCAAGTATTCGTTTTCAGGTACATATTATTGAATATGTGAGGGAATAGCTGAAAAATGTAGAATTTTCATCACATTGAACTGCATGTTTAAGGAACGCAAAAGTGGCTTACCTATATTACCCACAAATATCAATTGGTATTCAAGTGTTACCCGATATTTTGGAAAACGTTCACACATAGCCCTCATCACAGTCATAAGTCATAATGCACATGCATCTCGCCAACCTCAATTACGTATGCTTCCAGGCCCTTTCCAAGTAAAAATATTCAAAAAAATGTACGATATGAATTTTTGAAATATGCGTCTTTATATTTCACTCTGATATCAGCTCAAATATTGAAGACTTATATATTTTCTTCCCCGTGAGAAATCATCAATCAACTCCATATTTTTTTTTTCAGATGTCAAATATCAAAAATACTATGATCCAAAACCGACAATCAATAATGGTTACATAATCAAGCTCCAATCTTATCACCCCTAATCTGGACCTTGTCATTTTTTTTCACATAAAAAATATCGAGGATCGCATACACTAATTCAATAATATTACCCATATTGAGTTCCAGCTGAATCCTTTTAGTCTAGTTACTCCAATCGAGAAATGTCCGAACCAACTTCATATTTTTATGTCAATTATCAATGATATACGCTATAAACAAAAATCCATATACCTTCTGGAAAACAATCAATATCAATCACCTGTGATACGTTATAAACCAGAATCCATTTACCTTCTGATCAACAATCATCCTCCATTGAGCTTAAGCTGAATCTCGTCAGTCCAATTCTCACAATCGGGAAATGCACAAATTGACCGCTTATCTTTCCATGTCAAGAACCTAGGGATACAATGAACCGAAACCATACATCAATCAGCAATCAAAAATAGCACCATAATTGAACATTTCTCCACTCGAAAAATGCACAAATCAACTTCATATACTTTGTGTCAAATATTGAAGCATACGATATACCGAATACATACGCTAATCATCCATAAATATTATTAAAATTAATCCTCATCCTCCTCCTCCAGGTAAATTCAAAGAAAAACAAATATTAACAGTAGTAGCAGTATATATCCAAGAATGCTTATCATTTCTATTCAAAAACAGGGAATATTTCAACACAAATCAGACAGTACACACATATAGTACGAGATCGTCAAATTATACTCATCCCATACACAGACTTTCAATGTCAGAAAAAGGAGCTCACTATAGCTGCATCAAATTTTTCAATAAGCTTCCAAACAGCATGAAATTTATCAGGAGTTTGAATGTTTTCAGAAAAGGGAATTCACAAACTGTTAGTACAACTAGAATTCTATGATGTGAAGAAATTTATGAATGCCACCTGGTAAAGTGAGAATTTCTGTCCAATGTTTGTAGATTTTTAGATTTGTATATATATATATGCACGGATGCCTACTTCGTTCTGGGTTCTGATACTGTGATCTATTGCTGTACTTACCTGTTTTTGAAATGAAGATGATATTATTATTATTATTATCATAGACATGCAAATATATCTATGATTTCAATGTGCGTTATCGATAAATAGTAATCCGATAATACAGCAGGTACCGAAGGTCGGCGGTTCGGACCCTTCCACGCGGTGCGATTGATCCGAACACCTGCAGGCGCTTGACGTGAACCCACTGGAAGATTTTGGACAAAAATTACCAGCTTGGACCTCAGAAATCCTTATGGAGATTAACATGGGAAAATGGGTGATTTCGGGCCAGAAGCCCCCTAGCACAACTACTCATAGGAATATCAAAAATACACATTTCACACAAATAAAGCAAATTCTGGCGTCAAAATCGTAATTGGTACAGTTAGTCAGGTGATTTTATAAAACATTACTCCTACTGAAGTTTCATATCAGTCATTAATTGAAAATTCCACATAATGCAAGTAACGGTCCTGGTTGCTGGTTCTTCCGTTGTTTGTTTCCATTGAGCACGAGTGAACGCCTATCGTTTCAATATGAGTACAGTGGAATGCTCGCAATGAACAATAGAGATTCATGTTCAGTTGTGTTTGAATGAAAAACAGGGAGGGGTTATTACAATCGTTTTATCCTCAGTGATGTTTTGAGGACGATATGACATGAATAATTTTGTCCATGAGATCGAATGTATCACAATCTCAAGAATTAAATACAATCATTACAATCTAGGGACGTCTCAAAAGAGTTGAGTATTGCCAGTGGTTCCTGACAATCACCACCACATATGAAAAGAAGTGAATAATTTTCATAATACACTTTTTGGTAGCGCAAAATTCTGATGGTGTACTTCTTCAGTGAATGAAGTAGAAGGAAAGCCATGTGAAATGAGAAATCGTCATAGAAACATGTTTCATTTAAACCCGCAGATAGAGATACATTCCGGGACCGTTATATATATATATATATATATATATATATATATATATATATATATATATATATATATATATATATATATATATATATATATATATGTTATATCTCACTTTTCACTTAAGACTTTTAAAAAACAATTATTACTTCAAAAAGGAGTATAGTAGACTCCTTTGGACTTCATTCGGAAAATATAATAATACAATTAAAACTACTCGAGTGAGTGTCTGAAAACAACCAGTGATAAATGATGCCTCGCAGGGCTATTTATAATATTAGAAAAATGGTGACGCTGCTTAGACCAGCTAAATATTATCCTGTAGTCAGTCTCTGAGAGCGGACGTGATGACCCTGGGATGATAGCAAGTCAGCAGTTTCCTGGAAGGTAACCTGATACTCCTGGGATGGCCACTGGTTATCTTGCATATTACAGCTCCCTCCATAACGAAAAAGTTGATGCCATGCAGCAACTTTTAGGGTTGTGAGGTGATCATTCGTCGCCTTCCAGATGGATGGATTTTTCCTGCATTTCTTCACGAAGGCTTGGTCTTCTTCTTGGGAAAATGCTGGAGATTCTTCTCAACGGTTTGAATGGTCTGTGCGGTGGAGGCGGTGAATCGTCAGGTCCTGTCCGAGCCAGTCTTGTCGTTCTCTTTCTGCACTTTCAGAATAGGTAGAGTGCCAACAGGGATAAGACAAGTGACATGGTGAAGAAGGTGAACCATGATATGTTCTTCTCGACGAAAGGTTGTTGAATCAGGTCATCTAGGCTTTTTGAATATGAGTCCAGCTTGTGTTTGGCACCGTCCAAGTCATCAACATTCAGATCGTTCAATTTGAGGGGCTTCAGTTTCGGCAGTTTCGATTTTTCTGAAATATCCACAAAACACTCGTATGGAATCACAACTGGATGGGTGCCGTGGGTGACGTTCGGTGTTTTCGATCCTTGGAAATTTGCCTGGATCTTTGTAATTCCAATAAACGCACTACATTCAATCTGGAGTTTCACGATTGAATTCTTATGAATAATTTCAGTCTTACTGTTCATACTGGGACAATTCACGGTCACTTGTGAAGGTTCAGAAAGGATCACTAGCCATAGATTGGTTTCGAGTTTTTGAATGTTATAACCTTGGCTAAAAATCAAAAAAGTTTCGCGGAATGTTTTTGAAACTTTTGAAAATTTGGGCTGCACAAATGGAGTTATAGTCTATTGGATATGCGAACATATCGGAGCACAATTCAGTTCTATGAAAAAGCGGTTTACACGTTTTCAAGTCTGTCACAGGTATGAACATTAAAGAATCTTCATCTTTCGCGATGAATTTTTGAGAAATCGAGAGAATGTGATAGAGGCCAGTTCTATTATCATATATTGGAATTGGGTACAGTTGGTACAGGGTGAAAATTTGTGGTTCTGTAAGAGGAATTTTTAGGATAAAGACTAAGTTCGAATTGGTTTGGAACGCTTCTAATTCTATGATTTCAAGGTATTGTGCTATTTTGGAGAGTTTTGTTTGCAGTGGGAAATTGTTTCTCCGTAGGTTTTGAGAAATTTCCTGTAAGGCGGTAATCAAATGGTCGGGTGTAATGATTGAAGAATGAATTATATTCAAACGTGCAAAGGTAATTGAATCTAACATATCATCATTAAAATTCTTCGAGGAATAGAAAACTTTCCATTAGTTTTTCGCAAATATCGATAAATTTCAGTTTTGTTTCAACGTGACTAATTCTATCGCTCCATCGATTGATAGTATATTCTATAATTTTGATATCGTCATTGAAAGTCTTCTCATCGACTTGCAATTTGCAAATGGTGGTACTGAAATTTTGGATAATTGATGTGGTTACTGAAATTTGGTTCTTTAATAAGTTCTCCAATTAGTGTTCATCGTTATTCAACCTATTAATACAGCTGGTATAGTAATCGCCCTCAGTGGCATCTAAATTGTCAGTGATTGTTTTGAATATACTTCCTATTCCGTCGATCAGGCCTCTTTTATATCGTTTAGTATCTAAAATAGTTTCTTCCAATTTCTGTTCAATAGAATTTGAAATTTGGCTGAGAAGGCCAATATGAGTTTTTACCTCGGATCGAAATTCGTTCATTCTATGTCCTGTGAATTGTATTGTGTTTACGAGAGTTCCTAGAATTCTACGGTTATTTTCGTACGCATTTTTTAATACGGAAATGTCTTTATTTACAAGTATAGTCCATTTATCGTTAGTGAGTACGATATTTCCATTTTCATGGTAATATACGCCAATTGTATCATTTATTGGTTTGATTTGGTATTGAGACTCTACTGATCCGACCAGCAGCAGCAACCTGAAAATAAATTAATCTTCAGTATACGGCTTCATGCAATCGGAGTTAATTTTTGATCTTTGATTGGTTCGAGGATTCAGAAGTATCGCGGAATTCAGGAGAATTTGTTCTATTATGAAAGGACCATTGAATTTGTTGTGTAATTTATTCTTTATTTGGGATTCCTTGACATATACTCTGTCCATGACTTTATATTCTGGGGTTTCCTTTTTTATGTTGCGATCAAAACGAACTTTGGCTTTTTCTTTTTGTTTTAGGGTACGTCCGCGGGCAATTTTATAGAAGTGAGAAATTTTATTATTTAGGTCTCGTATATACTTGGTGATTAACTGTCCTTAATTGTAATTGTGTGACCAAAGACTAGTTCGTGGGAAGTAAACCCATGTGTTTTATTCACAGAGTTATTATAGCAAATAACTGTGTATGGAAGATTATTGAATGGATGTTCGTTGGGATGTTCGGCCATATGTATCCGAATCATTTCGAGAAGGGTTGCGTGAAATCGTTCAACTGAACCGTTCGATTGTGGGTGATGCACACTGGAATATGTGATTTAATGTCATAGAGAACACAAAGGTCTCTAAGGGTGGCATTGTCAAATTCTCTGCCGTAGTCGCAGTGAATTCTCAGAGGTGTTCCGAAATGTTGAAAGTATAAAATTAGGGTATTGACTATACTTCGTCCGGTTTTGTCATCTAATGTGTAAAGTTGCGTGAATTTCGTTAGTTCGTCCCGTATGCTCAGTGCGTAATTTTTCGTTGGCATTTCTACTATGTCTATGTTGATTCTTTCGAATGCTGTTCTAGGGGTTTCAATTTTTTCTACATATTTTAGTTCTTTGACAAATTTGGCATGTTTTTATATAATTCTCAATACTTCTCGTAAGTCCGGGCCAATTGTATTTTTCTTTTATTCTTCTAATCGTTTCATTGATTCCTCTATGAAGGTTATTTTTTCCGTTGTGGTGGTTGATTATTATTGGAATTTGGTCTGAGTTTGGATTAGTTATCAAATTTAGGCATACCTTGGATTTAATTTCTTTTTCTGAGAAAATGAAACAAAGTATCTCAAGAATCGGGAGTTCTAAGTTATTCTCAACGCAATAGGTGTTTGAGAGATCAATTTCGTTTTGATGTCTATACAGGGTTAGAAATAAATGTTCTACTACTGTATCAACGTCGAATGGTAGAGGGACAATATAGTATTTTCGATTTTTGATCGTTTCACTCGATACGATATTGATTTTCAAATTCCTATAGTCATAATTCTGTTCGAATATATCGTCGAAGATTTTGTAATGGAAATCTTTGAAGCTCTTTTGTTGTGGAAATATTATAATGTGTTTGTTTTCTTTGTCAAGTAGTTTAGCAGTTCGCGTATTGAACTTTCGAGTGGTCAAGGAGTGATTTTGTTTGATATAAATTCATGAAACTTCGGAATTCTTGTTCGATATGTTCAGCAGAAAATGTTTCTTGTTGATTTTCCGGTGTTTCCTCTGTTTCAGAAATATTTTTTGTGTGGTGCTGGTGGTTTTTCTTTCAGTTTTGGTTCGTTTTTGATCGTGCTTCACTGTCGCTAATTGTTTGTATGTCAGAGTCTTCGTTTGCGGATAATATCAATGTACAGGAAGAGAGCATTTTTTAATTCAGAATGAAGCATCTTTTTGGTGGGTCAATCTTGAACCTGGAAAGTGCATCGGCATTTTAGTTTATCTTTCCTGGTTTATAAATGATTTCGTGATCGTAGCCCTCGAGTTTGAGGCGCCATCTGGCAAGTCTGCTACCAGGGTCCTTGATGGAAAATAGCCACGTGAGGGGCCGATGATCAGTTATTAGCTTGAACTTTTTACCAAACCGGTATGACCTGAAATGTTTGACAGCCCATACTATGGCTAAAAGTTCCCGCTCTTTTGTGGAATATTTAGATTCGGCAGAACAGAGCGTCCTTGAGCATATACGATTGGTAAGTCTTTACCAATCGGGCCTTGGGAGAGCACCGCACCAATGGCAAATGCACTCGCATCTCTCGTAAGCAGAAATGTCTCTTCGAAATTGGGGTATATGAGAATGGGTGTTGAAATGAATGTTTGTTTCAATTCTTTGAAGGAATTTTGGCATTCGTTTCCAAAAATGAATGGGGAGTCTTTTTGAAGTAATTTCGTGAGTGATTTTGAAATCTTAGCGAAATTTGGGATAAGGCGTCTATAATATCCAGCCAATCCGGGGAAGGATTTGATCTCCTTCTGATTTTTTGGTTCAGGGAAATTTATTATACAGTCGACTTTGCTCGGATTCGGTTTTACTCAATCTTTGGTAATGAGATTACCAAGAGAGGCTACTTCCTTCCTGAGGAATTCACACTTGTCCGGCTGTATCTTTAGATTTGCTTGTCTGAGTCTTTTGAAGACTTCGTTCGAACGAGATATATGTTCATGAATTGTGGGGGAATAAATGATTATGTCGTCCATATAGACTAAACATCGATCGTTCTGGATTCCGAGTAGGATATTATATATTACTCTCTGGAAGGTTGATGGAGCGTTCTTCATCCCGAATAGCATACGAATAAATTCATAGTGACCATTCTCGACTGTGAAAGCAGTTTTCGAAATGTCTTTGGTATCTATTTCTATCTGGTGAAAACCAGAGGCTAGATCCAAAGTCGTGAGATATTGGCATTTGCCAAGTTGGTCAAGGAGGTCAGCTATCATCGGTAGTGCGTATTTGTCGTCTATGGTAAGTTCATTCAACTTCCGGTAATCGACAACGACTCGCCATTTCTGTTTACCAGAAGCGTCGATTTTTTTGGGGACGACCCACATAGGGGACGACCATGGGGAGATAGAAGGGCGTATGATGCCATCTTCTAGCATTTTGCTCATATGTCTCTTCACCTCCTCTTTATGAATCTGAGGATAGCGATACGATTTCGTGAACACGGGTTTTGCGTCTTTAGTATCAATAGAGTGTTTTATTTCATTGGTGAACGTCAATCGATCACCTTCTAAATAAAATATATCCGAATATTCAAGGCAAACGTTTGTAATGAGTTCAGTTTCTTCTTCGTTCAGATGTTCCAAACCAAGTTGATTTTGAATTTCAAAATTTATGTCTGTCTGTGCGTCAGAATTTTAATTTTCGTTAAAATTATTAATAGAGTAATTTTGAATTGGTTCGATTTTTATATCGAAAAAATTGATGGTTTTTGACATTGCATTAGCATTAATCACAGAGGTGAGAAATTCTCCTTTATGATTTATTTTCACTAATGCATTGGGTAATCTAACATTTTCTTTCCCTTGGGCTAACAGTGTAGCTTCGGTGTTCAGTAGGTTACATTTAAGTTTGAAAACCTGTTCCATACGGGGTTCAATAGAAATTGTATTCGGTATGTTGTTCATAGACGTTTCAACTACATATTCGGAGGGGTTCTCAGAGTCCGTTACTTTGATCAGGGGAATCGTTTTGAAGTCGGTTATAAGTTGCTGATTTTTCAAATCGACAATACAATGATAGTGTTCCAAGAAATCGGATCCTAGGAGACCATCGAAATCTATATCTAAATTGTAAATGAATACTTTATGAGGATGACCTATACAAAAGGGTATAATTACTGATTCAGAAATAATTATTTTTTGATCTGTGATACCTTATATCACCACATTTTCATGGGATCTATTAGAATAATGTTGAACTGTTTTTGGCTTGAAGATTGACAGACCAGCACCGGTATCGATGAGTATTTTATAGGTATTGGTTGTGTCCATGATATTATAATACAAGGTTTTGGAATTGATTGTGAGTGATTGAGTCATAGGAACATTTGTTCGGGGAAATTCAAGTTTGGGTTGAGATTGTCTGATATATTCAGGGCTTGCACTTGGGCTTGGAGCTCTGAAGTGGGATCTATCGATTGATTGATCGGTGGATCGAAAGATATTGGGCCTATTGGAAAATCGAAGATGTTCGTATTGATTCGCTTGAGTTTCCGAATATCCAAATTCATACTGATCATTCGTATGATCGGAAATATTTGACTGGTATTCCTGATAATTATCAGTATAAATTTCAGCACCGAAATTTTGGGAATCTTGATAATCATATGTGTAATTATCGTTAGTGGAATATTGATATTCTTGATAATTATCGGTATAATTATCAGCACTGGGGTTTCTTGTCTTCAGGTGGTGAGTTCGCTGAGAACTGAATTTGTTAAAATTCGGGTTTTGTTGAATGGCTGAAGGCCTTTGTTGATTGGAATTAGGATTTGGCCTAATTGTTGGGGGTCAGAATTGGGATTGGTTCTGATTGTTTAATTGATTTGGTTGATTTGATTGGTTTGGTTGATTTGATTGATTTGGTTGATTAGGTCTGAAGTTTTGATTGAATCTGGGATTCTGTTGGAAGTTCGTATTTTGTTGGGGAAAATTTGGCCATTGGAAATTTTGTTGCGGTTGTTGAGATTGTTTTGTACGACATTCATTTAAAACATGGCCCTGACGTTTACAGTAAGAGCAAAATTTTTGTTGATTGGGATTTGAATTCATTTTTCTCGGTTGGTTAGAAGGCGTAGTTGGGTTTCTATTCGGTGTAGGTTTTTGCTGTTGAAAATATTTCAATTGCATTTCCCTTCGTACTCTCTGTGTTGCAGTTAGTATGTCCGTAGGGTTACCTGCTCTAATAAGTTGTCCAATTTGAGGTTTTGAACCAGCCAAAAGGGTATTCAATATCATGATTTCAATGAGTGCACTTTGAGATGTTTTTTGATCATGAGTAAGATTTTGTTTCTGAATTGTAGCGTGCATTTTCGCATTATGTGTTTGTAATCTATTTATGAAAGTCAAAGGTGATTCGCCAGGTAGTTGGTGAATTCTCTGGAGATCTTGTATCAATGAGGTTAAATCACGAGTATCACCAAAATATTGATTTAAAAGTAATCTAATTTCATCCCAGGTTTGGGGATTTCGAGAACTCATTAATTCTGCCGCTTTCCCTTTTAATTTATTTTCAATGTGCAAGATTACCAATATTTTTCGATCTTGTATGGCCATACGGTAAGCGGTGTTACACGCAATGGTGAAAGTATTTGAAAATATTTGATCACCGTCAAACTCCGGAATTATTGAAAATATTTCATTTAATCTATAGGGTTCAACTTCAGGTGGAGTATTTGTAATAGAACTAGTTCAAATTGAAATCAATTGAATATTGGAAATGAATGAGATTATTCTTATATTTTCTCACCAAAGAATGTCCATGCGGAGGATTCAATCCGGCTTCACAAGCGTTGCTCCGAAGAAAGTTAGCGTTCGCGTGTTCTTCTTTCGTTGAAGAGACCGTCCTTCCGTGGTCCCTTGGTGTTGTTTGCTGCTTGGAGTGTCCAATGAGCTTCGTGCAGGTTTTTTTCCCTTTGAAGGATTGGGATCCACCTCCTTCGGTTGGGTTTTCCGTGTTCCGCGGGAGTTGAAGGATCCTACAGCGACTACGCCAATTGTTATATCTCACTTTTCACCAAAGATTTTTTAAAAACAATAACTACTGTAGTGGTTTCAAGATGTTAAGTGGTCGAGCGGGAACGTGGTCGCTTGGGTTGCTGTTGTTGTGAAATTGAACTCAAGAATCCTTGAAGTTGGTATATTGGATTCAACATAAACAATACAGGTCAGATGTTGAATAGACAAATGCTGGTACTAGACTACCTTGAGTTCATCTAGGAAGTTCTTTTAAATGAACGATATCATGTGACAAATGTCGCATAATGGACGCGCCAAAAGGCGGCTTATGATTGTGTGATGAACATCTTCTAGAACAATGCGATGAACCCAAGTGGCCTCGAATGAAAAGTGTAGTCATCAATTTTATATAAAGCAAACAATAAAATACAAACTCAGCTTATGCTATGCAATTGTACAATAGAAATATTCCAAGAAACAATTATGTTTATGCGAACAAAAATAATAATATATATGAAAGGAAATTATAGGAAAATATTAGTGAACGAAATTTCTATACTATATTACACCACCCCCCTTTTCGGGAAATTTGTACCTGGGTGAGGTACAAATTTCAGATTTTTTCTGGTTCTCAAAATGTTTTTCAAAATTTTCAGACAGTTCTATCTCATCTACCTCTTTAGAAGTTCTATGAGAATCATCTTTATCATTTGAACACTTTTTCTGAACCCTGTACGTTTTTATAACACATTTTGCTATTACAATCAAAATTGCACAAATGATAATGGCATATAGTATAGATACGTGACTTATTTGATGACTCTTCACCTTAATCACAGTGAATTCGTTTTCTCTAGCTTTCAAGGCTTCAAGTGAATAACTTATATCACGTAATGTATTTATATGGTTTTTATGAATTACCATCTGATTCATATTCGTGTTGGGTTGTGGTAACACGATATTTTCTGTGATAGAAAGTGAAATTGAAATGTGATATTTGAAGTAAAATCAGCTTTTGAACTCAAAATTGATGAAGCTGTGTATACCGTACAGCCTGGCATTATCTTCAAAATACCTATATTAGACAGGAAAAAGTTTTTTTTTTACATATTTACATACTATATTCATCACTTCCTCATTGGGACATACGAATATCCAAGAATTGGCTGATGATAGTTGAACAAATAAGGAATTATTCAAATGAATAATTCTTTTTTCACGTGTATTCGGAATATAGTTGACAGGAATAAAAAGAGTAGGCTCGCAAGCTCCATGTAAGTGAACTAAATGAATGGGCTGCACTTGATCACAAATAAATTGATTTTATAAAATTCTAAAACATTTTCCAAGTAATTGAGAATGTTTCCCTTTTCAACATGAATACCCCACAAGAGGTTATCTTGACGATGGAAGATAGTGACTAAAGTTTATCTTTCAGTCGCAGATGATTCCACATCTGATTTTATGAACATCCTGTTTATATTTTCAACAAATTAATTTTTATCCATATTGAAATAATATTGTTTCGAAGTATATATCGCCATTATGTCACTATGAGGTAGGATGAAAGAATAAGAATTTTCATCAATTGTTACAGGCAAACTTATCATTCTAACAACATCGTATAGTCTAACATTAACCAAAGGAATAATCAACAAGGAACTTAACCTATTATTATAAAAGTATACATTTGATTCCCACACTTTATAAAGCTCAAAAATAAACTCTTCTGTAGGTTTTACTGGAAATGATAGTTCACTTTGTGAATGCACCTGGATATTTTTCAAATGCTCCAAAAATTTGTGACTATCTATAGCTAGAGAGTGAAGTATACCTATACGAGCAGAATCTACGATATTGATAATATTAATTTGCTGTGCTGCAAGTTGATCCGAAACAGAGACAAAAGATAATAATGCGTTTCCAAAAATAACCAAACAAGTTTCTTAATTGGTTTCGCTATTATTGATTTTTTCAAGTTTCTTCGATAGGTAGGTAATATTCGAATCTAAATTATCAAGTTCCTCCGCCAAAATTGAATTATTGTACTGCTGTAAAACTGATTCATAAACTGAAGTTTGTTCTTTGATAAGTTCAAACATGTGCTTTTGATTTTCATTCAAGGTGTTTATTTGATTATCATAATATTCTGCATCTTCATCATCGAGTGTACCAAATAAGAATTTCGAACTACGACCAACGAAATTGAATAATCCGTTCGTATTTCGTTTCAACCTTTCCTTTTGAGTCACCCCCAATAATAATGAAATTATTTGATGTTGGAATGCAAGAACTTGCTATTTTTCGTTTATCAGTGACGAACCTTTTTCGCACATTTTTTCAAAAATAGTTACGCTATTTACCTTAGTACATAATCTATTGAAGTCTTCTTTGAAAAGTTGCACTGTTTTATACTGGTTTTTGTACGGAGAGATATCCAAATAAGCAAGTAACCTCCATCGATCATTATATAGATGAAGTGTCCCTACCTGTTCGTAGAATATTCCTGGACTTGAGCTGATTGTAGTAATATGGAATTCTTTATCGCATCGGATAGCCTTGCCACAGCTTAGTGCGAGTAATCTGTAAAATTACCGAGATTTTTATTCTGAGAAATGTTTCAATCTATTATTGTGGACTTTCACCCGTTTTTTTTCCCATTAATATCGTTGAATTTAATTCCGAATCAATAGAGACAATTATATGAGGGCCATTCCACAATGGTAATAATTTTGTACATTTCCCTTTTGGCGTACTCTCTTCTTTCAATGAAACCTTGTCATCGATTTGAAATTTCACTTCATTTACAGACCTATCGTAATATTTTCTGTTATTTTCTTTTGCATTAAGTAAGTTTTCGCGAGCTATTTGATGTGCATTCTTGATTTTAATTCGTAATTGTAATCTTCATAATTATATAAAACTTCTGGTATTTTCTTTAAAGAACTTGGCAAGGTTGCCTTATGCCCAAAGGCGTAAAGTCAGTAGACAAATTATGGCTTGTATTATAAGAGAACATGGCATACGGTATCCATGTATCCCAATTGTCTTGACTTCCTTCTACAAAATTCTTTAAATATTCCCCTAAGGTACGATGACTACGTTAGTGCCCCGTTAGACTGTGGTCTGAAAGCACAAGTGTTGATCTTGTCAATTCGCAACAGTTTGCAGGTTTCTTTGAAAACTGAACTCATACAATTTGCACTTCGGTCGGTTACTATGATTTGGGGTGTACCAAAAATACACACGATATTTTCAACAAATGCTCGAGCGATTTTATTCGCTTCTTGGTTAGGTTAGGTTAGGAATGGTGATAGCGCAAGAAAATTTTGATAAATCGCATTGAAATGTTGAAATATATTTATTGCCTCTTTCCGTAACTGGAAGAGGTCCAACTACGTTCAAAAAACATTCTTCGAATGGCACTTGGGCGGTAGCTGTTATTTGCATTGGCATTCGAGTTCGCTTAGAAATTTTATTTATTTGACATTCCTGGCAGGATTTTACAAACGTTTTGATGTCTTCAAACATGTTTTTCCACGAATAGTTTTGCCTAATTCGCTCAAATGATTAAGAAATTCCCACATGCCCTCCGAAACTAGAGTTGTGATATTCCTTCGAAATGGTTTTTATTTCGGCTTGTGTCAAATCACGCTGGATTTTGTCATAAAATAGTGTAACTATAATATCAGTCTTTTTGAAAATATATCGTAACATACTCCTTATAAATTCTAACTTTAAGTGATAAAAATCTTTATATTTTGTAATGTTCGGTATGAGAACATTCTGTATATTTTTGTTTTGACAAAAATTACATACATATTTCAATGATTCGAAAATATTTTCATATTTGCACCCACGATCTTTATCTCCCGGTATATTCACGAAAATTATAAAGTTATCCTTGTAATTTGCTAATTTCATTCTGTGTCGAGAATCATTTTCCATATTGCATACACGAAGTTTATATTTTTCTATAATATCGCGACTGAAAGAATCCTGTTAATTTATTTCATTATTTCGTATAAACGCTACTAGACAGCTATTACTAACTCTCTGTGTCAGCAGACCTTCGTCACTTTCGCGAATATTACTATTTGTTATGATAGTTTTCCCTATGTCAGCTGAGTATTGTTTGTACTCGAGTTTTCGGTTTCTATCTTCGCTACCGTTCACAGATGTATTACCTTGCACAGGGCCGTCTTCGGTAATTGAATAAATTGCTCGACTCAGTGCGTCGGCATTTGTATTTTGTATACCGGCCTTGTGAATAATATCGAAAGAATATTCTTCTAATTTTAATCTAAATCGCATGAGACGACTTGAAGGGTCGGTAACATTGAGAATCCAGGTCAGTGGCTTACAGTCGGTCACAATTTTGAACTTTTTACCGAAAAGGTACGGTCGAAAATGCGAAATTCCCCAAACAATTGCAACTAGTTCCTTTTCTGTTGCGGAATAATTAATTTCAGCCTTCCTAAGACTTCTAGAAGCATACGCTATCGGTAAATCGTGACCAATTTCTCCCTGCGATAAGATCGCGGCAATTCCATACTGAGAGGCATCTGTAGTGATAATGAACTCCTTTTCAAAATTAGGATATTGCAATACCGGGGATTTATAAGTTTTTTTTCATTAATTAAATGATTCCGTACATTGTGGCGTCCAGTTGAACTGAACGTCCTTCCTCAACAAATTCGTTAACGGTTGGGCTATTCGAGCATATTCTGGAATATAACGCCTGTAATAACCTGTTAAACCCAAAAATTGTTTAATCTCTTTTATGGTTTTTGGTGATGGAAAATTTTTGACATAATCAATCTTCGACGGATCATGAAGTGTTCCATTCTCCGTGATGACATGACCCAAGTAGGTTGATTCTCGTCTCAAAAATTGACACTTTTCTGCTTGCAATTTCAAATTTTACTCTCGGAATCTCATAAAGACTTCTTTCAATTTGGAATTCTGTTCTTTCAAATTTTGACCATAAATTACTGCGTCATCTAAGTAAACGAATACTTTTATACCTTGCAGTCCCGTTAGGACTGTATTGAGTAACCTTTGAAAAGTGGCGGGACTTTCAGCCCGAAAACCATACGATTGTAGTGAAAATGACCAAACCGTGTACTAAACGCTGTTTTCTCTTTATCCGCGTCATCCATCAGAATTTGGTTATAACCACTTGCCAAATCGAAGGTACTGAAAAATTTTGAATTCCCTAACTCATCTGAAATTGAAGTTATATTTGGCAGAGGATACGCATCTCCGATGGTTATGTCATTTAATTCACGGAAATCCACAACGACACGCCATTTTTTGTTTCCGTTCGCGTCTGGTTTTTTCGGAACGAGCAAAACAAAGGTGAATTATAAGGACTTTTGGACGGTGAAATGATGTCATCCATCAAAATTTGTTCGACCTGTCTTTCGATTTCAAGCTTCTGCTGATGTGGAAGACGGTACTGGTGCGTATGCACCGGATTTGAATGCGTTGTTGGAATTTTATGAGTGACCGCATTGGTATAGGTTAATCTATCTCCTGCTAGAAAGAATAGGTCATTGAATTCAGTGCACATGCCCAGAATGAATTCGCGTTCCCCGTCGGACATATGATCTGTTTTTATTATGGATTTTACTCGTTTGATACGCTCATAATCGATGTCGGCTTTATAATTGTCTAGTATTTCAGTGATTAAATCAATGCTCTCGAGTTTTACACTGCTTTCAGTGGAATTCAGAATGCTGATGCACGCAAAATTATCTATTGGATTTATTAAACAGTTTCCTACATAAACACCTTCTGAAATTTCTTGTTTCACGCAAACCATTTCTTCATTTTTATCGACTTTTACTTTTATAATTGTTTCACTTCTTGCTGGGATCAAAATGTCGTAATCATGATTATTATTGTCTAGCTGTAGTAAAATAGTTTCATTATTTATTGAAAAGCTCAATGTCGGTGCATGTAAATCTAAATTGGGTTTATATTTCTTGAGAAAATCTCTTCCTAGAATACCATCGGAATTATTCAATGGGAAATATTTCTCAACTACTCAAAAAGAATGATCGATATTTATGGAATTATTAAATTGTATTTTACTGAAATGAATCCCTAAAGTCTCCACTGTTCCGTTTGAGATTCCATTTAAATTGACTTTGAACTCATCATGAATGACGGCGTCGTCACCAAAGAGCGAACTTTTATACAACTTATTTGCGAACCTGTATCGATTAAGAATTCACTTTTTGCCTGCTCCATAGTAGGTATATTCAGGAAAACTGAATCAAGTTCAGAATATGAAAAATTGATATTGAATATATCGTTATTATTTGGATTTGCTTCCAGGTAAATCTTTCGAACAGGGTTAGTATTTATCTGTAAATTCGGGCAGTGAGATGGCTCCCTGTAGCCGTCCCATGCCCTAGTTCGTTTCCCGAACTTGTACTTGGCATATTATTTGTATTAGCATGATTCGATACGATTCCGTTATATTGTTATGCCATGTAATTACAGAAATGCATTTAAAGATAATTACCAAGAATTAACCATTGTATACCGAATGCATAAATGACTCATCTAGGAGAGCAAAACAAAGATTATTGATTGCTACTCGTTACAGTCACAGCTAGATAAGAAAATCAGTTTTATTTACTACCGACAACATATCCATAATTCTAACACCCGTCCAAAGTCGATAAACACAGAGCAGTTAAAAGAATGCGATAACGACTCGTGAATCACCGGGACTAGACACCTCTGAAATTCATAAACACACTTGTTGGTCATTATTTTAGCGATTACCCGACAGCCCTCATAAATACCTGTCATTCAGTAAAATAGTATCCAATTATAACATAGATAAGCAAAAACGGGTTAGAAAAACAAGGCCCTTATCAGTTTTACGAGTCACCTCGTTATCTGCCCACAACAACCTAAGCCCCGCCTACTAGCTCCCGTGGTGAAGATCTTATAAAAGCGTGAGTTTCATGTCAACAATATTCGATTCGGTGTTCTACAGTGAAACAAAGAACATGTAACCTCAAAGTAAGGTTAGAATGCAAGTTAGTTCAAAGCAGTATCTCATTCAGTAATCACTTATATTAGACGAAAATATTTCGGAGAACATGTCATTCTCAAAAGTGCGGTATAAAAGTCAGTCGAATTACAGTATCTTACAATAATAATGAGAGTTTCCCAATCAGTGTAGTTAACTTCAGCAAACATAGAAACTCAGCCGATTCAAATCAAGTATTGAAGCTCCTAGTAAAAACACGAGTGAACAGTATAGTTTCCACAAATTGTCTATTTTCGACAAGCTTCCAAAACAGAGATAATACAACGGGATTCAGCAATTCCAATGGTTCACGATCACTTAGAAAAACCTTAACTGTATACGAATATACCGGACGAATTAATTAGAATAACCGATTGACGCGGGAGAAAACGAAGTAATAATAAATTCTAATCTAATTGCCGTTTAAAACTACTCCAGTGAATAAGTGTTAAACAGGGTGAGTCTAATGTTTGTTTTTCTGTATTTATGTTTATGGCAAAAACCCAATCTATTGAAATGTGTATGTGTCTATAAAGTATTTCCATAGTTTTCAAGAACACAAAGATTTCAAAAAGAGGATTATTGTTAGTCGTTTGCAGCACTTGATTGCAAGATTTCTTTTAGTAAAATTATTTCTATTGTGAAGCCCACTGCAGAATTATCTGCCAATACGCTACTTTCGTTTTCATTGTACGAATATTGTTGCCTATCATACGTCCATAGACGATTGATAGAATTGTGTCAATTTTTATTAAATATATATATACATTCTTAACTTTTATGAGTGCATTATTATTTTATTAAATCATTGTTTGGTTCGAATCTTTCTGAACGGTAGTACTTCCTGAATAAACAGCCCATGTTCCGGTATTTAAGAGAAATGAACTCAGATCTGAGCCGCTCCAGACCTAGTTTCAGTATCGACCTTCTTCAGACAGTCGATTGCTCTTAATACTGTTTTTCCAACCTAACGAATAATGTCTGGTATTACAGGTGTGGTGGGTTAGTTCACAACACCCCGTAGTCCAGCTATATAACAATATTGATTATGTTTCCGCCTCAATTTAAAACAATTATTCACGGAATGACCAGGTTTTTTACAGTATTTGCAAACTACATTACCCTGGTAAACATTTACTGGCTCCCTTTTTACTGTAACTCCAGAACATTTCGGCAAATTCGATGATTCTGATGGCTTATTGAAATAACAATCTTCAGTTTTATGATTTTCCTTTTGACATTTTCTGCATTTGAACTTTTTTTGTGAAAACCTGTTCTGAGGTTTAGAATTAATATTTCTTTCCTCTTCAACGGCTGCTTCGATTGCTGAGGTTAAAGTGCTAAAACGACTCGCTTTTATTACGAGACGAATGCTTGTATTCAATCCGTCTATGAAAGCTTTCAATGCAGACTTTTTATTAAAATTTTCGATTATTTCCCGCGCAGCATCGCCTTCGCTTGTAATGCACGCGTCATTCAAATCTGACAGTAATCGAAGAACTCGATTCGAATATGACCTTAACGTCTTCGGTAAAATTCTGTCGGATATTCAATAATTCGCTTTGCAATTGACCAATAGTTCTTCGTTCTAAAAATTCTGCTTGTAATTGTTGCCTCAAATCTGCCCAATGTTCAAAATCTTTATATTTCACAATATAATATGCTGTACCCGATAATTTAGATTTGACTATGTTTATCAGAGTCGGTTCATCTCTGGCTAAATCGGCTTGGCCCAGATCTGAGTAAACAATATTACAACATGTCAAAAAATTTGTGAAGCATACTTCGATCTCCATTAAACTCTGGAATAATTTTCATTGCAAAATCTGTGTTGAGTTTAGGCATTTTGCAAGAGTTTATAAAGTTGGGATGTAAAAAAAAATTGGAATGTTAAAATTAACAATTTTCCTAGTAAAAATGAATGTCCAAATGACGATGAGTCTAGTACACTATGGGTCAAATTCAAACAACTTACAGAAAAAGCACTGCGGGAATGATATCCAAAAATACACCTCACTTCACGGCGCTGGAATTCTGCTTCAACCCTGGTACTGATGTATAGGTTTCGAGACGTACTTGATGCGACGACTCCCCAAAACAGAACAGGGTGTTGGCAGCTACACGGCACTGGAACTCTGCTTAGGTTTCGAGACGTACTTGATGCTACGACTCCCCAAGACAGATGAGGGTGCTGGCAGTTGCAGTTATGGCTGAACTACTCACTGGATCAACCCCGTCGAAAGAGTATAGAGACTCTTTTTGCGGGCTCGCTGTCCTTGATTTGTTAACCTTCAACTGGCTGTTCCTTTAGATGGGTGATCTTCTGAGTTTTCACAAGCACACCGGACACCAAAATGTTATGTAGTGGTTTTAAGATGCTGAGTGGTCGAGCGGGAACGTGGTCGTTTAGGTTGCTGCTGTTGTGAAATCAAACTCAAGAATCGTTGAAGTTGTTATATTGGATTCAACATAGACAATACAGGTCAGATGTTGAATAGACAAATGCTGGTACTGGACTACCTTAAGTTTATCTAGGAAGTTCTTTTAAATGAACGATATCATGTGACAAATGTCGCATAATGGACGCGCCAAAAGGCGGCTTATGATTGGTTGATGACCATCTTCTAGAACAATGCGATGAACCCAAGTGGCCTCGAATGAAAAGTGAAGTCATCAATTTTATATAAAGCAAACAATGAAATACACACTCAGCTCATGCTATGCAATTGTACAATAGAAATATTCCAAGAAACAATTATGTTTATGCAAACAAAAATAATAATATATATGAAAGGAAATTATAGGAAAATATTAGTGAACGAAATTTCTATACTATATCACACTACTTCAAAAAGGAGTATAGTAGACTCCTTTGGACTTCATTTGGAGAATATAATAATACAATTAAAACTACTCGACTGAGTGTCTGAAAACGACTAGTGATGAATGATGCCTCGCAGGGCTATTTATATTAGAAAAATGGAATAGAATTTTTGAAATAAAAGAAAGCAATACAAACAATGAAATAATTATAATAATGGATAGGAAAATGTCAAAAATAAAAATAGGAAAGAATTTGAATGAATATGACTATCAAATACAAGAAAAAGTTATGGAAATGAAAATAGTTGAAAATATTGACATGAAATTTCAATTGAAAATATGTGAAATGAAATATATGCTTGTAGTAATAAAACAAGCAAGATTCCATAGAAAGAGAGACAAATAATAAATAGAAAAATTAGGTAATAATAGATTATAGTTTAACAAATTTAAAATGTAAGTTAGGGAAGAAAAAAGTTAAAAGCTAAAAAAAATAATTTGATAGATAGGTATGATTTTAGAAATACTTGAATAAAATAAAATGGAAAATAAAAAAACATCAATGAGAGAAAATATTAGAGGAAACAAAACAACACATGAGTTGAAATTTCAAGAAAGAAAACAATAATATTGAATAACAATCAAAAATACTGGGAAACAGAAAAGTTGATACAATTATTGGTACAGATCAGTCAGATAAAGTAAAGCAAACATTTTATGAAGATTATGAAGAAGGAAAAATATAGAAATGGATAATAAGTAATGTGAATTTTGAAGAAAAATGAAAAGAAATAAAGATAAAAATATTTTGTGTATAGAAAGAATGCATGTGAGAAATGAAAGTGGAAATGATAATAATACTAAAGAAGTATATTATAAGAAATATGATGATGATGATGATAAAGGTATATTGATAAATAAAATGAAAGTATATCAATAATTGAAATAAAGGTATATTAATGAAGTATAAATAAATATAATAAGTTAAAAAAAAACCATATGACAAAATAAAAGTAAATAAATGAAAAAAAATAAAAAAACAATATAAAATCAAATAAAATAAAAAAATATATAAAAAAAGAAAATATAAAATATAAATTGTCATATATGATATCTTGAAAAGTTTTCTCTTTTGATTCGAAGGGAAGTCCGAAATCAGGTTTCCTGAAACAAAAGAACGTAATGCGTTCTTTCTTTCTATATAATTAATATATTAATATTCAAATTTAACTAGCGAGTATTAAAATATTGAATATGAATTTAGGGAATTCGTTATGTTATGAAATGTTATTAAATAATTAAACTTATAATTATCATTATTATTATTAGTTATTTTTATTAGTATAGTAGATAGACTACAAGGCTACGAGCTCACCCTCGAGTCCGCTCTCCGGTTACTCCCGCCACATTGTCCCGCACTGGCTTGGGGGCTGTCACTGAAGTCTGAGACAACTGGGAACGTTATGGGGGTCGTTTTGGGGCCCAACCATATATAGAAAAAAACATGGCTGCCGCTAAGAGAAAAAAACATGGCTGCCGCTAAGAGAAAAAAACATGGCTGCCGCTGAGAGAAAAAAACATGGCCGCCTATCATTGGAAAAAAACATGGCGGGTGTAGGTTAGAAATTTCAAGATGTCCGTTATAGAGGGGGCCTTGCCTGGGGGTGTTTATCGGCATCGGTAGACTACCACGGAGGTCTGGAGGTTGGAGATAATGGAAGCATTAGGGGGGGAGGAATTTCAAGATGTCCGTTATGGGGGTAACTACTAGGTCTTCAGCGGTATCTGGAGGCTGCCACGGAGGTGTGAGATGTCTCGTGACATTATGGGGGTCCATCCATATATAGAAAAAATATGACGGATGTATGTTAGGAATTTCAAGATGTCCATTATGGGGGCTCCGCCTGGGGTGTTTATCGGTATCGGTAGACTACCACGGGGGGTCTGTGACAACTGGAAGCCGCATTGGTGTCCAACCATATATAGAAAAAAGATGGCGACTATAGGTTAGGAATTTCAAGATGGCCGTCATGGGGGCCGACTCTCTTGGGGGGTATTTATCGGTATCGAGAGTCTCCCACGGAGGTCTGAGATGTATGAGTACGTTAAGGGGGCCAACCATATATAGAAAAAATATGGCGACTATAGGTTAGGAATTCCAATATTTCCGTTATGGGGGCCGACCCGCCTAGAATGTTTAACGGTCTCGATTGACTACTACGGAGTTCTGAGATATGTGAGGTTATCGTGTGTGGGGCTCAATCATTTGATATAAAAAAAAGTATGACGGTTTTAGGTTAAGAATTATATTATATATCCGTTATGGGGGCCGACCCGCCTAGAATGTTTAACGGTCTCGGTTGACTTCTACGGAGTTCTGAGATATGTGAGGTTAGCGTGTGAGAAAGCCGCATTGGGGCCAAATCATCCATAGAAAAATTACGGTTTGAGGTTAATAATTCCACTAATATTCAATATTGGAAGACCGACCCCGCCTGAGGGTGTTTAACGGTCTCTGGAGCATGTCACTGATGTCTGGAGGATTGTCACTTAACCATAAATAGAAAGAACAAAATATAACCGCTCAACGTTAACAAAGAAAAAATGTTCATGCGATAGCCGTCAGTCTCTCCATACGCTGACGTTTGATAGGTTTGAATATGTTTTTCGCGGCAAATGATTGCATCATAATTTGACCTTGACTGTTCAAAATATTCCCACGGTTCGAGCGTGCCGATTCTAAGAATTCCCCATCTTTATTGCTTCTCGGAATTAGCTAACGATTAGAAAATTCCAAGAATTGGATAATGGTGTCGGCAAATTTCTCAGAAATCCATATCTGACCAACACCTGAATAAACAATCAATTCCGAAATTATGTCTCGCCACTGATTCTGGAAATTAATTGCGTCTTAGTTTTATGTTTCTGTTCAATAATGGATCATCATTCGAAATTTCATAGTACAGTCAATCTCAGACATTTTACACAACCGAATTTCTTAATTTTTTTTTCCCAATGACAAAGAGGTTGGATTTTTTATTTTCCATTTTCGCTGGAATTTAGTTCTTGTATTACCCACTAGGTGGTGTCACTATCGTTCAACCTTACACCCTACCGATTTGTGTTTTTTGAGAAAAGCGCCATATTTCCATCTTGCATTACTTGGAATATAGAAGCGCTCGTGAAAAAATTATTCAAGTCTTTTGCCTTGTTCAATTGGTTCACTATTGTTCCGGACGCCAAAGAGATGAGACGTATATCTTCAGAGCAACTGTGTGTGTGTGTGTTCAAGAAATATCACAAAATGTATGTTTCCTATACATGTACAGGTTGTTGGCAATCGTTATGTTATTTAATTGAAAATTCTCTCAGAGGGGGATATAGGAAAACCAAAATGCAGCGCTGCTACACATGTCAACGTATCACATTATGGATGATAAATGAAGAATAATCGATATGAAAAAATGGAAATTATTGTTTTGAATATAGAAGAGAGTAAAAGTTGTGGAGTGTATTCTTTCAAATTAACTCAACCTAACCAATTTCATGCGTCCAATGCTATTAAACAAGAGAATAAGTTTTGCAAACGTTGAAAACCGACTATGGTGTGCTAAACACCTTCGAAAAAACAAAAATTCATAGTTGATAGAGATTTGTATTCAAATATACATATGGTTTCGAGTTGGTTGACAGAAACATCGATGTCACCTCTATATCCGATGACTCAGATGAAGGGTATATTCTTGAAGTTGATTTAGATTATCCCCATTATCTTCATGATCAGCATAAGGATATACCCTTCTGCCCTGAGCATTTAAATCCCAAAACATGGAAACCATTACCGTTCCACTAAACTTATGGCTACCCTCTACCATAAAGAAAAATATATCATTCATTACGTTAACCTAAAACAGACTTTGGAAAACGGTCTTATTCTCAGAAAAATCCATAGAGTTCTGCAATTCGAGCAGTCTTCTTGGCTCAAGCCCTATATAGATTTAAACACAAATCTTTATCGCCTATGAATTTTGTACCGAAACCTGGACTCGAACCAGGGCCCTCTAGATTACGAGTCTAACGCTCTACCAACTGAGCTATTTCGGCTTACAATCATATGCATACGACAAAGTATATAACGATAACCATTCACATGGCTTGCGAAAAATGTTGAGTGACTATTAGCCTGAAAAGTTATGGGTGGGGGAACATAATATAACTATTTCGAGAAAAAAGTATCTGAAATCTAGGGAATTTTTCCATAATCCTACAGGAAACTGCCATAAGAGCCTGTGTGTTAGAGAGATATGGAGATAGTGATTATTATCTAGATCTAGGGAAAATTATCAAAAAGGGTCAAAGATCAACCCGCCTAACCATCATGGCTGGAGCAGAGCAACAACAGCAAGAAGTGCCAGAACAGCCCAAGGTGATTTAAACAAAAAAATATTATAAAAATTTATCAGGTCCTTGCGGGACACCCATTTTTCGAAGACTCGAGTAAATATAACCGTAATTGACTATTAGCTTGGGCTGATAGGCTAACGTCTGGGCAATGTCCTTGAATTCTACATTTTTCTTTTTGAGACCAACGTTCGCCTGAAGATTTATTCTCCTCCAATTCTCTAAAAATTCAATTTGTTCGTATCGTCCTGTCTCGCGGCTACCAACATCATTATCATGGATATGACATTTCTATGAAAGAATTTCGTAAGGTAGGCGAACGATGGACGATCCTCGATTATTGAACGATCCTAATATTATTCTCCTCCAATACTCTAAAAATTCAATTTGTCCGTATCGTCCTGTCTCGCGGGTACCAATATCATAATCATTGAGATGGCAATTCTATGAAAGAATTTCGTAAGGTAGATAAATGTTGGGCGATCCTCAAACATTGAACGATTATGATATTATTTACGGCTGGCCCTCTCGTACACCAACATGAAGACTGACGTCACAGCGATGACATCACTAGTTATATAGATTTCAGCTGAGGTTCGATAGGGTGGTGGTTTGTACTCATATTTGATATTGAGGATATTCCCCGGTACCCCCGGTACCCCTCGGTATCCCCCGGTACCCCCTCGGTACCCCCCGTTATCCCCTGATACCCCCCGAGTTGGACAGACATGGGAGATTTTTCTATAAACATGATTGATGTGGCAGCGAGTGTCAGTTGCAGTTCAGACGTCGAAGTGTAAACATGTTCATCCTACCTGATCCCGACTGTTATGGCATTACTTTGAACGGATTGAAGTATTTCATGGCAGAGAGCCTATAGAAATTGAAGGCAATACGTTGAAATTGGGTCGAGACTCTTTGAACTGTCAGAAGGATTGATAGAACTTCTAACTAAAAAGCAGCCAGTTGATTTCACCAATCAAGATATATTTAACTATAAAACAATTTTGATGCTCACAAATGTACACAAATCACCCAACGGGCAAATTAGAGGCAATAGGTCTTGGAAATATAAAAACATAATTTCCAAATTGTTTCCAAAGAGAAAATTGAAATCAAAGAAGAAGGGAAATGGACTGAAAAGGACAACTAACCAAGAGATTATAAATAACGACCACCCTGTAGATTGCGATCAGAACATGGAGATCGTTCAGCAAGAGCATACGCTTCCCATCGAGAACTTTGACGTTTACGAAGTGGGACATAGAGGCGGCGGTGGTGATGGAGAGGAAGTAACAGGCAGCCTTTCCCAAATTCCTTTCGAGCTGTTATCTGTGGTCCTAGCGGATCAGGAAAAACGAACCTTGTTGTTGGCGAATGACAACGGTCCCAAATTCGCAAATATCTACGTCTATTCGAAATCCTTGTATCAGCCCAAGTATCAATTCCTAGAAGAAGCGCTGAGCGGTGTGTAAGATGTTGGCTATTTCCCATACAGAGACAACGATGAAATCATATCTATGGAAGATGCTCGATCTCACTCTATATTCATCTTTGACGATGTGGCTTGTGATGGACAACAGAGAATTCGCGAATATTTCTCAATGTGCAGACACAAACACATCGATGCCATCTATCTCTGTCAGACTTATTCGAAAGTACCCAAACAGCTGATACGTGACAATTGCAATATGATTGCGCTCTTCAAACAGGACGAAATCAACTTGCGACATGTTTTCGATGAACACGTTTCCCCCGACATGACTTTCGAACAATTCAAAAAGCTGTGTTCGGAATGTTGGTCTCAAAGCCAATACGATGCCCTCGTCATAGTCAAAGACTTTGACTTGAACAATGGCAGGTACCGCAAAAATTTGACATGTATATGAAAATATAGTTGTGTCAAGAGCAACAGGAAAAAAAAACATGGCAGAAATTCGTCGAGACCTATGGAAAAAGTAGTTGTTTCCAAAAATGGCAGACATTCGTTGCACCTGGCTCCCGAAACTTGGAAATTGCTCTAGACAACAATATGATATGTATTTAGTGAATATTTTCCATTATATAGAACAAGAATTGTAAATGATTTATGTTTTGAATAAAGAATAGTGTATAATGACATTACATTTTATTTTTCTACCTTTTTTTTATTCTTTCAGGTACAATGAGAAAACTACAGTTCTGGTTATAATGTAACATCACTGAGAGATTCCTAAGAGGTTTTTGACTGGACGTTCAACCTATCCTGAAATTTGAAGTCTGTCAAGTATTTTCTGTGGAATGCTCCAAAAGTAATAGCAGACTTTTTTTTTGTATTTTATTTACTCACTTACCTATTTCGTATTCAAAATATTTGAAGACAGACACTCTTCTTTTGGTTCCAAACCATCGAATTCATCCAAATTATACCTATTTTTGTATTTATTACTCACTTTCGTTTCGTTTCGTGTGAGACCCAACTCATACTTGATTGTTTGATCATTTTTTGTTTTGAAATATACTTGAATACATAGGAAAATTTTCATTTTAAATTTATATCCTAGAGCATAGAATCTAATGAAATATTTTGACTGGATTTTGGAGAAATGCATGAAAGTAACTGCTGCTGGTATGACATCATTCAATCTTCATATGAATTTGTGTGACGTCAACCATTTCACAGAATCGTAAACAGATTCGTTTCCAACTTGTTCTTTGAATAATGATAAACAAAATCGGCTGATATATAGTTTTTGTATCTTAGAGAAATCAATCAATATATAGAATTTGGAAATGAACTTGTGTATTTTATTCATTGTCTCATCCCACATACCTTTGAGGTTATGTTTGGAAAAGTAAGGTTAGAATTCCCACCTCATTTGAAATTTGAGGTTATGGTTCCTCTGAAAGTGGGGTTATGTTTGAAAAAGTAAGGTTAGAATCCCCACCCCATTTGCATTTTGAGGTTATGTTGTCTCTAAAAGTGAGGTTATGTCACTCACACAAAGAACGCTGATGTTCGAGGGTGAGACTGAATGACGTTCATCGTTTCTTTGACTTGTTCAAACAAGTTTAGACAAGTTTGAACTTGTCTGAACCTGTCTGGACTGGTCTCTCTATCCAATTCAGGAAACCATTGAATGAAGTGATGAACAGAGCTGCCATCATTTTATTCAAAGTTTTTCTGTATAATAAATAAAAATCAAAGTCGATATACACTCATTTTATTGATACAATTTTTTTTTGAGTATGAACAATAGATCAAATATATCAGTATGGATATAATAATAATTAATATGATTAAATTGAAATTAAAAATAAAAACGATTATGATAGAATTGATTATACTAAAAATAAAATGATAATAATGATATAAGGATAAAAATAATAATAATGAATATAATACAAAATTGGCTGATATATTCGATTTATACAATGGTAATGTGAGAGAGAGAGAGAGAGAGATGGAAAAAAGCATTCATTTTTCGATTATCACGCTTACACAATAAATGGAAATTTTGGAGAAAAAAAGATTATTAAATACAAGTTGGATGGTAGATGGGGGGGAGGTGTAGGTTGGCTATTCATTCATTATTCTATAATGTCCCCAAGCAAGTGTATCGTCCGATCCGGGGATGAGTGTTCTTTTATCGTCGAATGGACTTAGAGCGATTTTGTTTTGTTCTATACTAAAAACATCATGGGCATATGAACGGATGCATCGTTGACTAGTCGATTTTTCCCTCTGATCTCTAAGACAATCGACATAGTCATCGAAATAAATTTTATTTTCCACAACATTGTATCGGACTCCTTTGGATTTTTCAACACATTTTTTGTCCTGAATTTCATAAGTATATAATTTTGAACGGAGTCCGACGAAATCTGTCATGATGCACCCGTTCGCTTCATCTTTCATCAGACCTGGAATTTTTTTGTTTACCTGCGGAATACCGTACGAGTTTTCGCTCGTATCGTATTTTTCCAAGTTTTCCCCGATTAAATCTCTATATACATCATCGCATTTAATTTCGTATATGAGAGAATCCGTATCCGTGTACATCAACTTACACTGATTGGTCTCGAATTTTTTCAACATGAATTTATAGTGAAAATCGTAAACGCAAATTTTGGAAATATCCAGAATAGCCATACCGATATAGAGGGGTTTATTGAATAGTAGTTCAGACTTGTTCATTTCGATAGCCATCAAGTTTTCATCGAAGATGGTTCGGTTGTGGAATTTCGGGTTACTTATTAGATTTCGCCCCATACCTACCCTCCCATTTATTGACCATTTTTACCACTCTGTGCTTCCTAATGTTTTCCATGGTCTTTCCGAAAATACTGTTTATGGCCAATTTATAGTTGTTTTTTCCGAAAGTGGTTGTAGCTTGGGCGCGTATTTTGTATTTAATTCAATGTAGGGCTGCAGCCATGCCGATTGTTTGAACTGCAACACTCTGTGAATTTTTTTGAGAATAAGGCCGTTTTCCAAAGCTTGTTTCAATATCGATAATGTACGACATAGTTTCTTTGTTGTACAGGGTGGTCAATAATTTTGGTAATTTTGCCTGGGGATTAGCGTTTTAAGTTATTACTTTGTGCTCATCGTATATTGCTTCAGGGTATTCCAAATCGACTTCGAGGATATAGCCTGTATCAGAAGTATCCGAAACCTCTAGAACGTTCAAATTATCGAAATCTTCGACCCATTTGAACCCTCCAGAGGGAAAATACTCCCTCATAGCCCATCCATAGAGGTTGTTTACATCCAAGTATAATAAATATTTGGAGGGTTGTTGAGGATCATACCTCTCCCCCATATATTTATTATTGCTTGGGAGAATCGGTTACAACACTGACTTATACCACCCCGAATCCCTTTTTCCACAAACAAAAGCATGTCGACATCTTTGATAATCTCCAGCTTACACTTTGTGTACTTTAACATACATGACCACGAATAGCCAGGCATGGTATAGTACCAAGCGGGGTCGAGTCCATAAGTGTCGTGACCTAATTGGCGGAAATTTTCAAAGACGTCACTTGCAATAAAATATCGGTTTTCATGTATAAGTCAGAATAGTCGCCCAGTGTTGCCAAATCGAACGATTGCCACACCTTCTGGGCATGTTGGTATTCATGCTCGGAGATGTCACAATCGTTCAGCTGATTGTGGAATTTATCGATATCTTGCAACGCTGTAATCTCGAGTTTCTCCATGGAATCCACAAAGTCGTAGTGGAATACCCCTTTGCGTGTGATTAGTGAAAATTGTTCATCGTTTAAATTTTGAAATTCGCGCTTCGTATTACAGAGATCTTCCACTCTGAGAGTGCGCACCAACTCATCCAGGCTTGCGCCCATGAATCGAAAAGAATCGATGAAACGGAATTTAATGTCTGTCTGTTCGTCGTATTGTGTGAAAGATATATATTTTTCCTTGTTTATTGGAAGAAGACTCACCCTGCCTCTTTTCGCGATATCTCGAATAATAAAATGGCTGTCGTAGCCGCGGAGAACAATAGGAACCACAAAGGATTTTTGGTAGTTGATGTTGCATGGGGCATTATGAGCCCAACCTCTAAATGCACCTGTGAAATGATTATGGTCGGCTACAATTTTTTGGTCTTTTTCAATAGGTTTCTCGCAAATATGGCATGTGGAATCCGTACGAATGGGATTCACAGACATGGGGACGATTTTTTAAATTTTTCCTTTAACAAATTGGGGTATGGTTTTTAATTGTTCCGCGAACCATTCCATCGAATCCAAACCTCGATGGCTATCGTAATATGACAAAGTGTCATCATAATTGCATTTGAAATATAAGCCTGCGCTATAGGGAATATGTTTTTGGTATTTCGCTGTTTTGGACTTGGTTTCATCATCAGTGAACGGTTCCAAAATCGATTCAAAATCGGCATATATGACGAATGGGGTCATTTCTTTGTGTACAAAGTCCTTGAACTCGACATGGTCATATTTTGGGAAGGAAATTTTGTAGTGATTAGCTTTTTCACAATCAACGGTATGATTATCTAATTTCTCCTGACTACGAAAATAATTTAAACATCTATCACAAATATATTTCTTGATTTTTTATCTACTGATTTGTGAGCCAACCAATCGGGAAAGATCTTTAATCCAGCAGTAGTGGAATTCAATGTCTGTCTGTTCGTCTTCGTCAATTTCCGGCGGTGCCTCGTAATCATTTAATTTAACTGAATATTTATTTTGAATCATGAGTAGGTTGACATGTCGAGCCAATTTTTCTTTTGTAAGTCTCGTCGGTACAGTTGTGAAAAATGTGTGTCCGTCGTCATCATTTTTCGCTGATGATTTAACCAACTCCAAAATATAAACATTCACCGATATACCGTTAAGTTTTTCGAATTTTGATATTTGACCGAGAGTTATGGGAAATTCCAACCCCTCCATATTCAGTACGGTTGACCAATGAGGGTATTTTGATGTACGATTTGTATTTTTTTCTACAGGATACAAAGCGGAAACCACCGCCCATCCGAAACATTCGTTGTCGTCAGCATTTCGCACGTTAATACAAGCCTGTTTTCTAGCAATGGCTTGTGGAAGTTCGATGAAAGATGAACCCCCTTTGCCCAATCCTGATTGATTGATATTCACTTCCAAATTTATGATTTTTTGTAGTGCCCACCCGCTTTCTTTCCCACAAAATTCCTCCAATTTATGCCCCAATTTATCTACAACAAATTCCTGGAACCACCCCTGTAAATCTGTCCCCCTATCAATCACTTCGTTTTTGGTATTGAGATATTTTAAATCGAGTTTTTCCTCATCCAAGCCCATTTTTACGAATTCCCCGCAAAAACAAGTATTAACCTTCAGCATGGGGAATTATTTCAACATGTTATTGATTCTACGTTTGAAAAGGCTGAAGGCGTCTTTGAAAAATTGATTCGTATCTTTGTGAGCCAAATTCATCATTACGCCTGTACGAACTCGTCCCCGAAACGTCGACTTTAAATCTTCCCAAATGACTCTGCTTTTTAGATTTTTTCTGGCGGCCAACCCCTGACCCTCCACCCCTAAATTTTTACCGAAATTACGACATGCTTTTAAATGTCCCAAATTTGTCACCAATTTCCTCAGTGACCCAATGGAACTGTTGGCTGAAATTTTGATGCCCTTATTACATAGTCGAATACTACGTTTCAAATGTTTTGGCCAAGTTTCGCGTTCCATTGGACTGGATTTTTGTTTGAGAAGTTTTTGAGCCTCCCTGTATTCAATAATTATTTCATCGCTGAGAGCGGCAATTTATTCAGAATTCATGGTTATTCAAAAAAACGAGAAGAATGAATGTTTTTTCACAAACAAAATACAGATATATTTTTTTTCTCTCCCTCTCACCTTGATTTAATGGAATCGAACACAGCCGTCCCAGTTGTCGTCGTCGTCGTTGTGGTGGATGGTCTTAGTTTTTGTTGATGTTGATGATGGATGGTCTTAGTTTTTGATGAATTCAAAGACAGGTATCTTTGTCGTGGATGGCTTTATGATTATTGAATATTCTCGAGGTTTGAACTCGTGGATAGCTCTGATCAGCTCAATTCGACGTCTGCCAAACTGTGTATTGCGGTAGCTCGACCACCTATGAAATTGTATGGATTGGCTGGACCGCACTCTTTATATATCTGTAAAAAAAAATCCTATAAGTATAACAAAAAAATATGAATTTTAAAGAACTCTCAATCATTCGGCAAATAATTTTTTTTTGGAACTCTGAATTGACATTTAATTTACTCACATATTTTTCAGTCTGGAAACCCCAATAATCTAACAAGGAGAAAACGAAAGAGACACGTCTTACTCCTACAAAGTTTGGAATGCTAATGACACTGCTCTTCCGCGATCATGAAGTTATAGAAAAATTACCCCCACCACTTCCTACCCTCATCATTTTGATATTGATGAAAAAATTATCTCAACCGAGAATAGTAATAATAAAATGTTTGAATGTTAGTAATAATAGAATACTCGAATGTTATAAGAAAGAATCATGAAAAATAGCGTACAGTCGGTAAAGTAGAACACTTTAATTTACTCACATATTTTTCAGTCTGGAAACCCTCAATAATCTAACTGGGAGAGAACGAAAGAGACACGTCTTACTCCTACAAAGTTTGGAATGCTAATGACACTGCTCTCCCGCGATCATTCAGTTATAGAAAAATTACCCCCACCACCACTCTATTCTGAGCATGCGCACAACCTCGCGGTGTATGACTAGCAAATCTTCCGTGTTTATCTTTTAATTTTCATCGATTACAGTAATATATACCAGAAGCGTTTTTTTATCTTCGTTATTTTACTATTTTTATATGAGTTTTTCTGTTGTGTCGTTCAGGCTTGCGTGTCAGTGATTCAAAAAAGAGTTGATGTCTATAGCCTCGTCGTGTGAAAAACTGAAAAAATTATCTCAACCAAAAATAATAATAATGAAAAAAAAAACGAATGTTATAAAAAAGAATGATATGAATCGAATGATTGGTAATGGAACGCTAGAAATACTCACACTTTACAGCTTGAGGAGACTCTGAGGAAAATATATTTTATAGTTGGTTCTCTCTCTCTAAACACAGATGTTTCTCTCTCAACGGTCAAGACACAAATGACGATACTCGTCAGTGATCATTAAGTTATAGAAAAATTACCCCCTCCACTTCCTACCCTCAACCGAAAATAATCATAATAATAATAAAATGATCGAATGTTGATAATAATAAAATACTCAAATGTTATGAAAAAGAATGATATAAATCGAATGATTGGTAATGGAACGCTAGAAATACTCACACTTTACAGCTTGAGGAGACTCTGAGGTAAATATATTTTATAGTTGGTTCTCTCTCTCTAAACACAGATGTTTCTCTCTCAACGGTCAAGACACAAATATCTATGATAGTCCACGATCATTAAGTTATAGAAAAATTACCTCTTCCCCCACCACCACCACTCTATTCTGAGTCAATAAAATGGAATGTGATGTCTGTCTGTCGTCATGTTGTGTGAAAGAAATGAAAAATGTTATCAATCGAAAATGATGATGATAATAGTGATAATATTAATCTAATATATGGAATCTCACCTCGATTCTTTAATAATTTTGAAGACTGCTTGCTACCTCAGCTGTCGTGGATGGCTTCACGATTATTGAATAGACACTAGTCTGGAACTCGCATAGACTTGTGCAGCGTCAATGTTGATGAAGCTACCTTTTTTATGTGGATAGAGCTCACAACGGTGTTGATATCTGCAATATTTATCGATAATAAATGAAATATACTTCAAAACTTGAAAAAAAAAATGTTTTACACCCTATATAGAGAACATTTGAAAATAAAACAAAAATCACCCTGTATACAAAAAAAAGTTATAGTCCACACCCTTGATATACGAAAAGTTTGAAGAAAAAAAATAGCATGTGAATTAAAAAGTTTGACTATAGCACCCCCTGTATGAACGAGAAAGCTAAAAAATAATTTCAAAGTGTCCCACCCTATATATGTGAAAGTTGGCAAAAACAATTCGTCCAGTTCACGAAAAGTTTGAAGAATAAATAGCATGTGTATTGAAACAGTTTGGATATGTCACCCGGTATATACGAGAATGCTGAAAAATAATTTCAAAGTGTCCCACCCTATATATGAGAAAGTTGGCAAACACAATTCGTCCAGTTCACGAGAAGTTTGAAAAAAATTAGCATGTGAATTGAAAAGTTTGGATATGTCACCCGGTATATACGAGAAAGCTGGAAATATAAGTTCAAAGTGTCCCACCCTATATATGAAGAAATGTTTGAAAAAAACCTCAAAGTGCCCTTTTGGCATACAAAAAAAAGTATTCCTTTGAAGCAAAATTTGGAAAATCAAATACAAAAATAAAATGAAAACTTACGTTTTTAGATGTTTGGTTTAAAGATGCACACACAAACTCAGAGAGAGAGCACTAAACAGAACGATGCTTTGAGTTCAAAGGATAGCAAAAGAATGAGTCTGACGCCTATGATCAGTCAAGTGTCGAGTAAACCAATTCCCTACTGCGTAATTTAAAAACTGATGACTCAGCAGAATTCTTGGAACTGATGCAACATTGCGCAATATAATGCAATAGCTCTTGATGACGTCATATGCACTCACAAACAGGTGTGTCCAAACCAAACAAGTTTAAACCTGTATGGTTGGCTGACTCGTCAGAATGGTTCCAACTTATCGCTAAGCATACGGAAATATTGACTAGTTCTTCAGTTAATAAAATGCAATATATATATATATATATATACGTATTGCTATGTTCATTGAGTGAAAATTTTTCGTCAAACTAGGCTATCTCTTGAATTCTGGGCTTTCACATGCGCAGGCAATAAACCTGGGCCGTGTTCTGTCATAATATGGGACTATTAGTTGAATCCGATGATACCCGATGATTAGGGACAATGCTTGCATGAAATGTAAAGTTTTGAACAGAAAAAAAATATTCGGAAAACACTGAATTTGAAAAAAAGGTTTCGGTGTGACTATAGATGGCGTTTGGCTATTGCTTGAAGGAATGTTGACATAAATATAATTTTAATATTTGAACTAATGGATGACAGGTGGCCTTTTTGAAGGGAGAGATGATACATAAATAATGGGTCAAAGTGACATTCTGCTGTTGTTTGGAAAGAATAATACTACATAGAAATGTGTAATTTAAATATCAATTTCGTTGGAAAAGAGTCATAAGTATTGAATGTTTTGAGTTGAAATTGAATAAAAGTGTTGAATGGAATCTTAGGCATTGACCAACAAATAAAAGGATATAAAGATAAAATTTTCAAAATTATAGAGTTTGTTTTATAGATTAGCCAAGAGTTCTTCAACAATAGTTATATGTGATAATTATGAAATGTGAAAACACTTCGTAGAAGAAACACAATGTACAACTGACACTTTATAAACAATTGTTGTCATAAGTTGCGTGCAAATACACAATCAAGCAAATAATATTCCTCTTAACCTAATTGGATAGATTGTCATTAGCATCTTAGAAATCAGGCCCAATATTTTTACTGGGATTATTATTCGTTTCTACACAATATCAAATATATATTCCGATATTCTCTGAAAATAAAACTTCATATAAATTCCGGTCCTCCGAAAGTTAAATTCACTTGAGTTTAGATTACAGATCATCCTATTGGGAGGGTATTTTAGGAAAATCCCCTTTCAAGATATCTGTATTGAGCGTTCGTTGCATACCGCTGGTAGTGGTTCCAAATGTTGGATAGCCCAGATAACTAATTTACGAACTTATACCTTACAGGACAACGCTAATTTCGTTATAATCGTATTGACAGTTGCCGATACTGATAGGTCGGTCTGAGCATTATAGATTTGTAATCTGAAAATAACTAAAATGCCATAACATTAATTTCATATTATGTGGATGATTTTTCCATCGATCTGAACCAAATCGGTTTAATTGGAAATGACAGTGTTGTTGAAGTAGAATGCCCCTAATCAATTAAAATATACAAATTCGTTTTCGAGGTGGAGATTATGAATTTTTGGCAGAATTCATGAATTCAAGTTTTTTGGTCCAAGATGGCGGACGAGGTTGTGATTATAGTCGATTTAATCCAAAATTGGTATGTGGGGTTTTCGGGGGTAGGAGATTATAATTTTTCCCAAAATTCATAAATTTGGATTCGGCTCTAGATAGGGGACGAGTTTTGTTATTATGGTCCGATTTGATCCAAAATGGTATGTGGGGTTTCCGGGTGGAGATTTAGGGTTTTTTCGTCAAAATTCATAAATTCAAGATGTCGGCTCCAAGATAGGGACGAGTTTTGTTATTATGGTCCGATTTGATCCAGAATTGGTATGGGGGGTTTTTCGGGTAGGAGATTATTTTTTTTTGTCAAATTTTTAAATTCAAGTTGGCGGACGAGTTTTGGGATTATAGCCCGATTGATTCAAAATTGTTATGTGGGGTTTTTCGAGATCGGAGATTATAAAATTTTTTGTCAAAATTCAAATCGGTAGGACCCAAGTGGTGATGAGATTTGTGATTAAGGTCCAATCTGATTCAAAATTAGTATGGGGTTTGGGGTCGGAGTTTAAGAATTTTTAACAAAATCATAAATTAAGATGGCGTCCCAAGATGGGGATGAGCTTGTGATTATGGTCCGTTCGTTAAAAAAATTTTATGTGGGGTTTCGGGTTGGAATTCTGAATTTTTTCTCCAAAATTTATAAATTCAAGATGGCTGCCCAGGATGGAGGGACGAGTTTTCTGATTATGGTCATATTTCATTCAAAATTGATAGTGGGGGTTTTCAGGTTTGGAAATTATGAATTTTTGTTCAAATCTATAAATTCGGATAATGGTCAGATTCTATTAAAAATTGGTGTGGAGTTTTGGGTCGGAGATCATGATTTTCTTTCAGCTCAAAACTTACAAGGGAAACCTTGTAATAACGATGTCATTAGAAATGAACAGATTAAGGCGAACTTCAAAAGCAAAAATAAATCAACTAAAACGTATAAAATGATTTTTAAAGTCATCGCTGACAATGGCTAATTTTTTTTTGTTGAATTATTTGGTTTTTAAAAAAAGTTTGTCGCCGAACTTTCTGAACGAAGGTACCAACTAATTTGTTTGGGACGTGATTGATTGCTAAGAACTTGTCGAAGTATTAATTTTTTTAAACCGCAACAATTTGAAATAAATAATTCAACAAAAAAAATTTAAAAATCATTGTCAGCTTGACTTAAACTTATTTTATGTTTTATACATTAAGTAAAAGTTTGTTTTTAAAAAAAGTTTTTTTATTAGTTGTTTTATTAAAGTTTCATTTAGTTTCACTTCATTAGTTCGTTCGTTCGGGTCAAATCTTGAAATGAATTTTACCGAATGATTTGAAATTTGGCAAAATGTTCATAATTGGTGACAATGCATTATGGTTAGAGGAAAAAACAAGATGGTGGCTGCATAATACGAACAAGATTTGAGTTTATATTCCATTCGATTCAAATTTGGTATTTTGGGAGTTTTGGGTCGGAGTTATAATTTTTCGAAATTCATGAATTTTAGATGAGGGCCCCAAGATGGAAAGGACAATTTTTCTGATTATGGTGATATTCCATTCAAAATTGGTATATTGGGGTTGGAGTTTTTGGGGTAGGAGATCATGATATCTTTCAGTTCAAACTTCGGGGGGGACCTTGTCATAACGATGGCCTATTAGAAATAAACAGACTAAAAGGAACAAACTAAAAGTAAAAAAAAAATAAACGTTAAAACCTTTTGAAGACAAAGCTTTTATTCAGCTGGGGACTTAAACGTATAAAATAAGTTAATCATCGCGAAAGATTTAATTATTTTTTTTTGAATTATTTGGGTTTCAAAAGCTTGTCGCGCGAATTGATAAAAATCAATATTAAAGTTATTTACCAACCAATCATTATCAATCAATTGATTTTCATGAGTACTCTGAAAAATTAAATACGACAAGTTCTTCTTACCAACCAATCTGCTCAATCGAATTAATTGGACCTACTTTTTATGGGAAAACTTGGGCGACAAGCTTTTTCAAAATAATTAAAAAAAAAATTTAAACATTTCAGCGCAATTTTATACGTTTACGACCCGAAGGAAAGTTTTTTTTTATTTAAATTTTTTTCGCCTCATTTTGTTTTGTGGATATGGTTTTCCTTATACCCATATACCTGTAATGTTTTATTCATCTGGTTCTGATGGAAAACCAAACTTTGTCATTCCCAGGGTACCTACCCGTCATTTTTTGGGACGTTTGGTATTTATGTTTTTCGCCATATCCCAACTTTCAGAATTTTTAAAACTAATGGTAGGTACCCTGTTTTTTCCCCTCGACTTTGGTCTTAAAAAAATTTGGTTAGATCAACAAAAAAAAAGATTTCAAAATTCTGGGGCATGCATTGAAATTTAAAAAAAAAATTTACAGTTTTTGGGGAAATTTTAATGATATGGAATTTGGTATAATTCGAAAGAGTAACGCTGGTTCTAATGAAAATCGATAAACTTCGTCATTCCGAGATCTACCTACTTTGTATCAAGGGGCATGTAAAACTTTTAAAATAAAACAAACATTTTAGGCTTATATCTCCTCAAAACTATTTTGTAAACCAGCACAAACAGGCATAATTTTTCACTGATAATGTTCAAAATCAAATTCTTTAGATCCCGGGTGTTAATTTTCAAAAATCCCGCAATTTAAACCCCGCCTCCCCCGGGTTTTTTAGCCCGTGATTTGTGTTAAAACCCAAGATGTTTGTAAATAGATTTCAATGGGAAAAAATTAACAGAAAATGCATACTGGCTGGGCGCTATTAACGAGTATTCGGGGGAAACCCCACCTCTGTTTTTCAATCAGAGTAACGGGGCAGGTCTGATATAAATATTTGGATTGCCATGTCGTGACCCTAACAATTCAAATTGAGTTAGAAAGAAATAATCTAAATAAGTCGGTATTCGAAACCAGAACATATTTTATGAGAAACTTGTTCAAAACAGGGAGAGTATAAGGGCTTCTCTCCAATGAAATGATCTCGAATTTTTTGCAGGATTTCATTATTGCCCTTTGGGGCCAAGTAAAAAAAACATTGAGAAGGTGAACGATTTCAACGAATAAGAAAGAATTGTCAAATCGAAAAAAAAAAAAAATCTACCGGGGTAGCAGAGGAAATTCACGAAAGCGCCAAAAAAGCCCGGCGATTTTTTGAAAATGAAAAAAAGCTGATTTTTAGGATTTTTTTTCCATTTTATGCTGATCGAGAAAAGTGTTACGTTTTTATTTTTCCACCCCTTAGCCTGCAAAACGGCTTGTTGAATTTAAAGAAAAAAAAATTTTAAAATAAAAGGGGAACTAGATAAAACGATATCCAAAAAAAAAGAATATTTTTCATCCACGCGTCCATATGAAGGATTGAGAGTGCTCTAAAAACCAAAGTTATACGAGAATGGAAAAAGCGCCAGTTGGCGTGACGTCAAATTAAAAGGGGCTCCTCCACTCCCTGCGTCTCGTTTAAGAAATGGTATCTTTAACATTTCCAAAATTTTCCAACCCAACGATTTAAACCATTTTTCAGTTTTTTTCTTTTTTCGCTGTTCCCCCTTCCCAAAACTTCCCCTGGAAAAAAAAACCCCTCCGGGTTTTTTTGTTTTTTTTGGGGTTTTTTTTTTAAAACCCCACTTTGGGGCCGTTGGGGGAAAATTTCCCAAAAAGGTTAGGGCAATAATTGCCTCCAAGAATCATTCTCTAAAAATCTGGGGGAAAACTTTAAGGTTACGTCTATGGGGTTTTGTTGGTGTTTCCCCCCAATTTTTTCCCACTTTCGAAGGGTCTTTGAGGCGAAAGTTGCCCGACACAAATTTTTTGGGATTACGTCGATTTGCCATTTTAAAAATCATTCCAGCTTTAAAAAAACCAAAACCAGCGGTTAGCTTTTTTTGATTTTTTTTAAAATTTTTTTTTGTCAATTTTTTCCATTTTGAAGGGGGAACGAGGAAAAATCGCCTGGCAAAATTATTTGTATATCAAGTTTTGATAACCGCCTTCCAAGTTATCATTCCAACCGAAAAAAACGCGAAAAGTCCTACGGTCAACTCTATAGGATTTTTTTAAATTTGCGTTTTTTTATGTTTTTCATTTTTGAATGAGGGTAATTTTCCCAGAGATATATTAAGTGTTTCATCGCGGAAAGTCTTGTAATATACGTTTGACCCCCATTCAATACTTTATATAAAGAAATATATTTTTTAGTGTACATTTTGTCGGAAAAATTTGATGGTATTGGGTCTAATTATTCCGGCCACATTTTTGTCAAAATTCGCAGAGTTTTAAATTTTCTTTATACTTTCCTATTTTTTAATCCAGAATAATGAAAAAAAATCGGGGTGGTATTTTTTCCCTTTACAACTCCCCCAAGATTCTGAATTTTGCTTGATATTCGAAGATTTAATTACAAAAAAATTAGAAAATTAAGTAAAATCTGGGAGATGTATGCTGATGCGCCCCAATATTTGATTCATTACCCATGAAATAAAATCCATGGCCATAAAATTTTGTCTTCAGCCACGAATTCGTCGCCCCGTTTTAATTGTGGTGTCATCCCAGTTGAGATCAGCCACGGTTTATCGACGCGGTATATCTCGGAAATTCGTTAGAAATTCGTGGCTGTTTTCACACTGGTTAGATAGATAGTATCTCCAAAACGCCAAAAAAGCTATGGGGGTTTTTCCCAAAACCCAAAAAAACTCAATCAAAATTTTTATGAACATTTACATATTGTAAGACAAAAAATATTTCAGTTCTCAAAAAAAAAGGTCTGAAGATTTTTTGTGTGCTAAAAGATTTATCAAAATAAAAAGCCCTAATTTAAAAACCGAAAATAGAACTATATAGACTGAATTGGGGAACTTACCCCTAAGGTTTATATTGACAAACTGGTAGAACTTAATAAAATAGGATTCATGCTTTTGTAAAAGAATTAAACAAATTCAACATACCATCATCTCTTAAAAAAAACCATTGTTTCATGATGATTTTGAAATTTTACAAGTAGAAAAAGGAGTAACGTAAAAATTTAACTTGGTTTAATAATTTTTTAACACAACTACAACAATTTTAAATTTACCCCCCGAATAGCCGATGGTATGGGCTCTTCAGACGTTTACTCCCTCTTGAGGGTTGCATTTATCCCCGATACAGCATTCTCGATGTTTCGAATTCGGACGGTTGGCGACGGCATGTTAATTGTTTCCAATATTGACCGTTTTTTTCGGGGCGAACGACTGGACTGTTCTCGAACATCTCCGGGGGTGATCTCATGCTGTCGACGGCAAACGCGAACAGGGGCCGGGCCAGGTTCGTTACTTCCCCCTTTTTAAAAACATTTCGTCCCGAAAATTTCATCCTTGGGGTGTGACGATTCTATGACTTCATATCTGACGTGAAATTCGATGGAAGTAACCCCACGGTCTTCATGATCGGTCGGGGAAAAGGGTTACAGCAAACCAAAAAACCCACCCCCTGGATCGAATATCGCCTCCAGCATTTTTTTTGACTCCAGTCCAACCCATCAATACCACAGGATAGTTTTGAATTGCTAGATCCCAGATTCTGGTCCACCATGATTCTTAGTTTGGAGACTCTTCCAACATCTTCAAAGGGCGGTTTATCTTTCCTCTTGGTAACTGGAGTAGATGTTTCTCTGGCCTTTCTTCAACGTAGCACCCCCCCAACTTGGGTTCTTTCTCCCGCAGTGTTTTGGGGTTGACCAAATTTCTTGGGAAAACTACGGCAATGCCCTGGGCTTGGTCCCCAAACCTGGGGGCGAGTCAGCAGGCACCTGAAAAGGTCTCGTGACTCCTCTCTAGTAACCCAGTGAACTTTCGCCCGTTTGAATACAAGGACATAAACTTTTTTGAACGTCTATCATCCTCCGGGGGCTTGAGGGTGCGAACGGTCATGGGTTTTCCCGCGGGGGCCAACCTGTTGAAAAAGGACGACCCTTGGTTTTCGGGTTTTATGGATTTGGTACACAATGTTTTTCCTTTTTTACGATCTTATACGGGCCTTCCCCCGAGTTCCGCAATTTGGTGATAGTCCACGACGACGTTTTGGGGTTTTCCCCAAAACCCGGTCATCCCAAACCC